>OX638382.1:50600603-51008272 GCA_951813785.1 Criorhina ranunculi
TTAGGTGCCATTCGCATTTTTTCGTTTTTTCATATTCTGCCAATGGGGGACCATTGGCATTAGGTGCCAAACACATTTTTTCGTTTTTTCATATTCTGCCAATGGGGGACCATTGGCATTAGGTGCCAAACACATTTTTTCGTTTTTTCATATTCTGCCAATGGGGGACCATTGGCATTAGGTGCCAATCGCATTTTTTCGTTTTTTCATATTCTGCCAATGGGGGACCATTGGCATTAGGTGCCAATCGCATTTTTTCGTTTTTTCATATTCTGCCAATGGGGGACCATTGGCATTAGGTGCCAAACACATTTTTTCGTTTTTTCATATTCTGCCAATGGGGGACCATTGGCATTAGGTGCCAATCGCATTTTTTCGTTTTTTCATATTCTGCCAATGGGGGACCATTGGCATTAGGTGCCAAACACATTTTTTCGTTTTTTCATATTCTGCCAATGGGGGACCATTGGCATTAGGTGCCAAACACATTTTTTCGTTTTTTCATATTCTGCCAATGGGGGACCATTGGCATCAGGTGCCAATCGCATTTTTTCGTTTTTTCATATTCTGCCAATGGGGGACCATTGGCATTAGGTGCCAATCGCATTTTTTCGTTTTTTCATATTCTGCCAATGGGGGACCATTGGCATTAGGTGCCAAACACATTTTTTCGTTTTTTCATATTCTGCCAATGGGGGACCATTGGCATTAGGTGCCAATCGCATTTTTTCGTTTTTTCATATTCTGCCAATGGGGGACCATTGGCATTAGGTGCCAAACACATTTTTTTCGTTTTGTCATATTCTGCCAATGGGGGACCATTGGCATTAGGTGCCAAACACATTTTTTCGTTTTTTCATATTCTGCCAATGGGGGACCATTGGCATTAGGTGCCAAACACATTTTTTCGTTTTTTCATATTCTGCCAATGGGGGCCCATTGGCATTAGGTGGCAAACACAATTTTTCGTTTTTTCATATTCTGCCAATGGGGGACCATTGGCATTATGAGCCAAACGCATTTTTTCGTTTTTTCATATTCTGCCAATGGGGGACCATTGGCATTAGGTCCCAAACACATTTTTTCGTTTTTTCATATTCTGCCAATGGGGGACCATTGGCATTAGGTGCCAATCGCATTTTTTCGTTTTTTCATATTCTGCCAATGGGGGACCATTGGCATTAGGTGCCAATCGCATTTTTTCGTTTTTTCATATTCTGCCAATGGGGGACCATTGGCATTAGGAGCCAAACGCATTTTTTCGTTTTTTCATATTCTGCCAATGGGGGACCATTGGCATTAGGTCCCAAACACATTTTTTCGTTTTTTCATATTCTGCCAATGGGGGACCATTGGCATTAGGTGCCAATCGCATTTTTTCGTTTTTTCACATTCTGCCAATGGGGGACCATTGGCATTAGGTGCCAATCGCATTTTTTCGTTTTTTCATATTCTGCCAATGGGGGACCATTGGCATTAGGAGCCAATCGCATTTTTTCGTTTTTTCATATTCTGCCAATGGGGGACCATTGGCATTAGGTGCCAATCGCATTTTTTCGTTTTTTCATATTCTGCCAATGGGGGACCATTGGCATTAGGTGCCAATCGCATTTTTTCGTTTTTTCATATTCTGCCAATGGGGGACCATTGGCATTAGGTGCCAAACACATTTTTTCGTTTTTTCATATTCTGCCAATGGGGGACCATTGGCATTAGGTGCCAAACACATTTTTTCGTTTTTTCATATTCTGCCAATGGGGGACCATTGGCATTAGGTGCCAATCGCATTTTTTCGTTTTTTCATATTCTGCCAATGGGGGACCATTGGCATTAGGTGCCAATCGCATTTTTTCGTTTTTTCATATTCTGCCAATGGGGGACCATTGGCATTAGGTGCCAAACACATTTTTTCGTTTTTTCATATTCTGCCAATGGGGGACCATTGGCATTAGGTGCCAATCGCATTTTTTCGTTTTTTCATATTCTGCCAATGGGGGACCATTGGCATTAGGTGCCAAACACATTTTTTCGTTTTTTCATATTCTGCCAATGGGGGACCATTGGCATTAGGTGCCAAGCACATTTTTTCGTTTTTTCATATTCTGCCAATGGGGGACCATTGGCATTAGGTGCCAATCGCATTTTTTCGTTTTTTCATATTCTGCCAATGGGGGACCATTGGCATTAGGTGCCAATCGCATTTTTTCGTTTTTTCATATTCTGCCAATGGGGGACCATTGGCATTAGGTGCCAAACACATTTTTTCGTTTTTTCATATTCTGCCAATGGGGGACCATTGGCATTAGGTGCCAATCGCATTTTTTCGTTTTTTCATATTCTGCCAATGGGGGACCATTGGCATTAGGTGCCAAACACATTTTTTTCGTTTTGTCATATTCTGCCAATGGGGGACCATTGGCATTAGGTGCCAAACACATTTTTTCGTTTTTTCATATTCTGCCAATGGGGGACCATTGGCATTAGGTGCCAAACACATTTTTTCGTTTTTTCATATTCTGCCAATGGGGGCCCATTGGCATTAGGTGGCAAACACAATTTTTCGTTTTTTCATATTCTGCCAATGGGGGACCATTGGCATTATGAGCCAAACGCATTTTTTCGTTTTTTCATATTCTGCCAATGGGGGACCATTGGCATTAGGTCCCAAACACATTTTTTCGTTTTTTCATATTCTGCCAATGGGGGACCATTGGCATTAGGTGCCAATCGCATTTTTTCGTTTTTTCATATTCATATTAGGTGCCAATCGCATTTTTTCGTTTTTTCATATTCTGCCATTGGGGGACCATTGGCATTAGGAGCCAAACGCATTTTTTCGTTTTTTCATATTCTGCCAATGGGGGACCATTGGCATTAGGTCCCAAACACATTTTTTCGTTTTTTCATATTCTGCCAATGGGGGACCATTGGCATTAGGTGCCAATCGCATTTTTTCGTTTTTTCACATTCTGCCAATGGGGGACCATTGGCATTAGGTGCCAATCGCATTTTTTCGTTTTTTCATATTCTGCCAATGGGGGACCATTGGCATTAGGTGCCAAACACATTTTTTCGTTTTTTCATATTCTGCCAATGGGGGACCATTGGCATTAGGTGCCAAGCACATTTTTTCGTTTTTTCATATTCTGCCAATGGGGGACCATTGGCATTAGGTGCCAATCGCATTTTTTCGTTTTTTCATATTCTGCCAATGGGGGACCATTGGCATTAGGTGCCAATCGCATTTTTTCGTTTTTTCATATTCTGCCAATGGGGGACCATTGGCATTAGGTGCCAAACACATTTTTTCGTTTTTTCATATTCTGCCAATGGGGGACCATTGGCATTAGGTGCCAATCGCATTTTTTCGTTTTTTCATATTCTGCCAATGGGGGACCATTGGCATTAGGTGCCAAACACATTTTTTTCGTTTTGTCATATTCTGCCAATGGGGGACCATTGGCATTAGGTGCCAAACACATTTTTTCGTTTTTTCATATTCTGCCAATGGGGGACCATTGGCATTAGGTGCCAAACACATTTTTTCGTTTTTTCATATTCTGCCAATGGGGGCCCATTGGCATTAGGTGGCAAACACAATTTTTCGTTTTTTCATATTCTGCCAATGGGGGACCATTGGCATTATGAGCCAAACGCATTTTTTCGTTTTTTCATATTCTGCCAATGGGGGACCATTGGCATTAGGTCCCAAACACATTTTTTCGTTTTTTCATATTCTGCCAATGGGGGACCATTGGCATTAGGTGCCAATCGCATTTTTTCGTTTTTTCATATTCATATTAGGTGCCAATCGCATTTTTTCGTTTTTTCATATTCTGCCATTGGGGGACCATTGGCATTAGGAGCCAAACGCATTTTTTCGTTTTTTCATATTCTGCCAATGGGGGACCATTGGCATTAGGTCCCAAACACATTTTTTCGTTTTTTCATATTCTGCCAATGGGGGACCATTGGCATTAGGTGCCAATCGCATTTTTTCGTTTTTTCACATTCTGCCAATGGGGGACCATTGGCATTAGGTCCCAAACACATTTTTTCGTTTTTTCATATTCTGCCAATGGGGGACCATTGGCATTAGGTGGCAAACACATTTTTTCGTTTTTTCATATTCTGCCAATGGGGGACCATTGGCATTAGGTGCCAATCGCATTTTTTCGTTTTTTCATATTCTGCCAATGGGGGACCACTGGCATTAGGAGCCACACGCATTTTTTCGTTTTTTCATATTCTGCCAATGGGGGACCATTGGCATTAGGTGCCAATCGCATTTTTTCGTTTTTTCATATTCTGCCAATGGGGGACCATTGGCATTAGGTGCCAAACGCATTTTTTCGTTTTTTCATATTCTGTCAATGGGGGACCATTGGCATTAGGTGCCAATCGCATTTTTTCGTTTTTTCATATTCTGCCAATGGGGGACCATTGGCATTAGGTGCCAATCGCATTTTTTCGTTTTTTCATATTCTGCCAATGGGGGACCATTGGCATTAGGTGCCAATCGCATTTTTTCGTTTTTTCATATTCTGCCAATGGGGGACCATTGGCATTAGGTGCCAAACACATTTTTTCGTTTTTTCATATTCTGCCAATGGGGGACCATTGGCATTAGGTGCCAAACACATTTTTTCGTTTTTTCGTATTCTGCCAATGGGGGACCATTGGCATTAGGTGGCAAACACATTTTTTTCGTTTTTTCATATTCTGCCAATGGGGGACCATTGGCATTAGGTGCCAATCGCATTTTTTCGTTTTTTCATATTCTGCCAATGGGGGACCATTGGCATTAGGTGCCAAACGCATTTTTTCGTTTTTTCATATTCTGTCAATGGGGGACCATTGGCATTAGGTGCCAATCGCATTTTTTCGTTTTTTCATATTCTGCCAATGGGGGACCATTGGCATTAGGTGCCAATCGCATTTTTTCGTTTTTTCATATTCTGCCAATGGGGGACCATTGGCATTAGGTGCCAATCGCATTTTTTCGTTTTTTCATATTCTGCCAATGGGGGACCATTGGCATTAGGTGCCAAACACATTTTTTCGTTTTTTCATATTCTGCCAATGGGGGACCATTGGCATTAGGTGCCAAACACATTTTTTCGTTTTTTCATATTCTGCCAATGGGGGACCACTGGCATTAGGAGCCACACGCATTTTTTCGTTTTTTCATATTCTGCCAATGGGGGACCATTGGCATTAGGTGCCAAACACATTTTTTCGTTTTTTCATATTCTGCCAATGGGGGACCATTGGCATTAGGTGCCAAACACATTTTTTCGTTTTTTCATATTCTGCCAATGGGGGCCCATTGGCATTAGGTGGCAAACACATTTTTTCGTTTTTTCATATTCTGCCAATGGGGGACCATTGGCATTAGGAGCCAAACGCATTTTTTCGTTCTTTCATATTCTGCCAATGGGGGACCATTGGCATTAGGTGCCAATCGCATTTTTTCGTTCTTTCATATTCTGCCAATGGGGGACCATTGGCATTAGGTGCCAATCGCATTTTTTCGTTCTTTCATATTCTGCCAATGGGGGACCATTGGCATTAGGAGCCAAACGCATTTTTTCGTTCTTTCATATTCTGCCAATGGGGGACCATTGGCATTAGGTGGCAAACACATTTTTTCGTTTTTTCATATTCTGCCAATGGGGGACCATTGGCATTAGGTGCCAATCGCATTTTTTCGTTTTTTCATATTCTGCCAATGGGGGACCATTGGCATTAGGAGCCAAACGCATTTTTTCGTTCTTTCATATTCTGCCAATGGGGGACCATTGGCATTAGGTGGCAAACACATTTTTTCGTTTTTTCATATTCTGCCAATGGGGGACCATTGGCATTAGGTGCCAATCGCATTTTTTCGTTTTTTCATATTCTGCCAATGGGGGACCATTGGCATTAGGTGGCAAACACATTTTTTCGTTTTTTCATATTCTGCCAATGGGGGACCATTGGCATTAGGTGCCAATCGCATTTTTTCGCTTTTTCATATTCTGCCAATGGGGGACCATTGGCATTAGGTGCCAAACGCATTTTTTCGTTTTTTCATATTCTGCCAATGGGGGACCATTGGCATTAGGTACCAATCGCATTTTTTCATTTTTTCATATTCTGCCAATGGGGGACCATTGGCATTAGGTGCCAATCGCATTTTTTCGTTTTTTCATATTCTGCCAATGGGGGACCATTGGCATTAGGTGGCAAACACATTTTTTCGTTTTTTCATATTCTGCCAATGGGGGACCATTGGCATTAGGTGCCAAACACATTTTTTCGTTTTTTCATATTCTGCCAATGGGGGACCATTGGCATTAGGTGCCAATCGCATTTTTTCGTTTTTTCATATTCTGCCAATGGGGGACCATTGGCATCAGGAGCCAAACACATTTTTTCGTTCTTTCATATTCTGCCAATGGGGTACCATTGGCATTAGGTGCCAAACACATTTTTTCGTTTTTTCATATTCATATTCTGCCAATGGGGGACCATTGGCATTAGGTGCCAATCGCATTTTTTCGTTTTTTCATATTCTGCCAATGGGGGACCATTGGCATTAGGTACCAATCGCATTTTTTCATTTTTTCATATTCTGCCAATGGGGGACTATTGGCATTAGGTGCCAATCGCATTTTTTCGCTTTTTCATATTCTGCCAATGGGGGACCATTGGCATTAGGTGCCAATCGCATTTTTCGTTTTTTCATATTCTGCCAATGGGGGACCATTGGCATTAGGAGCCAAACGCATTTTTTCGTTCTTTCATATTCTGCCAATGGGGGACCATTGGCATTAGGTGCCAATCGCATTTTTTCGTTTTTTCATATTCTGCCAATGGGGGACCATTGGCATTAGGTGCCAATCGCATTTTTTCGTTTTTTCATATTCTGCCAATGGGGGACCATTGGCATTAGGTGCCAATCGCATTTTTTCGTTTTTTCATATTCTGCCAATGGGGGACCATTGGCATTAGGTGCCAAACACATTTTTTCGTTTTTTCATATTCTGCCAATGGGGGACCATTGGCATTAGGTCCCAAACACATTTTTTCGTTTTTTCATATTCTGCCAATGGGGGCCCATTGGCATTAGGTGGCAAACACATTTTTTCGTTTTTTCACATTCTGCCAATGGGGGACCATTGGCATTAGGAGCCAAACACATTTTTTCGTTCTTTCATATTCTGCCAATGGGGGACCATTGGCATTAGGTGCCAATCGCATTTTTTTCGTTTTTTCATATTCTGCCAATGGGGGACCATTGGCATTAGGTGCCAATCGCATTTTTTCGTTTTTTTAATATTCTGCCAATGGGGGACCATTGGCATTAGGTGCCAATCGCATTTTTTCGTTTTTTCATATTCTGCCAATGGGGGACCATTGGCATTAGGTGGCAAACACATTTTTTCGTTTTTTCATATTCTGCCAATGGGGGACCATTGGCATTAGGTGCCAATCGCATTTTTTCGTTTTTTCATATTCTGCCAATGGGGGACCATTGGCATTAGGTGCCAAACGCATTTTTTCGTTTTTTCATATTCTGCCAATGGGGGACCATTGGCATTAGGTACCAATCGCATTTTTTCATTTTTTCATATTCTGCCAATGGGGGACCATTGGCATTAGGTGCCGATCGCATTTTTTCGTTTTTTCATATTCTGCCAATGGGGGACCATTGGCATTAGGTCCCAAACACATTTTTTCGTTTTTTCATATTCTGCCAATGGGGGACCATTGGCATTAGGTGGCAAACACATTTTTTCGTTTTTTCATATTCTGCCAATGGGGGACCATTGGCATTAGGTGCCAATCGCATTTTTTCGTTTTTTCATATTCTGCCAATGGGGGACCATTGGCATTAGGTGCCAATCGCATTTTTTCGTTTTTTCATATTCTGCCAATGGGGGACCATTGGCATTAGGAGCCAAACGCATTTTTTCGTTCTTTCATATTCTGCCAATGGGGTACCATTGGCATTAGGTGCCAAACACATTTTTTCGTTTTTTCATATTCTGCCAATGGGGGACCATTGGCATTAGGTGGCAAACACATTTTTTCGTTTTTTCATATTCTGCCAATGGGGGACCATTGGCATTAGGTGCCAAACGCATTTTTTCGTTTTTTCATATTCTGCCAATGGGGGACCATTGGCATTAGGTGCCAAACACATTTTTTCGTTTTTTCATATTCTGCCAATGGGGGACCATTGGCATTAGATGCCAATCGCATTTTTTCGTTTTTCATATTCTGCCAATGGGGGACCATTGGCATTAGGAGCCAAACGCATTTTTTCGTTTTTTCATATTCTGCCAATGGGGGACCATTGGCATTAGGTGCCAAACACATTTTTTCGTTTTTTCATATTCTGCCAATGGGGGACCATTGGCATTAGGTGCGAAACACATTTTTTCGTTTTTTCATATTCTGCCAATGGGGGACCATTGGCATTAGGTGCCAAACACATTTTTTCGTTTTTTCATATTCTGCCAATGGGGTACCATTGGCATTAGGTGCCAAACACATTTTTTCGTTTTTTCATATTCTGCCAATGGGGGACCATTGGCATTAGGTGCCAAACACATTTTTTCGTTTTTTCATATTCTGCCAATGGGGGACCATTGGCATTAGGTGCGAAACACATTTTTTCGTTTTTTCATATTCTGCCAATGGGGGACCATTGGCATTAGGTGCCAATCGCATTTTTTCGTTTTTTCATATTCTGCCAATGGGGGACCATTGGCATTAGGTGCCAATCGCATTTTTTCGTTTTTTCATATTCTGCCAATTTGGGACCATTGGCATTAGGTGCCAATCGCATTTTTTCGTTTTTTCATATTCTGCCAATGGGGGACCATTGGCATTAGGTGCCAATCGCATTTTTTCGTTTTTTCATATTCTGCCAATGGGGGACCATTGGCATTAGGAGCCAAACGCATTTTTTCGTTCTTTCATATTCTGCCAATGGGGTACCATTGGCATTAGGTGCCAAACACATTTTTTCGTTTTTTCATATTCTGCCAATGGGGGACCATTGGCATTAGGTGGCAAACACATTTTTTCGTTTTTTCATATTCTGCCAATGGGGGACCATTGGCATTAGGTGCCAATCGCATTTTTTCGTTTTTTCATATTCTGCCAATGGGGGACCACTGGCATTAGGAGCCACACGCATTTTTTCGTTTTTTCATATTCTGCCAATGGGGGACCATTGGCATTAGGTGCCAATCGCATTTTTTCGTTTTTTCATATTCTGCCAATGGGGGACCATTGGCATTAGGTGCCAAACGCATTTTTTCGTTTTTTCATATTCTGTCAATGGGGGACCATTGGCATTAGGTGCCAATCGCATTTTTTCGTTTTTTCATATTCTGCCAATGGGGGACCATTGGCATTAGGTGCCAATCGCATTTTTTCGTTTTTTCATATTCTGCCAATGGGGGACCATTGGCATTAGGTGCCAAACGCATTTTTTCGTTTTTTCATATTCTGTCAATGGGGGACCATTGGCATTAGGTGCCAATCGCATTTTTTCGTTTTTTCATATTCTGCCAATGGGGGACCATTGGCATTAGGTGCCAATCGCATTTTTTCGTTTTTTCATATTCTGCCAATGGGGGACCATTGGCATTAGGTGCCAATCGCATTTTTTCGTTTTTTCATATTCTGCCAATGGGGGACCATTGGCATTAGGTGCCAAACACATTTTTTCGTTTTTTCATATTCTGCCAATGGGGGACCATTGGCATTAGGTGCCAAACACATTTTTTCGTTTTTTCATATTCTGCCAATGGGGGACCACTGGCATTAGGAGCCACACGCATTTTTTCGTTTTTTCATATTCTGCCAATGGGGGACCATTGGCATTAGGTGCCAAACACATTTTTTCGTTTTTTCATATTCTGCCAATGGGGGACCATTGGCATTAGGTGCCAAACACATTTTTTCGTTTTTTCATATTCTGCCAATGGGGGCCCATTGGCATTAGGTGGCAAACACATTTTTTCGTTTTTTCATATTCTGCCAATGGGGGACCATTGGCATTAGGAGCCAAACGCATTTTTTCGTTCTTTCATATTCTGCCAATGGGGGACCATTGGCATTAGGTGCCAATCGCATTTTTTCGTTCTTTCATATTCTGCCAATGGGGGACCATTGGCATTAGGTGCCAATCGCATTTTTTCGTTCTTTCATATTCTGCCAATGGGGGACCATTGGCATTAGGAGCCAAACGCATTTTTTCGTTCTTTCATATTCTGCCAATGGGGGACCATTGGCATTAGGTGGCAAACACATTTTTTCGTTTTTTCATATTCTGCCAATGGGGGACCATTGGCATTAGGTGCCAATCGCATTTTTTCGTTTTTTCATATTCTGCCAATGGGGGACCATTGGCATTAGGAGCCAAACGCATTTTTTCGTTCTTTCATATTCTGCCAATGGGGGACCATTGGCATTAGGTGGCAAACACATTTTTTCGTTTTTTCATATTCTGCCAATGGGGGACCATTGGCATTAGGTGCCAATCGCATTTTTTCGTTTTTTCATATTCTGCCAATGGGGGACCATTGGCATTAGGTGGCAAACACATTTTTTCGTTTTTTCATATTCTGCCAATGGGGGACCATTGGCATTAGGTGCCAATCGCATTTTTTCGCTTTTTCATATTCTGCCAATGGGGGACCATTGGCATTAGGTGCCAAACGCATTTTTTCGTTTTTTCATATTCTGCCAATGGGGGACCATTGGCATTAGGTACCAATCGCATTTTTTCATTTTTTCATATTCTGCCAATGGGGGACCATTGGCATTAGGTGCCAATCGCATTTTTTCGTTTTTTCATATTCTGCCAATGGGGGACCATTGGCATTAGGTGGCAAACACATTTTTTCGTTTTTTCATATTCTGCCAATGGGGGACCATTGGCATTAGGTGCCAAACACATTTTTTCGTTTTTTTCATATTCTGCCAATGGGGGACCATTGGCATTAGGTGCCAAACACATTTTTTCGTTTTTTCATATTCTGCCAATGGGGGACCATTGGCATTAGGTGCCAATCGCATTTTTTCGTTTTTTCATATTCTGCCAATGGGGGACCATTGGCATCAGGAGCCAAACACATTTTTTCGTTCTTTCATATTCTGCCAATGGGGTACCATTGGCATTAGGTGCCAAACACATTTTTTCGTTTTTTCATATTCATATTCTGCCAATGGGGGACCATTGGCATTAGGTGCCAATCGCATTTTTTCGTTTTTTCATATTCTGCCAATGGGGGACCATTGGCATTAGGTACCAATCGCATTTTTTCATTTTTTCATATTCTGCCAATGGGGGACTATTGGCATTAGGTGCCAATCGCATTTTTTCGCTTTTTCATATTCTGCCAATGGGGGACCATTGGCATTAGGTGCCAATCGCATTTTTCGTTTTTTCATATTCTGCCAATGGGGGACCATTGGCATTAGGAGCCAAACGCATTTTTTCGTTCTTTCATATTCTGCCAATGGGGGACCATTGGCATTAGGTGCCAATCGCATTTTTTCGTTTTTTCATATTCTGCCAATGGGGGACCATTGGCATTAGGTGCCAATCGCATTTTTTCGTTTTTTCATATTCTGCCAATGGGGGACCATTGGCATTAGGTGCCAATCGCATTTTTTCGTTTTTTCATATTCTGCCAATGGGGGACCATTGGCATTAGGTGCCAAACACATTTTTTCGTTTTTTCATATTCTGCCAATGGGGGACCATTGGCATTAGGTCCCAAACACATTTTTTCGTTTTTTCATATTCTGCCAATGGGGGCCCATTGGCATTAGGTGGCAAACACATTTTTTCGTTTTTTCACATTCTGCCAATGGGGGACCATTGGCATTAGGAGCCAAACGCATTTTTTCGTTCTTTCATATTCTGCCAATGGGGGACCATTGGCATTAGGTGCCAATCGCATTTTTTTCGTTTTTTCATATTCTGCCAATGGGGGACCATTGGCATTAGGTGCCAATCGCATTTTTTCGTTTTTTTAATATTCTGCCAATGGGGGACCATTGGCATTAGGTGCCAATCGCATTTTTTCGTTTTTTCATATTCTGCCAATGGGGGACCATTGGCATTAGGTGGCAAACACATTTTTTCGTTTTTTCATATTCTGCCAATGGGGGACCATTGGCATTAGGTGCCAATCGCATTTTTTCGTTTTTTCATATTCTGCCAATGGGGGACCATTGGCATTAGGTGCCAAACGCATTTTTTCGTTTTTTCATATTCTGCCAATGGGGGACCATTGGCATTAGGTACCAATCGCATTTTTTCATTTTTTCATATTCTGCCAATGGGGGACCATTGGCATTAGGTGCCGATCGCATTTTTTCGTTTTTTCATATTCTGCCAATGGGGGACCATTGGCATTAGGTCCCAAACACATTTTTTCGTTTTTTCATATTCTGCCAATGGGGGACCATTGGCATTAGGTGGCAAACACATTTTTTCGTTTTTTCATATTCTGCCAATGGGGGACCATTGGCATTAGGTGCCAATCGCATTTTTTCGTTTTTTCATATTCTGCCAATGGGGGACCATTGGCATTAGGTGCCAATCGCATTTTTTCGTTTTTTCATATTCTGCCAATGGGGGACCATTGGCATTAGGAGCCAAACGCATTTTTTCGTTCTTTCATATTCTGCCAATGGGGTACCATTGGCATTAGGTGCCAAACACATTTTTTCGTTTTTTCATATTCTGCCAATTTGGGACCATTGGCATTAGGTGGCAAACACATTTTTTCGTTTTTTCATATTCTGCCAATGGGGGACCATTGGCATTAGGTGCCAAACGCATTTTTTCGTTTTTTCATATTCTGCCAATGGGGGACCATTGGCATTAGGTGCCAAACACATTTTTTCGTTTTTTCATATTCTGCCAATGGGGGACCATTGGCATTAGATGCCAATCGCATTTTTTCGTTTTTCATATTCTGCCAATGGGGGACCATTGGCATTAGGAGCCAAACGCATTTTTTCGTTTTTTCATATTCTGCCAATGGGGGACCATTGGCATTAGGTGCCAAACACATTTTTTCGTTTTTTCATATTCTGCCAATGGGGGACCATTGGCATTAGGTGCGAAACACATTTTTTCGTTTTTTCATATTCTGCCAATGGGGGACCATTGGCATTAGGTGCCAAACACATTTTTTCGTTTTTTCATATTCTGCCAATGGGGTACCATTGGCATTAGGTGCCAAACACATTTTTTCGTTTTTTCATATTCTGCCAATGGGGGACCATTGGCATTAGGTGCCAAACACATTTTTTCGTTTTTTCATATTCTGCCAATGGGGGACCATTGGCATTAGGTGCGAAACACATTTTTTCGTTTTTTCATATTCTGCCAATGGGGGACCATTGGCATTAGGTGCCAATCGCATTTTTTCGTTTTTTCATATTCTGCCAATGGGGGACCATTGGCATTAGGTGCCAATCGCATTTTTTCGTTTTTTCATATTCTGCCAATTTGGGACCATTGGCATTAGGTGCCAATCGCATTTTTTCGTTTTTTCATATTCTGCCAATGGGGGACCATTGGCATTAGGTGCCAATCGCATTTTTTCGTTTTTTCATATTCTGCCAATGGGGGACCATTGGCATTAGGAGCCAAACGCATTTTTTCGTTCTTTCATATTCTGCCAATGGGGTACCATTGGCATTAGGTGCCAAACACATTTTTTCGTTTTTTCATATTCTGCCAATGGGGGACCATTGGCATTAGGTGCCAAACACATTTTTTCGTTTTTTCATATTCTGCCAATGGGGGACCATTGGCATTAGGTGCCAATCGCATTTTTTCGTTTTTTCATATTCTGCCAATGGGGCACCATTGGCATTAGGAGCCAAACGCATTTTTTCGTTCTTTCATATTCTGCCAATGGGGTAACATTGGCATTAGGTGCCAAACACATTTTTTCGTTTTTTCATATTCTGCCAATGGGGGACCATTGGCATTAGGTGCCAAACACATTTTTTCGTTTTTTCATATTCTGCCCATGGGGGACCATTGGCATTAGGTGCCAATCGCATTTTTTCGTTTTTTCATATTCTGCCAATGGGGGACCATTGGCATTAGGAGCCAAACGCATTTTTTCGTTCTTTCATATTCTGCCAATGGGGGACCATTGGCATTAGGTGGCAAACACATTTTTTCGTTTTTTCATATTCTGCCAATGGGGGACCATTGGCATTAGGTACCAATCGCATTTTTTCATTTTTTCATATTCTGCCAATGGGGGACCATTGGCATTAGGTGCCAAACACATTTTTTCGTTTTTTCATATTCTGCCAATGGGGGACCATTGGCATTAGGTGCCAAACACATTTTTTCGTTTTTTTCATATTCTGCCAATGGGGGACCATTGGCATAAGGTGGCAAACACATTTTTTCGTTTTTTCATATTCTGCCAATGGGGGAACATTGGCATTAGGTGCCAAACGCATTTTTTCGTTTTTTCATATTCTGCCAATGGGGGACCATTGGCATTAGGTGCCAAACGCATTTTTTCGTTTTTTCATATTCTGCCAATGGGGGACCATTGGCATTAGGTACCAATCGCATTTTTTCATTTTTTCATATTCTGCCAATGGGGGACCATTGGCATTAGGTGCCAAACACATTTTTTCGTTTTTTCATATTCTGCCAATGGGGGACCATTGGCATTAGGTGCCAAACACATTTTTTCGTTTTTTTCATATTCTGCCAATGGGGGACCATTGGCATAAGGTGGCAAACACATTTTTTCGTTTTTTCATATTCTGCCAATGGGGGAACATTGGCATTAGGTGCCAAACGCATTTTTTCGTTTTTTCATATTCTGCCAATGGGGGACCATTGGCATTAGGTGCCAAACACATTTTTTCGTTTTTTCATATTCTGCCAATGGGGGACCATTGGCATTAGGTCCCAAACACATTTTTTCGTTTTTTCATATTCTGCCAATGGGGGCCCATTGGCATTAGGTGGCAAACACATTTTTTCGTTTTTTCATATTCTGCCAATGGGGGACCATTGGCATTAGGAGCCAAACGCATTTTTTCGTTCTTTCATATTCTGCCAATGGGGGACCATTGGCATTAGGTGCCAATCGCATTTTTTCGTTCTTTCATATTCTGCCAATGGGGGACCATTGGCATTAGGTGCCAATCGCATTTTTTCGTTTTTTTAATATTCTGCCAATGGGGGACCATTGGCATTAGGTGCCAATCGCATTTTTTCGTTTTTTCATATTCTGCCAATGGGGGACCATTGGCATTAGGAGCCAAACGCATTTTTTCGTTCTTTCATATTCTGCCAATGGGGGACCATTAGCATTAGGTGGCAAACACATTTTTTCGTTTTTTCATATTCTGCCAATGGGGGACCATTGGCATTAGGAGCCAAACGCATTTTTTCGTTCTTTCATATTCTGCCAATGGGGGACCATTGGCATTAGGTGGCAAACACATTTTTTCGTTTTTTCATATTCTGCCAATGGGGGACAATTGGCATTAGGTGCCAATCGCATTTTTTCGTTTTTTCATATTCTGCCAATGGGGGACCATTGGCATTAGGAGCCAAACACATTTTTTCGTTCTTTCATATTCTGCCAATGGGGTACCATTGGCATTAGGTGCCAAACACATTTTTTCGTTTTTTCATATTCTGCCAATGGGGGACCATTGGCATTAGGTGCCAAACACATTTTTTCGTTTTTTTCATATTCTGCCAATGGGGGACCATTGGCATTAGGTGGCAAACACATTTTTTCGTTTTTTCATATTCTGCCAATGGGGGACCATTGGCATTAGGTGCCAAACGCATTTTTTCGTTTTTTCATATTCTGCCAATGGGGGACCATTGGCATTAGGTGCCAAACACATTTTTTCGTTTTTTCATATTCTGCCAATGGGGGACCATTGGCATTAGGTGCCAATCGCATTTTTTCGTTTTTTCATATTCTGCCAATGGGGGACCATTGGCATTAGGTGCCAAACGCATTTTTTCGTTTTTTCATATTCTGCCAATGGGGGACCATTGGCATTAGGTGCCAAACGCATTTTTTCGTTTTTTCATATTCTGCCAATGGGGTACCATTGGCATTAGGTGCCAAACACATTTTTTCGTTTTTTCATATTCTGCCAATGGGGGACCATTGGCATTAGGTGCCAAACACATTTTTTCGTTTTTTCATATTCTGCCAATGGGGGACCATTGGCATTAGGTGCGAAACACATTTTTTCGTTTTTTCATATTCTGCCAATGGGGGACCATTGGCATTAGGTGCCAATCGCATTTTTTCGTTTTTTCATATTCTGCCAATGGGGGACCATTGGCATTAGGTGCCAAACACATTTTTTCGTTTTTTCATATTCTGCCAATGGGGGACCATTGGCATTAGGTGCCAATCGCATTTTTTCGTTTTTTCATATTCTGCCAATTTGGGACCATTGGCATTAGGTGCCAATCGCATTTTTTCGTTTTTTCATATTCTGCCAATGGGGGACCATTGGCATTAGGTGCCAATCGCATTTTTTCGTTTTTTCATATTCTGCCAATGGGGGACCATTGGCATTAGGAGCCAAACGCATTTTTTCGTTCTTTCATATTCTGCCAATGGGGTACCATTGGCATTAGGTGCCAAACGCATTTTTTCGTTTTTTCATATTCTGCCAATGGGGGACCATTGGCATTAGGTGCCAAACACATTTTTTCGTTTTTTCATATTCTGCCAATGGGGGACCATTGGCATTAGGTGCCAATCGCATTTTTTCGTTTTTTCATATTCTTCCAATGGGGGACCATTGGCATTAGGAGCCAAACGCATTTTTTCGTTCTTTCATATTCTGCCAATGGGGTACCATTGGCATTAGGTGCCAAACACATTTTTTCGTTTTTTCATATTCTGCCAATGGGGGACCATTGGCATTAGGTGCCAATCGCATTTTTTCGTTTTTTCATATTCTGCCAATGGGGGCCCATTGGCATTAGGTGCCAAACGCATTTTTTCGTTTTTTCATATTCTGCCAATGGGGGACCATTGGCATTAGGTACCAATCGCATTTTTTCATTTTTTCATATTCTGCCAATGGGGGACCATTGGCATTAGGTGCCAAACACATTTTTTCGTTTTTTCATATTCTGCCAATAGGGGACCATTGGCATTAGGTGCCAAACACATTTTTTCGTTTTTTTCATATTCTGCCAATGGGGGACCATTGGCATTAGGTGCCAATCGCATTTTTTCGTTTTTTCATATTCTTCCAATGGGGGACCATTGGCATTAGGAGCCAAACGCATTTTTTCGTTCTTTCATATTCTGCCAATGGGGTACCATTGGCATTAGGTGCCAAACACATTTTTTCGTTTTTTCATATTCTGCCAATGGGGGACCATTGGCATTAGGTGCCAATCGCATTTTTTCGTTTTTTCATATTCTGCCAATGGGGGCCCATTGGCATTAGGTGCCAAACGCATTTTTTCGTTTTTTCATATTCTGCCAATGGGGGACCATTGGCATTAGGTACCAATCGCATTTTTTCATTTTTTCATATTCTGCCAATGGGGGACCATTGGCATTAGGTGCCAAACACATTTTTTCGTTTTTTCATATTCTGCCAATAGGGGACCATTGGCATTAGGTGCCAAACACATTTTTTCGTTTTTTTCATATTCTGCCAATGGGGGACCATTGGCATTAGGAGCCAAACGCATTTTTTCGTTCTTTCATATTCTGCCAATGGGGGACCATTGGCATTAGGTGGCAAACACATTTTTTCGTTTTTTCATATTCTGCCAATGGGGGACCATTGGCATTATGTGCCAATCGCATTTTTTCGTTTTTTCATATTCTGCCAATGGGGGACCATTGGCATTAGGTGCCAAACGCATTTTTTCGTTTTTTCATATTCTGCCAATGGGGGACCATTGGCATTAGGTACCAAACACATTTTTTCGTTTTTTTCATATTATGCCAATGGGGGACCATTGGCATTAGGTGCCAAACACATTTTTTCGTTTTTTAATATTCTGCCAATGGGGGACCATTGGCATTAGGTGCCAATCGCATTTTTTCGTTTTTTCATATTCTGCCAATGGGGGACCATTGGCATTAGGAGCCAAACACATTTTTTCGTTCTTTCATATTCTGCCAATGGGGGACCATTGGCATTAGGTGCCAAACACATTTTTTCGTTTTTTCATATTCTGCCAATGGGGGACCATTGGCATTAGGTCATAACACATTTTTTTCGTTTTTTCATATTCTGCCAATGGGGGACCATTGGCATTAGGTGCCAAACGCATTTTTTCGTTTTTTCATATTCTGCCAATGGGGGACCATTGGCATTAGGTGCCAAACACATTTTTTGGTTTTTTCATATTCTGCCAATGGGGGACCATTGGCATAAGTTGCCAATCGCATTTTTTCGTTTTTTCATATTCTGCCAATGGGGGACCATTGGCATTAGGTCATAACACATTTTTTTCGTTTTTTCATATTCTGCCAATGGGGGACCATTGGCATTAGGTGCCAATCGCATTTTTTCGTTTTTTCATATTCTGCCAATGGGGGACCATTGGCATTAGGAGCCAAACGCATTTTTTCGTTCTTTCATATTCTGCCAATGGGGGACCATTGGCATTAGGTGCCAAACGCATTTTTTCGTTTTTTCATATTCTGCCAATGGGGGACCATTGGCATTAGGTGCCAAACGCATTTTTTCGTTTTTTCATATTCTGCCAATGGGGGACCATTGGCATTAGGTGCCAATCGCATTTTTTCGTTTTTTCATATTCTGCCAATGGGGGACCATTGGCATTAGGTGCCAAACGCATTTTTTCGTTTTTTCATATTCTGCCAATGGGGGACCATTGGCATTAGGTCCCAAACACATTTTTTTCGTTTTTTCATATTCTGCCAATGGGGGACCATTGGCATTAGGAGCCAAACACATTTTTTCGTTTTTTAATATTCTGCCAATGGGGGACCATTGGCATTAGGTGCCAATCGCATTTTTTCGTTTTTTCATATTCTGCCAATGGGGGACCATTGGCATTAGGTCATAACACATTTTTTTCGTTTTTTCATATTCTGCCAATGGGGGACCATTGGCATTAGGTGCCAATCGCATTTTTTCGTTTTTTCATATTCTGCCAATGGGGGACCATTGGCATTAGGAGCCAAACGCATTTTTTCGTTCTTTCATATTCTGCCAATGGGGGACCATTGGCATTAGGTGCCAAACGCATTTTTTCGTTTTTTCATATTCTGCCAATGGGGGACCATTGGCATTAGGTGCCAAACGCATTTTTTCGTTTTTTCATATTCTGCCAATGGGGGACCATTGGCATTAGGTGCCAATCGCATTTTTTCGTTTTTTCATATTCTGCCAATGGGGGACCATTGGCATTAGGTGCCAAACGCATTTTTTCGTTTTTTCATATTCTGCCAATGGGGGACCATTGGCATTAGGTCCCAAACACATTTTTTTCGTTTTTTCATATTCTGCCAATGGGGGACCATTGGCATTAGGAGCCAAACACATTTTTTCGTTTTTTAATATTCTGCCAATGGGGGACCATTGGCATTAGGTGCCAATCGCATTTTTTCGTTTTTTCATATTCTGCCAATGGGGGACCATTGGCATTAGGTGGCAAACACATTTTTTCGTTTTTTCATATTCTGCCAATGGGGGACCATTGGCATTAGGTCCCAAACACATTTTTTTCGTTTTTTCATATTCTGCCAATGGGGGACCATTGGCATTAGGAGCCAAACACATTTTTTCGTTTTTTAATATTCTGCCAATGGGAGACCATTGGTATTAGGTGCCAATCGCATTTTTTCGTTTTTTCATATTCTGCCAATGGGGGACCATTGGCATTAGGTGCCAATCGCATTTTTTCGTTTTTTCATATTCTGCCAATGGGGGACCATTGGCATTAGGTGCCAAACGCATTTTTTCGTTTTTTCATATTCTGCCAATGGGGGACCATTGGCATTAGGTACCAAACACATTTCTTCGTTTTTTTCATATTATGCCAATGGGGGACCATTGGCATTAGGTGCCAAACACATTTTTTCGTTTTTTAATATTCTGCCAATGGGGGACCATTGGCATTAGGTGCCAATCGCATTTTTTCGTTTTTTCATATTCTGCCAATGGGGGACCATTGGCATTAGGAGCCAAACGCATTTTTTCGTTCTTTCATATTCTGCCAATGGGGGACCATTGGCATTAGGTGGCAAACACATTTTTTCGTTTTTTCATATTCTGCCAATGGGGGACCATTGGCATTAGGTGCCAATCGCATTTTTTCGTTTTTTCATATTCTGCCAATGGGGGACCATTGGCATTAGGTGCCAAACGCATTTTTTCGTTTTTTCATATTCTGCCAATGGGGGACCATTGGCATTAGGTACCAAACACATTTTTTCGTTTTTTTCATATTATGCCAATGGGGGACCATTGGCATTAGGTGCCAAACACATTTTTTCGTTTTTTAATATTCTGCCAATGGGGGACCATTGGCATTAGGTGCCAATCGCATTTTTTCGTTTTTTCATATTCTGCCAATGGGGGACCATTGGCATTAGGAGCCAAACGCATTTTTTCGTTCTTTCATATTCTGCCAATGGGGGACCATTGGCATTAGGTGGCAAACACATTTTTTCGTTTTTTCATATTCTGCCAATGGGGGACCATTGGCATTAGGTGCCAATCGCATTTTTTCGTTTTTTCATATTCTGCCAATGGGGGACCATTGGCATTAGGTGCCAATCGCATTTTTTCGTTTTTTCATATTCTGCCAATGGGGGACCATTGGCATTACGTACCAAACACATTTTTTCTTTTTTTTCATATTATGCCATTGGCATTAGGTGCCAATCGCATTTTTTCGTTTTTTCATATTCTGCCAATGGGGGACCATTGGCATTAGGAGCCAAACGCATTTTTTCGTTTTTTCATATTCTGCCAATGGGGGACCATTAGCATTAGGAGCCAAACGCATTTTTTCGTTCTTTCATATTCTGCCAATGGGGGACCATTGGCATTAGGTGCCAAACACATTTTTTGGTTTTTTCATATTCTGCCAATGGGGGACCATTGGCATTAGGTGCCAATCGCATTTTTTCGTTTTTTCATATTCTGCCAATGGGGGACCATTGGCATTAGGTGCCAATCGCATTTTTTCGTTTTTTCATATTCTGCCAATGGGGGACCATTGGCATTAGGTGCCAATCGCATTTTTTCGTTTTTTCATATTCTGCCAATGGGGGACCATTGGCATTAGGAGCCAAACGCATTTTTTCGTTCTTTCATATTCTGCCAATGGGGGACCATTGGCATTAGGTGGCAAACACATTTATTCGTTTTTTCATATTCTGCCAATGGGGGACCATTGGCATTAGATGCCAATCGCATTTTTTCGTTTTTTCATATTCTGCCAATGGGGGACCATTGGCATTAGGTCCCAAACACATTTTTATCGTTTTTTCATATTCTGCCAATGGGGGACCATTGGCATTAGGAGCCAAACACATTTTTTCGTTTTTTCATATTCTGCCAATGGGGGACCATTGGCATTAGGTGGCAAACACATTTTTTCGTTTTTTCATATTCTGCCAATGGGGGACCATTGGCATTAGGTGCCAAACACATTTTTTCGTTTTTTCATATTCTGCCAATGGGGAACCATTGGCATTAGGTCATAACACATTTTTTTCGTTTTTTCATATTCTGCCAATGGGGGACCATTGGCATTAGGTGCCAAACGCATTTTTTCGTTTTTTCATATTCTGCCAATGGGGGACCATTGGCATTAGGTGCCAAACGCATTGTTTCGTTTTTTCATATTCTGCCAATGGGGGACCATTGGCATTAGGAGCCAAACACATTTTTTCGTTTTTAAATATTCTGCCAATGGGGGACCATTGGCATTAGGTGCCAATCGCATTTTTTCGTTTTTTCATATTCTGCCAATGGGGGACCATTGGCATTAGGAGCCAAACGCATTTTTTCGTTCTTTCATATTCTGCCAATGGGGGACCATTGGCATTAGGTGGCAAGCACATTTTTTCGTTTTTTCATATTCTGCCAATGGGGGACCATTGGCATTAGGTGCCAATCGCATTTTTTCGTTTTTTCATATTCTGCCAATGGGGGACCATTGGCATTAGGTGCCAAACGCATTTTTTCGTTTTTTCATATTCTGCCAATGGGGGACCATTGGCATTAGGTACCAATCGCATTTTTTCATTTTTTCATATTCTGCCAATGGGGGACCATTGGCATTAGGTGCCAAACACATTTTTTCGTTTTTTCATATTCTGCCAATGGGGGACCATTGGCATTAGGTGCCAAACACATTTTTTAGTTTTTTTCATATTCTGCCAATGGGGGACCATTGGCATTAGGTGGCAAACACATTTTTTCGTTTTTTCATATTCTGCCAATGGGGGACCATTGGCATTAGGTGCCAAACGCATTTTTTCGTTTTTTCATATTCTGCCAATGGGGGACCATTGGCATTAGGTGCCAAACACATTTTTTCGTTTTTTCATATTCTGCCAATGGGGGACCATTGGCATTAGGTGCCAATCGCATTTTTTCGTTTTTTCATATTCTGCCAATGGGGGACCATTGGCATTAGGAGCCAAACGCATTTTTTCGTTCTTTCATATTCTGCCAATGGGGTACCATTGGCATTAGGTGCCAAACACATTTTTTCGTTTTTTCATATTCTGCCAATGGGGGACCATTGGCATTAGGTGCCAAACACATTTTTTCGTTTTTTCATATTCTGCCAATGGGGGACCATTGGCATTAGGTGCCAAACGCATTTTTTCGTTTTTTCATATTCTGCCAATGGGGGACCATTGGCATTAGGTGCCAATCGTATTATTTCGTTTTTTCATATTCTGCCAATGGGGGACCATTGGCATTAGGTGCCAATCGCATTTTTTCGTTTTTTCATATTCTGCCAATGGGGGACCATTGGCATTAGGAGCCAAACGCATTTTTTCGTTCTTTCATATTCTGCCAATGGGGGACCATTGGCATTAGGTGGCAAACACATTTTTTCGTTTTTTCATATTCTGCCAATGGGGGACCATTGGCATTAGGTGCCAATCGCATTTTTTCGTTTTTTCATATTCTGCCAATGGGGGACCATTGGCATTAGGTCCCAAACACATTTTTTTCGTTTTTTCATATTCTGCCAATGGGGGACCATTGGCATTAGGTGTCAATCGCATTTTTTCGTTTTTTCATATTCTGCCAATGGGGGACCATTGGCATTAGGTGCCAAACACATTTTTTCGTTTTTTCATATTCTGCCAATGGGGGACCATTGGCATTAGGTGCCAAACACATTTTTTCGTTTTTTTCATATTCTGCCAATGGGGGACCATTGGCATTAGGTGCCAAACGCATTTTTTCGTTCCTTCATATTCTGCCAATGGGGGACCATTGGCATTAGGTGCCAAACGCATTTTTTCGTTCTTTCATATTCTGCCAATGGGGGACCATTGGCATTAGGAGCCAAACGCATTTTTTCGTTTTTTCATATTCTGCCAATGGGGGACCATTGGCATTAGGTCCCAAACACATTTTTTCGTTTTTTCATATTCTGCCAATGGGGGACCATTGGCATTAGGTGTCAATCGCATTTTTTCGTTTTTTCATATTCTGCCAATGGGGGACCATTGGCATTAGGAGCCAAACGCATTTTTTCGTTCTTTCATATTCTGCCAATGGGGGACCATTGGCATTAGGAGCCAAACGCATTTTTTCGTTTTTTCATATTCTGCCAATGGGGGACCATTGGCATTAGGAGCCAAACGCATTTTTTCGTTTTTTCATATTCTGCCAATGGGGGACCATTGGCATTAGGTCCCAAACACATTTTTTCGTTTTTTCATATTCTGCCAATGGGGGACCATTGGCATTAGGTGCCAAACACATTTTTTCGTTTTTTTCATATTCTGCCAATGGGGGACCATTGGCATTAGGTGCCAAACACATTTTTTCGTTTTTTCATATTCTGCCAATGGGGGACCATTGGCATTAGGTCCCAAACACATTTTTTCGTTTTTTCATATTCTGCCAATGGGGGACCATTGGCATTAGATGGCAAACACATTTTTTCGTTTTTTTCATATTCTGCCAATGGGGGACCATTGGCATTAGGTGCCAAACGCATTTTTTCGTTCTTTCATATTCTGCCAATGGGGGACCATTGGCATTAGGAGCCAAACGCATTTTTTCGTTTTTTCATATTCTGCCAATGGGGGACCATTGGCATTAGGTCCCAAACACATTTTTTCGTTTTTTCATATTCTGCCAATGGGGGACCATTGGCATTAGGTGTCAATCGCATTTTTTCGTTTTTTCATATTCTGCCAATGGGGGACCATTGGCATTAGGAGCCAAACGCATTTTTTCGTTCTTTCATATTCTGCCAATGGGGGACCATTGGCATTAGGTCCCAAACACATTTTTTCGTTTTTTTCATATTCTGCCAATGGGGGACCATTGGCATTAGGTGCCAATCGTATTATTTCGTTTTTTCATATTCTGCCAATGGGGGACCATTGGCATTAGGTGCCAATCGCATTTTTTCGTTTTTTCATATTCTGCCAATGGGGGACCATTGGCATTAGGAGCCAAACGCATTTTTTCGTTCTTTCATATTCTGCCAATGGGGGACCATTGGCATTAGGTGCCAAACACATTTTTTCGTTTTTTCATATTCTGCCAATGGGGGACCATTGGCATTAGGTGCCAAACACATTTTTTCGTTTTTTTCATATTCTGCCAATGGGGGACCATTGGCATTAGGTGCCAAACACATTTTTTCGTTTTTTCATATTCTGCCAATGGGGGACCATTGGCATTAGGTCATAACACATTTTTTTCGTTTTTTCATATTCTGCCAATGGGGGACCATTGGCATTAGGTGCCAAACGCATTTTTTCGTTTTTTCATATTCTGCCAATGGGGGACCATTGGCATTAGGTGCCAATCGCATTTTTTCGTTTTTTCATATTCTGCCAATGGGGGACCATTGGCATTAGGAGCCAAACGCATTTTTTCGTTCTTTCATATTCTGCCAATGGGGGACCATTGGCATTAGGTCCCAAACACAGTTTTTCGTTTTTTCATATTCTGCCAATGGGGGACCATTGGCATTAGGTGGCAAACACATTTTTTCGTTTTTTCATATTCTGCCAGTGGGGGACCATTGGCATTAGGTGCCAAACACATTTTTTCGTTTTTTAATATTCTGCCAATGGGGGACCATTGGCATTAGGTGCCAATCGCATTTTTTCGTTTTTTCATATTCTGCCAATGGGGGACCATTGGCATTAGGAGCCAAACGCATTTTTTCGTTCTTTCATATTCTGCCAATGGGGGACCATTGGCATTAGGTGGCAAACACATTTTTTCGTTTTTTCATATTCTGCCAATGGGGGACCATTGGCATTAGGTGCCAATCGCATTTTTTCGTTTTTTCATATTCTGCCAATGGGGGACCATTGGCATTAGGTGCCAAACGCATTTTTTCGTTTTTTCATATTCTGCCAATGGGGGACCATTGGCATTAGGTACCAATCGCATTTTTTCATTTTTTCATATTCTGCCAATGGGGGACCATTGGCATTAGGTGCCAAACACATTTTTTCGTTTTTTCATATTCTGCCAATGGGGGACCATTGGCATTAGGTGCCAAACACATTTTTTCGTTTTTTTCATATTCTGCCAATGGGGGACCATTGGCATTAGGTGGCAAACACATTTTTTCGTTTTTTCATATTCTGCCAATGGGGGACCATTGGCATTAGGTGCCAAACGCATTTTTTCGTTTTTTCATATTCTGCCAATGGGGGACCATTGGCATTAGGTGCCAAACACATTTTTTCGTTTTTTCATATTCTGCCAATGGGGGACCATTGGCATTAGGTGCCAATCGCATTTTTTCGTTTTTTCATATTCTGCCAATGGGGCACCATTGGCATTAGGAGCCAAACGCATTTTTTCGTTTTTTCATATTCTGCCAATGGGGGACCATTGGCATTAGGTGCCAAACACATTTTTGGGTTTTTTCATATTCTGCCAATGGGGGACCATTGGCATTAGGAGCCAAACGCATTTTTTCGTTTTTTCATATTCTGCCAATGGGGGACCATTGGCATTAGGTGCCGAACACATTTTTTCGTTTTTTCATATTCTGCCAATGGGGGACCATTGGCATTAGGTGCCAAACACATTTTTGGGTTTTTTCATATTCTGCCAATGGGGGACCATTGGCATTAGGAGCCAAACGCATTTTTTCGTTTTGTCATATTCTGCCAATGGGGGACCATTGGCATTAGGTGCCAATCGCATTTTTTCGTTTTTTCATATTCTGCCAATGGGGGACCATTGGCATTAGCTGCCAATCGCATTTTTTCGTTTTTTCATATTCTGCCAATGGGGGACCATTGGCATTAGGAGCCAAACGCATTTTTTCGGTTTTTCATATTCTGCCAATGGGGGACCATTGGCATTAGGTGCAAAACGCATTGTTTCGTTTTTTCATATTCTGCCAATGGGGGACCATTGGCATTAGGAGCCAAACGCATTTTTTCGTTTTTTCATATTCTGCCAATGGGGGACCATTGGCATTAGGTGGCAAACACATTTTTTCGTTTTTTCATATTCTGATAATGGGGGACCATTGGCATTAGGAGCCAAACGCATTTTTTCGTTTTTTCATATTCTGCCAATGGGGGACCATTGGCATTAGGTGCCAATCGCATTTTTTCGTTTTTTCATATTCTGCCAATGGGGGACCATTGGCATTAGGAGCCAAACGCATTTTTTCGTTTTTTCATATTCTGCCAATGGGGGACCATTATCATTAGGAGCCAAACGCATTTTTTCGTTTTTTCATATTCTGCCAATGGGGGACCATTGGCATTAGGTGCCAATCGCATTTTTTCGTTTTTTCATATTCTGCCAATGGGGGACCATTGGCATCAGGTGCCAAACACAATTTTTCGTTTTTTCATATTCTGCCAATGGGGGACCATTGGCATTAGGTGCCAATCGCATTTTTTCGTTTTTTCATATTCTGCCAATGGGGGACCATTGGCATTAGGTGTCAATCGCATTTTTTCGTTTTTTCATATTCTGCCAATGGGGGACCATTGGCATTAGGTGCCAAACACATTTTTTCGTTTTTTCATATTCTGCCAATGGGGGACCATTGGCATTAGGTGCCAAACACATTTTTTCGTTCTTTCATATTCTGCCAATGGGGGACCATTGGCATTAGGTGCCAAACGCATTTTTTCGTTTTTTCATATTCTGCCAATGGGGGACCATTATCATTAGGAGCCAAACGCATTTTTTCGTTTTTTCATATTCTGCCAATGGGGGACCATTGGCATTAGGTGCCAAACGCATTTTTTCGTTTTTTCATATTCTGCCAATGGGGGACCATTGGCATTAGGTGCCAATCGCATTTTTTCGTTTTTTCATATTCTGCCAATGGGGGACCATTGGCATTAGGAGCCAAACGCATTTTTTCGTTCTTTCATATTCTGCCAATGGGGGACCATTGGCATTAGGTCCCAAACACAGTTTTTCGTTTTTTCATATTCTGCCAATGGGGGACCATTGGCATTAGGTGGCAAACACATTTTTTCGTTTTTTCATATTCTGCCAATGGGGGACCATTGGCATTAGGTGCCAAACACATTTTTTCGTTTTTTAATATTCTGCCAATGGGGGACCATTGGCATTAGGTGCCAATCGCATTTTTTCGTTTTTTCATATTCTGCCAATGGGGGACCATTGGCATTAGGAGCCAAACGCATTTTTTCGTTCTTTCATATTCTGCCAATGGGGGACCATTGGCATTAGGTGGCAAACACATTTTTTCGTTTTTTCATATTCTGCCAATGGGGGACCATTGGCATTAGGTGCCAATCGCATTTTTTCGTTTTTTCATATTCTGCCAATGGGGGACCATTGGCATTAGGTGCCAAACGCATTTTTTCGTTTTTTCATATTCTGCCAATGGGGGACCATTGGCATTAGGTACCAATCGCATTTTTTCATTTTTTCATATTCTGCCAATGGGGGACCATTGGCATTAGGTGCCAAACACATTTTTTCGTTTTTTCATATTCTGCCAATGGGGGACCATTGGCATTAGGTGCCAAACACAGTTTTTCGTTTTTTTCATATTCTGCCAATGGGGGACCATTGGCATTAGGTGGCAAACACATTTTTTCGTTTTTTCATATTCTGCCAATGGGGGACCATTGGCATTAGGTGCCAAACGCATTTTTTCGTTTTTTCATATTCTGCCAATGGGGGACCATTGGCATTAGGTGCCAAACACATTTTTTCGTTTTTTCATATTCTGCCAATGGGGGACCATTGGCATTAGGTGCCAATCGCATTTTTTCGTTTTTTCATATTCTGCCAATGGGGCACCATTGGCATTAGGAGCCAAACGCATTTTTTCGTTTTTTCATATTCTGCCAATGGGGGACCATTGGCATTAGGTGCCAAACACATTTTTGGGTTTTTTCATATTCTGCCAATGGGGGACCATTGGCATTAGGAGCCAAACGCATTTTTTCGTTTTTTCATATTCTGCCAATGGGGGACCATTGGCATTAGGTGCCGAACACATTTTTTCGTTTTTTCATATTCTGCCAATGGGGGACCATTGGCATTAGGTGCCAAACACATTTTTGGGTTTTTTCATATTCTGCCAATGGGGGACCATTGGCATTAGGAGCCAAACGCATTTTTTCGTTTTGTCATATTCTGCCAATGGGGGACCATTGGCATTAGGTGCCAATCGCATTTTTTCGTTTTTTCATATTCTGCCAATGGGGGACCATTGGCATTAGCTGCCAATCGCATTTTTTCGGTTTTTCATATTCTGCCAATGGGGGACCATTGGCATTAGGTGCAAAACGCATTGTTTCGTTTTTTCATATTCTGCCAATGGGGGACCATTGGCATTAGGAGCCAAACGCATTTTTTCGTTTTTTCATATTCTGCCAATGGGGGACCATTGGCATTAGGTGGCAAACACATTTTTTCGTTTTTTCATATTCTGATAATGGGGGACCATTGGCATTAGGAGCCAAACGCATTTTTTCGTTTTTTCATATTCTGCCAATGGGGGACCATTGGCATTAGGTGCCAATCGCATTTTTTCGTTTTTTCATATTCTGCCAATGGGGGACCATTGGCATTAGGAGCCAAACGCATTTTTTCGTTTTTTCATATTCTGCCAATGGGGGACCATTATCATTAGGAGCCAAACGCATTTTTTCGTTTTTTCATATTCTGCCAATGGGGGACCATTGGCATTAGGTGCTAATCGCATTTTTTCGTTTTTTCATATTCTGCCAATGGGGGACCATTGGCATCAGGTGCCAAACACAATTTTTCGTTTTTTCATATTCTGCCAATGGGGGACCATTGGCATTAGGTGCCAATCGCATTTTTTCGTTTTTTCATATTCTGCCAATGGGGGACCATTGGCATTAGGTGGCAAACACATTTTTTCGTTTTTTCATATTCTGCCAATGGGGGACCATTGGCATTAGGTGCCAAACACATTTTTTCGTTTTTTCATATTCTGCCAATGGAGGACCATTGGCATTAGGTGCCAAACGCATTTTTTCGTTTGTTCATATTCTGCCAATGGGGGACCATTGGCATTAGGTGGCAAACACATTTTTTCGTTTTTTCATATTCTGCCAATGGGGGACCATTGGCATTAGGTGCCAAACACATTTTTTCGTTTTTTCATATTCTGCCAATGGGGGACCATTGGCATTAGGTCCCAAACACATTTTTTTCGTTTTTTCATATTCTGCCAATGGGGGACCATTGGCATTAGGAGCCAAACGCATTTTTCGTTTTTTCATATTCTGCCAATGGGGGACCATTGGCATTAGGAGCCAAACGCATTTTTTCGTTCTTTCATATTCTGACCATTGGCATTAGGAGCCAAACGCATTTTTTCGTTTTTTCATATTCTGCCAATGGGGGACCATTGGCATTAGGTGCCAATCGCATTTTTTCGTTTTTTCATATTCTGCCAATGGGGGACCATTGGCATTAGGTGCCAATCGCATTTTTTCGTTTTTTCATATTCTGCCAATGGGGGACCATTGGCATTAGGAGCCAAACGCATTTTTTCGTTTTTTCATATTCTGCCAATGGGGGACCATTGGCATTAGGAGCCAAACGCATTTTTTCGTTTTTTCATATTCTGCCAATGGGGTACCATTGGCATTAGGTGCCAAACGCATTTTTTCGTTTTTTCATATTCTGCCAATGGGGGACCATTGGCATTAGGTGCCAATCGCATTTTTTCGTTTTTTCATATTCTGCCAATGGGGGACCATTGGCATTAGGTGCCAATCGCATTTTTTCGTTTTTTCATATTCTGCCAATGGGGGACCATTGGCATTAGGTGCCAATCGCATTTTTTCGTTTTTTCATATTCTGCCAATGGGGGACCATTGGCATTAGGAGCCAAACGCATTTTTTCGTTTTTTCATATTCTGCCAATGGGGGACCATTGGCATTAGGAGCCAAACGCATTTTTTCGTTTTTTCATATTCTGCCAATGGGGGACCATTGGCATTAGGTGCCAATCGCATTTTTTCGTTTTTTCATATTCTGCCAATGGGGGACCATTGGCATTAGGTGCCAATCGCATTTTTTCGTTTTTTCATATTCTGCCAATGGGGGACCATTGGCATTAGGTGCCAATCGCATTTTTTCGTTTTTTCATATTCTGCCAATGGGGGACCATTGGCATTAGGTGCCAATCGCATTTTTTCGTTTTTTCATATTCTGCCAATGGGGGACCATTGGCATTAGGTGGCAAACACATTTTTTCGTTTTTTCATATTCTGCCAATGGGGGACCATTGGCATTAGGTGCCAATCGCATTTTTTCGTTTTTTCATATTCTGCCAATGGGGGACCATTGGCATTAGGTGCCAAACACATTTTTTCGTTTTTTCATATTCTGCCAATGGGGGACCATTGGCATTAGGTGCCAATCGCATTTTTTCGTTTTTTCATATTCTGCCAATGGGGGACCATTGGCATTAGGTGCCAATCGCATTTTTTCGTTTTTTCATATTCTGCCAATGGGGGACCATTGGCATTAGGTGCCAATCGCATTTTTTCGTTTTTTCATATTCTGCCAATGGGGGACCATTGGCATTAGGAGCCAAACGCATTTTTTCGTTTTTTCATATTCTGCCAATGGGGGACCATTGGCATTAGGTGCCAATCGCATTTTTTCGTTTTTTCATATTCTGCCAATGGGGGACCATTGGCATTAGGTGCCAATCGCATTTTTTCGTTTTTTCATATTCTGCCAATGGGGGACCATTGGCATTAGGAGCCAAACGCATTTTTTCGTTTTTTCATATTCTGCCAATGGGGGACCATTGGCATTAGGAGCCAAACGCATTTTTTCGTTTTTTCATATTCTGCCAATGGGGTACCATTGGCATTAGGTGCCAAACACATTTTTTCGTTTTTTCATATTCTGCCAATGGGGGACCATTGGCATTAGGTGCCAATCGCATTTTTTCGTTTTTTCATATTCTGCCAATGGGGGACCATTGGCATTAGGTGCTAATCGCATTTTTTCGTTTTTTCATATTCTGCCAATGGGGGACCATTGGCATTAGGTGCCAATCGCATTTTTTCGTTTTTTCATATTCTGCCAATGGGGGACCATTGGCATTAGGTGCCAATCGCATTTTTTCGTTTTTTCATATTCTGCCAATGGGGGACCATTGGCATTAGGAGCCAAACGCATTTTTTCGTTTTTTCATATTCTGCCAATGGGGGACCATTGGCATTAGGAGCCAAACGCATTTTTTCGTTTTTTCATATTCTGCCAATGGGGTACCATTGGCATTAGGTGCCAAACACATTTTTTCGTTTTTTCATATTCTGCCAATGGGGGACCATTGGCATTAGGTGCCAATCGCATTTTTTCGTTTTTTCATATTCTGCCAATGGGGGACCATTGGCATTAGGAGCCAAACGCATTTTTTCGTTTTTTCATATTCTGCCAATGGGGGACCATTGGCATTAGGAGCCAAACGCATTTTTTCGTTTTTTCATATTCTGCCAATGGGGGACCGTTGGCATTAGGAGCCAAACGCATTTTTTCGTTTTTTCATATTCTGCCAATGGGGTACCATTGGCATTAGGTCCCAAACACATTTTTTCGTTTTTTCATATTCTGCCAATGGGGGACCATTGGCATTAGGAGCCAAACGCATTTTTTCGTTTTTTCATATTCTGCCAATGGGGTACCATTGGCATTAGGTCCCAAACACATTTTTTCGTTTTTTCATATTCTGCCAATGGGGGACCATTGGCATTAGGTGCCAATCGCATTTTTTCGTTTTTTCATATTCTGCCAATGGGGGACCATTGGCATTAGGTGCCAAACACATTTTTTCGTTTTTTCATATTCTGCCAATGGGGGACCATTGGCATTAGGTGCCAATCGCATTTTTTCGTTTTTTCATATTCTGCCAATGGGGGACCATTGGCATTAGGAGCTAAACGCATTTTTTCGTTTTTTCATATTCTGCCAATGGGGGACCATTGGCATTAGGAGCCAAACGCATTTTTTCGTTTTTTCATATTCTGCCAATGGGGTACCATTGGCATTAGGTCCCAAACACATTTTTTCGTTTTTTCATATTCTGCCAATGGGGGACCATTGGCATTAGGAGCCAAACGCATTTTTTCGTTTTTTCATATTCTGCCAATGGGGTACCATTGGCATTAGGTCCCAAACACATTTTTTCGTTTTTTCATATTCTGCCAATGGGGTACCATTGGCATTAGGCGCCAATCGCATTTTTTCGTTTTTTCATATTCTGCCAATGGGGGACCATTGGCATTAGGTGGCAAGCACATTTTTTCGTTTTTTCATATTCTGCCAATGGGGGACCATTGGCATTAGGTGCCAATCGCATTTTTTCGTTTTTTCATATTCTGCCAATGGGGGACCATTGGCATTAGGTGCCAATCGCATTTTTTCGTTTTTTCATATTCTGCCAATGGGGGACCATTGGCATTAGGTGCCAATCGCATTTTTTCGTTTTTTCATATTCTGCCAATGGGGGACCATTGGCATTAGGAGCCAATCGCATTTTTTCGTTTTTTCATATTCTGCCAATGGGGGACCATTGGCATTAGGTAGCAAACACATTTTTTCGTTTTTTCATATTCTGCCAATGGGGGACCATTGGCATTAGGTGCCAAACACATTTTTTCGTTTTTTCATATTCTGCCAATGGGGGACCATTGGCATTAGGTCCCAAACACATTTTTTTCGTTTTTTCATATTCTGCCAATGGGGGACCATTGGCATTAGGAGCCAAACGCATTTTTACGTTTTTTCATATTCTGCCAATGGGGGACCATTGGCATTAGGAGCCAAACGCATTTTTTCGTTTTTTCATATTCTGCCAATGGGGGACCATTGGCATTAGGTGCCAAACACATTTTTTCGTTTTTTCATATTCTGCCAATGGGGGACCATTGGCATTAGGTGCCAATCGCATTTTTTCGTTTTTTCATATTCTGCCAATGGGGGACCATTGGCATTAGGTGCCAATCGCATTTTTTCGTTTTTTCATATTCTGCCAATGGGGGACCATTGGCATTAGGAGCCAAACGCATTTTTTCGTTCTTTCATATTCTGCCAATGGGGGACCATTGGCATTAGGTGGCAAACACATTTTTTCGTTTTTTCATATTCTGCCAATGGGGGACCATTGGCATTAGGTGCCAATCGCATTTTTTCTTTTTTCATATTCTGCCAATGGGGGACCATTGGCATTAGGTGCCAAACACATTTTTTCGTTTTTTCATATTCTGCCAATGGGGGACCATTGGCATTAGGTGCCAATCGCATTTTTTCGTTTTTTCATATTCTGCCAATGGGGGACCATTGGCATTAGGTGCCAATCGCATTTTTTCGTTTTTTCATATTCTGCCAATGGGGGACCATTGGCATTAGGTGCCAATCGCATTTTTTCGTTTTTTCATATTCTGCCAATGGGGGACCATTGGCATTAGGAGCCAAACGCATTTTTTCGTTTTTTCATGTTCTGCCAATGGGGGACCATTGGCATTAGGAGCCAAACGCATTTTTTCGTTTTTTCATATTCTGCCAATGGGGGACCATTGGCATTAGGTGCCAAACACATTTTTTCGTTTTTTCATATTCTGCCAATGGGGGACCATTGGCATTAGGTGCCAATCGCATTTTTTCGTTTTTTCATATTCTGCCAATGGGGGACCATTGGCATTAGGAGCCAATCGCATTTTTTCGTTTTTTCATATTCTGCCAATGGGGGACCATTGGCATTAGGTGGCAAACACATTTTTTCGTTTTTTCATATTCTGCCAATGGGGGACCATTGGCATTAGGTGCCAAACACATTTTTTCGTTTTTTCATATTCTGCCAATGGGGGACCATTGGCATTAGGTCCCAAACACATTTTTTTCGTTTTTTCATATTCTGCCAATGGGGGACCATTGGCATTAGGAGCCAAACGCATTTTTTCGTTTTTTCATATTCTGCCAATGGGGGACCATTGGCATTAGGAGCCAAACGCATTTTTTCGTTTTTTCATATTCTGCCAATGGGGGACCATTGGCATTAGGTGCCAATCGCATTTTTTCGTTTTTTCATATTCTGCCAATGGGGGACCATTGGCATTAGGTGCCAAACACATTTTTTCGTTTTTTCATATTCTGCCAATGGGGGACCATTGGCATTAGGTGCCAATCGCATTTTTTCGTTTTTTCATATTCTGCCAATGGGGGACCATTGGCATTAGGTGCCAATCGCATTTTTTCGTTTTTTCATATTCTGCCAATGGGGGACCATTGGCATTAGGTGCCAAACACATTTTTTCGTTTTTTCATATTCTGCCAATGGGGGACCATTGGCATTAGGTGCCAATCGCATTTTTTCGTTTTTTCATATTCTGCCAATGGGGGACCATTGGCATTAGGTGCCAATCGCATTTTTTCGTTTTTTCATATTCTGCCAATGGGGGACCATTGGCATTAGGTGATAATCGCATTTTTTCGTTTTTTCATATTCTGCCAATGGGGGACCATTGGCATTAGGTGCCAATCGCATTTTTTCGTTTTTTCATATTCTGCCAATGGGGGACCATTGGCATTAGGAGCCAAACGCATTTTTTCGTTTTTTCATATTCTGCCAATGGGGGACCATTGGCATTAGGTGCCAATCGCATTTTTTCGTTTTTTCATATTCTGCCAATGGGGGACCATTGGCATTAGGTGCCAATCGCATTTTTTCGTTTTTTCATATTCTGCCAATGGGGGACCATTGGCATTAGGAGCCAAACGCATTTTTTCGTTTTTTCATATTCTGCCAATGGGGGACCATTGGCATTAGGGGTCAAACGCATTTTTTCGTTTTTTCATATTCTGCCAATGGGGTACCATTGGCATTAGGTCCCAAACACATTTTTTCGTTTTTTCATATTAAAGGCTGTAAGTCTATGTAAAAGATAAAGAAATACTTAAATAAATAAATAAATTAATAATAATAATTGGCATTAGGTGCCAATCGCATTTTTTCGTTTTTTCATATTCTGCCAATGGGGGACCATTGGCATTAGGTGCCAATCGCATTTTTTCGTTTTTTCATATTCTGCCAATGGGGGACCATTGGCATTAGGTGCCAAACGCATTTTTTCGTTTTTTCATATTCTGCCAATGGGGGACCATTGGCATTAGGTGCTAATCGCATTTTTTCGTTTTTTCATATTCTGCCAATGGGGGACCATTGGCATTAGGTGCCAATCGCATTTTTTCGTTTTTTCATATTCTGCCAATGGGGGACCATTGGCATTAGGAGCCAAACGCATTTTTTCGTTTTTTCATATTCTGCCAATGGGGGACCATTGGCATTAGGTCCCAAACACATTTTTTCGTTTTTTCATATTAAAGGCTGTAAGTCTATGTAAAAGATAAAGAAATACTTAAATAAATAAATAAATTAATAATAATAATTGGCATTAGGTGCCAATCGCATTTTTTCGTTTTTTCATATTCTGCCAATGGGGGACCATTGGCATTAGGTGCCAATCGCATTTTTTCGTTTTTTCATATTCTGCCAATGGGGGACCATTGGCATTAGGTGCCAATCGCATTTTTTCGTTTTTTCATATTCTGCCAATGGGGGACCATTGGCATTAGGTGCCAATCGCATTTTTTCGTTTTTTCATATTCTGCCAATGGGGGACCATTGGCATTAGGTGCCAATCGCATTTTTTCGTTTTTTCATATTCTGCCAATGGGGGACCATTGGCATTAGGAGCCAAACGCATTTTTTCGTTTTTTCATATTCTGCCAATGGGGGACCATTGGCATTAGGTGCCAATCGCATTTTTTCGTTTTTTCATATTCTGCCAATGGGGGACCATTGGCATTAGGTGCCAATCGCATTTTTTCGTTTTTTCATATTCTGCCAATGGGGGACCATTGGCATTAGGAGCCAAACGCATTTTTTCGTTTTTTCATATTCTGCCAATGGGGGACCATTGGCATTAGGAGCCAAACGCATTTTTTCGTTTTTTCATATTCTGCCAATGGGGTACCATTGGCATTAGGTGCCAAACACATTTTTTCGTTTTTTCATATTCTGCCAATGGGGGACCATTGGCATTAGGTGCCAATCGCATTTTTTCGTTTTTTCATATTCTGCCAATGGGGGACCATTGGCATTAGGTGCTAATCGCATTTTTTCGTTTTTTCATATTCTGCCAATGGGGGACCATTGGCATTAGGTGCCAATCGCATTTTTTCGTTTTTTCATATTCTGCCAATGGGGGACCATTGGCATTAGGTGCCAATCGCATTTTTTCGTTTTTTCATATTCTGCCAATGGGGGACCATTGGCATTAGGAGCCAAACGCATTTTTTCGTTTTTTCATATTCTGCCAATGGGGGACCATTGGCATTAGGAGCCAAACGCATTTTTTCGTTTTTTCATATTCTGCCAATGGGGTACCATTGGCATTAGGTGCCAAACACATTTTTTCGTTTTTTCATATTCTGCCAATGGGGGACCATTGGCATTAGGTGCCAATCGCATTTTTTCGTTTTTTCATATTCTGCCAATGGGGGACCATTGGCATTAGGAGCCAAACGCATTTTTTCGTTTTTTCATATTCTGCCAATGGGGGACCATTGGCATTAGGAGCCAAACGCATTTTTTCGTTTTTTCATATTCTGCCAATGGGGGACCGTTGGCATTAGGAGCCAAACGCATTTTTTCGTTTTTTCATATTCTGCCAATGGGGTACCATTGGCATTAGGTCCCAAACACATTTTTTCGTTTTTTCATATTCTGCCAATGGGGGACCATTGGCATTAGGAGCCAAACGCATTTTTTCGTTTTTTCATATTCTGCCAATGGGGTACCATTGGCATTAGGTCCCAAACACATTTTTTCGTTTTTTCATATTCTGCCAATGGGGGACCATTGGCATTAGGTGCCAATCGCATTTTTTCGTTTTTTCATATTCTGCCAATGGGGGACCATTGGCATTAGGTGCCAAACACATTTTTTCGTTTTTTCATATTCTGCCAATGGGGGACCATTGGCATTAGGTGCCAATCGCATTTTTTCGTTTTTTCATATTCTGCCAATGGGGGACCATTGGCATTAGGAGCTAAACGCATTTTTTCGTTTTTTCATATTCTGCCAATGGGGGACCATTGGCATTAGGAGCCAAACGCATTTTTTCGTTTTTTCATATTCTGCCAATGGGGTACCATTGGCATTAGGTCCCAAACACATTTTTTCGTTTTTTCATATTCTGCCAATGGGGGACCATTGGCATTAGGAGCCAAACGCATTTTTTCGTTTTTTCATATTCTGCCAATGGGGTACCATTGGCATTAGGTCCCAAACACATTTTTTCGTTTTTTCATATTCTGCCAATGGGGTACCATTGGCATTAGGCGCCAATCGCATTTTTTCGTTTTTTCATATTCTGCCAATGGGGGACCATTGGCATTAGGTGGCAAGCACATTTTTTCGTTTTTTCATATTCTGCCAATGGGGGACCATTGGCATTAGGTGCCAATCGCATTTTTTCGTTTTTTCATATTCTGCCAATGGGGGACCATTGGCATTAGGTGCCAATCGCATTTTTTCGTTTTTTCATATTCTGCCAATGGGGGACCATTGGCATTAGGTGCCAATCGCATTTTTTCGTTTTTTCATATTCTGCCAATGGGGGACCATTGGCATTAGGAGCCAATCGCATTTTTTCGTTTTTTCATATTCTGCCAATGGGGGACCATTGGCATTAGGTAGCAAACACATTTTTTCGTTTTTTCATATTCTGCCAATGGGGGACCATTGGCATTAGGTGCCAAACACATTTTTTCGTTTTTTCATATTCTGCCAATGGGGGACCATTGGCATTAGGTCCCAAACACATTTTTTTCGTTTTTTCATATTCTGCCAATGGGGGACCATTGGCATTAGGAGCCAAACGCATTTTTACGTTTTTTCATATTCTGCCAATGGGGGACCATTGGCATTAGGAGCCAAACGCATTTTTTCGTTTTTTCATATTCTGCCAATGGGGGACCATTGGCATTAGGTGCCAAACACATTTTTTCGTTTTTTCATATTCTGCCAATGGGGGACCATTGGCATTAGGTGCCAATCGCATTTTTTCGTTTTTTCATATTCTGCCAATGGGGGACCATTGGCATTAGGTGCCAATCGCATTTTTTCGTTTTTTCATATTCTGCCAATGGGGGACCATTGGCATTAGGAGCCAAACGCATTTTTTCGTTCTTTCATATTCTGCCAATGGGGGACCATTGGCATTAGGTGGCAAACACATTTTTTCGTTTTTTCATATTCTGCCAATGGGGGACCATTGGCATTAGGTGCCAATCGCATTTTTTCTTTTTTCATATTCTGCCAATGGGGGACCATTGGCATTAGGTGCCAAACACATTTTTTCGTTTTTTCATATTCTGCCAATGGGGGACCATTGGCATTAGGTGCCAATCGCATTTTTTCGTTTTTTCATATTCTGCCAATGGGGTACCATTGGCATTAGGTCCCAAACACATTTTTTCGTTTTTTCATATTCTGCCAATGGGGGACCATTGGCATTAGGAGCCAAACGCATTTTTTCGTTTTTTCATATTCTGCCAATGGGGTACCATTGGCATTAGGTCCCAAACACATTTTTTCGTTTTTTCATATTCTGCCAATGGGGGACCATTGGCATTAGGTGCCAATCGCATTTTTTCGTTTTTTCATATTCTGCCAATGGGGGACCATTGGCATTAGGTGCCAAACACATTTTTTCGTTTTTTCATATTCTGCCAATGGGGGACCATTGGCATTAGGTGCCAATCGCATTTTTTCGTTTTTTCATATTCTGCCAATGGGGGACCATTGGCATTAGGAGCTAAACGCATTTTTTCGTTTTTTCATATTCTGCCAATGGGGGACCATTGGCATTAGGAGCCAAACGCATTTTTTCGTTTTTTCATATTCTGCCAATGGGGTACCATTGGCATTAGGTCCCAAACACATTTTTTCGTTTTTTCATATTCTGCCAATGGGGGACCATTGGCATTAGGAGCCAAACGCATTTTTTCGTTTTTTCATATTCTGCCAATGGGGTACCATTGGCATTAGGTCCCAAACACATTTTTTCGTTTTTTCATATTCTGCCAATGGGGTACCATTGGCATTAGGCGCCAATCGCATTTTTTCGTTTTTTCATATTCTGCCAATGGGGGACCATTGGCATTAGGTGGCAAGCACATTTTTTCGTTTTTTCATATTCTGCCAATGGGGGACCATTGGCATTAGGTGCCAATCGCATTTTTTCGTTTTTTCATATTCTGCCAATGGGGGACCATTGGCATTAGGTGCCAATCGCATTTTTTCGTTTTTTCATATTCTGCCAATGGGGGACCATTGGCATTAGGTGCCAATCGCATTTTTTCGTTTTTTCATATTCTGCCAATGGGGGACCATTGGCATTAGGAGCCAATCGCATTTTTTCGTTTTTTCATATTCTGCCAATGGGGGACCATTGGCATTAGGTAGCAAACACATTTTTTCGTTTTTTCATATTCTGCCAATGGGGGACCATTGGCATTAGGTGCCAAACACATTTTTTCGTTTTTTCATATTCTGCCAATGGGGGACCATTGGCATTAGGTCCCAAACACATTTTTTTCGTTTTTTCATATTCTGCCAATGGGGGACCATTGGCATTAGGAGCCAAACGCATTTTTACGTTTTTTCATATTCTGCCAATGGGGGACCATTGGCATTAGGAGCCAAACGCATTTTTTCGTTTTTTCATATTCTGCCAATGGGGGACCATTGGCATTAGGTGCCAAACACATTTTTTCGTTTTTTCATATTCTGCCAATGGGGGACCATTGGCATTAGGTGCCAATCGCATTTTTTCGTTTTTTCATATTCTGCCAATGGGGGACCATTGGCATTAGGTGCCAATCGCATTTTTTCGTTTTTTCATATTCTGCCAATGGGGGACCATTGGCATTAGGTGCCAAACGCATTTTTTCGTTCTTTCATATTCTGCCAATGGGGGACCATTGGCATTAGGTGGCAAACACATTTTTTCGTTTTTTCATATTCTGCCAATGGGGGACCATTGGCATTAGGTGCCAATCGCATTTTTTCTTTTTTCATATTCTGCCAATGGGGGACCATTGGCATTAGGTGCCAAACACATTTTTTCGTTTTTTCATATTCTGCCAATGGGGGACCATTGGCATTAGGTGCCAATCGCATTTTTTCGTTTTTTCATATTCTGCCAATGGGGGACCATTGGCATTAGGTGCCAATCGCATTTTTTCGTTTTTTCATATTCTGCCAATGGGGGACCATTGGCATTAGGTGCCAATCGCATTTTTTCGTTTTTTCATATTCTGCCAATGGGGGACCATTGGCATTAGGAGCCAATCGCATTTTTTCGTTTTTTCATGTTCTGCCAATGGGGGACCATTGGCATTAGGAGCCAAACGCATTTTTTCGTTTTTTCATATTCTGCCAATGGGGGACCATTGGCATTAGGTGCCAAACACATTTTTTCGTTTTTTCATATTCTGCCAATGGGGGACCATTGGCATTAGGTGCCAATCGCATTTTTTCGTTTTTTCATATTCTGCCAATGGGGGACCATTGGCATTAGGAGCCAATCGCATTTTTTCGTTTTTTCATATTCTGCCAATGGGGGACCATTGGCATTAGGTGCCAAACACATTTTTTCGTTTTTTCATATTCTGCCAATGGGGGACCATTGGCATTAGGTGCCAAACACATTTTTTCGTTTTTTCATATTCTGCCAATGGGGGACCATTGGCATTAGGTCCCAAACACATTTTTTTCGTTTTTTCATATTCTGCCAATGGGGGACCATTGGCATTAGGAGCCAAACGCATTTTTTCGTTTTTTCATATTCTGCCAATGGGGGACCATTGGCATTAGGAGCCAAACGCATTTTTTCGTTTTTTCATATTCTGCCAATGGGGGACCATTGGCATTAGGTGCCAATCGCATTTTTTCGTTTTTTCATATTCTGCCAATGGGGGACCATTGGCATTAGGTGCCAAACACATTTTTTCGTTTTTTCATATTCTGCCAATGGGGGACCATTGGCATTAGGTGCCAATCGCATTTTTTCGTTTTTTCATATTCTGCCAATGGGGGACCATTGGCATTAGGTGCCAATCGCATTTTTTCGTTTTTTCATATTCTGCCAATGGGGGACCATTGGCATTAGGTGCCAAACACATTTTTTCGTTTTTTCATATTCTGCCAATGGGGGACCATTGGCATTAGGTGCCAATCGCATTTTTTCGTTTTTTCATATTCTGCCAATGGGGGACCATTGGCATTAGGTGCCAATCGCATTTTTTCGTTTTTTCATATTCTGCCAATGGGGGACCATTGGCATTAGGTGATAATCGCATTTTTTCGTTTTTTCATATTCTGCCAATGGGGGACCATTGGCATTAGGTGCCAATCGCATTTTTTCGTTTTTTCATATTCTGCCAATGGGGGACCATTGGCATTAGGAGCCAAACGCATTTTTTCGTTTTTTCATATTCTGCCAATGGGGGACCATTGGCATTAGGTGCCAATCGCATTTTTTCGTTTTTTCATATTCTGCCAATGGGGGACCATTGGCATTAGGTGCCAATCGCATTTTTTCGTTTTTTCATATTCTGCCAATGGGGGACCATTGGCATTAGGAGTCAAACGCATTTTTTCGTTTTTTCATATTCTGCCAATGGGGTACCATTGGCATTAGGTCCCAAACACATTTTTTCGTTTTTTCATATTATAGGCTGTAAGTCTATGTAAAAGATAAAGAAATACTTAAATAAATAAATAAATAAATAAAATAAATATTCTGCCAATGGGGGACCATTGGCATTAGGAGCCAAACGCATTTTTTCGTTTTTTCATATTCTGCCAATGAGGTACCATTGGCATTAGGTCCCAAACACATTTTTTCGTTTTTTCATATTAAAGGCTGTAAGTCTATGTAAAAGATAAAGAAATACTTAAATAAATAAATAAATTAATAATAATAATTGGCATTAGGTGCCAATCGCATTTTTTCGTTTTTTCATATTCTGCCAATGGGGGACCATTGGCATTAGGTGCCAATCGCATTTTTTCGTTTTTTCATATTCTGCCAATGGGGGACCATTGGCATTAGGTGCCAATCGCATTTTTTCGTTTTTTCATATTCTGCCAATGGGGGACCATTGGCATTAGGTGCCAATCGCATTTTTTCGTTTTTTCATATTCTGCCAATGGGGGACCATTGGCATTAGGAGCCAAACGCATTTTTTCGTTTTTTCATATTCTGCCAATGGGGGACCATTGGCATTAGGAGCCAAACGCATTTTTTCGTTTTTTCATATTCTGCCAATGGGGGACCATTGGCATTAGGTGCCAAACACATTTTTTCGTTTTTTCATATTCTGCCAATGGGGGACCATTGGCATTAGGTGCCAATCGCATTTTTTCGTTTTTCCATATTCTGCCAATGGGGGACCATTGGCATTAGGTGCCAATCGCATTTTTTCGTTTTTTCATATTCTGCCAATGGGGGACCATTGGCATTAGGTGCCAATCGCATTTTTTCGTTTTTTCATATTCTGCCAATGGGGGACCATTGGCATTAGGTGCCAATCGCATTTTTTCGTTTTTTCATATTCTGCCAATGGGGGACCATTGGCATTAGGAGCCAAACGCATTTTTTCGTTTTTTCATATTCTGCCAATGGGGGACCATTGGCATTAGGTGCCAAACACATTTTTTCGTTTTTTCATATTCTGCCAATGGGGGACCATTGGCATTAGGTGCCAATCGCATTTTTTCGTTTTTTCATATTCTGCCAATGGGAGACCATTGGCATTAGGTGCCAATCGCATTTTTTCGTTTTTTCATATTCTGCCAATGGGGGACCATTGGCATTAGGAGCCAAACACATTTTTTCGTTTTTTCATATTCTGCCAATGGGGGACCATTGGCATTAGGTGGCAAACACATTTTTTCGTTTTTTCATATTCTGCCAATGGGGGACCATTGGCATTAGGTGCCAAACACATTTTTTCGTTTTTTCATATTCTGCCAATGGGGGACCATTGGCATTAGGTCCCAAACACATTTTTTTCGTTTTTTCATATTCTGCCAATGGGGGACCATTGGCATTAGGAGCCAAACGCATTTTTTCGTTTTTTCATATTCTGCCAATGGGGGACCATTGGCATTAGGAGCCAAACGCATTTTTTCGTTTTTTCATATTCTGCCAATGGGGTACCATTGGCATTAGGTCCCAAACACATTTTTTCGTTTTTTCATATTCTGCCAATGGGGGACCATTGGCATTAGGAGCCAAACGCATTTTTTCGTTTTTTCATATTCTGCCAATGGGGGACCATTGGCATTAGGTGCCAAACACATTTTTTCGTTTTTTCATATTCTGCCAATGGGGGACCATTGGCATTAGGTGCCAATCGCATTTTTTCGTTTTTTCATATTCTGCCAATGGGGGACCATTGGCATTAGGTGCCAATCGCATTTTTTCGTTTTTTCATATTCTGCCAATGGGGGACCATTGGCATTAGGAGCCAAACGCATTTTTTCGTTCTTTCATATTCTGCCAATGGGGGACCATTGGCATTAGGTGGCAAACACATTTTTTCGTTTTTTCATATTCTGCCAATGGGGGACCATTGGCATTAGGTGCCAATCGCATTTTTTCGTTTGTTCATATTCTGCCAATGGGGGACCATTGGCATTAGGAGCCAAACGCATTTTTTCGTTCTTTCATATTCTGCCAATGGGGGACCATTGGCATTAGGTGCCAATCGCATTTTTTCGTTTTTTCATATTCTGCCAATGGGGGACCATTGGCATTAGGTGCCAATCGCATTTTTTCGTTTTTTCATATTCTGCCAATGGGGGACCATTGGCATTAGGTGCCAATCGCATTTTTTCGTTTTTTCATATTCTGCCAATGGGGGACCATTGGCATTAGGTGCCAATCGCATTTTTTCGTTTTTTCATATTCTGCCAATGGGGGACCATTGGCATTAGGAGCCAAACGCATTTTTTCGTTTTTTCATATTCTGCCAATGGGGGACCATTGGCATTAGGTGCCAATCGCATTTTTTCGTTTTTTCATATTCTGCCAATGGGGGACCATTGGCATTAGGTGCCAATCGCATTTTTTCGTTTTTTCATATTCTGCCAATGGGGGACCATTGGCATTAGGAGCCAAACGCATTTTTTCGTTTTTTCATATTCTGCCAATGGGGGACCATTGGCATTAGGAGCCAAACGCATTTTTTCGTTTTTTCATATTCTGCCAATGGGGTACCATTGGCATTAGGTGCCAAACACATTTTTTCGTTTTTTCATATTCTGCCAATGGGGGACCATTGGCATTAGGAGCCAAACGCATTTTTTCGTTTTTTCATATTCTGCCAATGGGGGACCATTGGCATTAGGAGCCAAACGCATTTTTTCGTTTTTTCATATTCTGCCAATGGGGGACCATTGGCATTAGGAGCCAAACGCATTTTTTCGTTTTTTCATATTCTGCCAATGGGGGACCATTGGCATTAGGTGCCAATCGCATTTTTTCGTTTTTTCATATTCTGCCAATGGGGGACCATTGGCATTAGGAGCCAAACGCATTTTTTCGTTTTTTCATATTCTGCCAATGGGGGACCATTGGCATTAGGAGCCAAACGCATTTTTTCGTTTTTTCATATTCTGCCAATGGGGTACCATTGGCATTAGGTCCCAAACACATTTTTTCGTTTTTTCATATTCTGCCAATGGGGGACCATTGGCATTAGGAGCCAAACGCATTTTTTCGTTTTTTCATATTCTGCCAATGGGGTACCATTGGCATTAGGACCCAAACACATTTTTTCGTTTTTTCATATTCTGCCAATGGGGGACCATTGGCATTAGGTGCCAATCGCATTTTTTCGTTTTTTCATATTCTGCCAATGGGGGACCATTGGCATTAGGTCCCAAACACATTTTTTCGTTTTTTCATATTCTGCCAATGGGGGACCATTGGCATTAGGTGCCAATCGCATTTTTTCGTTTTTTCATATTCTGCCAATGGGGGACCATTGGCATTAGGAGCCAAACGCATTTTTTCGTTTTTTCATATTCTGCCAATGGGGGACCATTGGCATTAGGAGCCAAACGCATTTTTTCGTTTTTTCATATTCTGCCAATGGGGGACCATTGGCATTAGGTGCCAATCGCATTTTGTCGTTTTTTCATATTCTGCCAATGGGGGACCATTGGCATTAGGTGCCAATCGCATTTTTTCGTTTTTTCATATTCTGCCAATGGGGGACCATTGGCATTAGGAGCCAAACGCATTTTTTCGTTTTTTCATATTCTGCCAATGGGGGACCATTGGCATTAGGAGCCAAACGCATTTTTTCGTTTTTTCATATTCTGCCAATGGGGTACCATTGGCATTAGGTCCCAAACACATTTTTTCGTTTTTTCATATTCTGCCAATGGGGTACCATTGACATTAGGTCCCAAACACATTTTTTCGTTTTTTCATATTCTGCCAATGGGGGACCATTGGCATTAGGTGCCAATCGCATTTTTTCGTTTTTTCATATTCTGCCAATGGGGGACCATTGGCATTAGGTGCCAAACACATTTTTTCGTTTTTTCATATTCTGCCAAAGGGGGACCATTGGCATTAGGAGCCAAACGCATTTTTTCGTTTTTTCATATTCTGCCAATGGGGTACCATTGGCATTAGGTCCCAAACACATTTTTTCGTTTTTTCATATTCTGCCAATGGGGGACCATTGGCATTAGGTGCCAATCGCATTTTTTCGTTTTTTCATATTCTGCCAATGGGGGACCATTGGCATTAGGAGCCAAACGCATTTTTTCGTTTTTTCATATTCTGCCAATGGGGTACCATTGGCATTAGGTCCCAAACACATTTTTTCGTTTTTTCATATTCTGCCAATGGGGGACCATTGGCATTAGGAGCCAAACGCATTTTTTCGTTTTTTCATATTCTGCCAATGGGGGACCATTGGCATTAGGAGCCAAACGCATTTTTTCGTTTTTTCATATTCTGCCAATGGGGTACCATTGGCATTAGGTCCCAAACACATTTTTTCGTTTTTTCATATTCTGCCAATGGGGGACCATTGGCATTAGGTGCCAATCGCATTTTTTCGTTTTTTCATATTCTGCCAATGGGGGACCATTGGCATTAGGTGCCAAACACATTTTTTCGTTTTTTCATATTCTGCCAATGGGGGACCATTGGCATTAGGAGCCAAACGCATTTTTTCGTTTTTTCATATTCTGCCAATGGGGTACCATTGGCATTAGGAGCCAAACGCATTTTTTCGTTTTTTCATATTCTGCCAATGGGGGACCATTGGCATTAGGTGCCAATCGCATTTTTTCGTTTTTTCATATTCTGTCAATGGGGGACCATTGGCATTAGGTGCCAATCGCATTTTTTCGTTTTTTCATATTCTGCCAATGGGGGACCATTGGCATTAGGAGCCAAACGCATTTTTTCGTTTTTTCATATTCTGCCAATGGGGGACCATTGGCATTAGGAGCCAAACGCATTTTTTCGTTTTTTCATATTCTGCCAATGGGGGACCATTGGCATTAGGAGCCAAACGCGTTTTTTCGTTTTTTCATATTCTGCCAATGGGGTACCATTGGCATTAGGTGCCAAACACATTTTTTCGTTTTTTCATATTCTGCCAATGGGGGACCATTGGCATTAGGTGCCAATCGCATTTTTTCGTTTTTTCATATTCTGCCAATGGGGGACCATTGGCATTAGGTGCCAATCGCATTTTTTCGTTTTTTCATATTCTGCCAATGGGGGACCATTGGCATTAGATGCCAATCGCATTTTTTCGTTTTTTCATATTCTGCCAATGGGGGACCATTGGCATTAGGTGCCAATCGCATTTTTTCGTTTTTTCATATTCTGCCAATGGGGGACCATTGGCATTAGGAGCCAAACGCATTTTTCGTTTTTTCATATTCTGCCAATGGGGGACCATTGGCATTAGGAGCCAAACGCATTTTTTCGTTTTTACATATTCTGCCAATGGGGTACCATTGGCATTAGGTCCCAAACACATTTTTTCGTTTTTTCATATTCTGCCAATGGGGGACCATTGGCATTAGGAGCCAATCGCATTTTTTCGTTTTTTCATATTCTGCCAATGGGGGACCATTGGCATTAGGTGCCAATCGCATTTTTTCGTTTTTTCATATTCTGCCAATGGGGGACCATTGGCATTAGGTGCCAATCGCATTTTTTCGTTTTTTCATATTCTGCCAATGGGGGACCATTGGCATTAGGTGCCAATCGCATTTTTTCGTTTTTTCATATTCTGCCAATGGGGGACCATTGGCATTAGGTGCCAATCGCATTTTTTCGTTTTTTCATATTCTGCCAATGGGGGACCATTGGCATTAGGAGCCAAACACATTTTTTCGTTTTTTCATATTCTGCCAATGGGGGACCATTGGCATTAGGTGCCAATCGCATTTTTTCGTTTTTTCATATTCTGCCAATGGGGGACCATTGGCATTAGGTGCCAATCGCATTTTTTCGTTTTTTCATATTCTGCCAATGGGGGACCATTGGCATTAGGTCCCAAACACATTTTTTCGTTTTTTCATATTCTGCCAATGGGGGACCATTGGCATTAGGTGCCAATCGCATTTTTTCGTTTTTTCTTATTCTGCCAATGGGGGACCATTGGCATTAGGTGCCAATCGCATTTTTTCGTTTTTTCATATTCTGCCAATGGGGGACCATTGGCATTAGGTGCCAATCGCATTTATTCGTTTTTTCATATTCTGGCAATGGGGGACCATTGGCATTAGGTGCCAATCGCATTTTTTCGTTTTTTCATATTCTGCCAATGGGGGACCATTGGCATTAGGTGCCAAACACATTTTTTCGTTTTTTCATATTCTGCCAATGGGGGACCATTGGCATTAGGTGCCAATCGCATTTTTTCGTTTTTTCATATTCTGCCAATGGGGGACCATTGGCATTAGGTGGCAAACACATTTTTTCGTTTTTTCATATTCTGCCAATGGGGGACCATTGGCATTAGGTCCCAAACGCATTTTTTCGTTTTTTCATATTCTGCCAATGGGGGACCATTGGCATTAGGAGCCAAACGCGTTTTTTCGTTTTTTCATATTCTGCCAATGGGGGACCATTGGCATTAGGTGCCAAACACATTTTTTCGTTTTTTCATATTCTGCCAATGGGGGACCATTGGCATTAGGTGCCAATCGCATTTTTTCGTTTTTTCATATTCTGCCAATGGGGGACCATTGGCATTAGGTGCCAATCGCATTTTTTCGTTTTTTCATATTCTGCCAATGGGGAACCATTGGCATTAGGTGCCAATCGCATTTTTTCGTTTTTTCATATTCTGCCAATGGGGGACCATTGGCATTAGGTGCCAATCGCATTTTTTCGTTTTTTCATATTCTGCCAATGGGGGACCATTGGCATTAGGAGCCAATCGCATTTTTTCGTTTTTTCATATTCTGCCAATGGGGGACCATTGGCATTAGGAGCCAAACGCATTTTTTCGTTTTTTCATATTCTGCCAATGGGGTACCATTGGCATTAGGTCCCAAACACATTTTTTCGTTTTTTCATATTCTGCCAATGGGGGACCATTGGCATTAGGAGCCAAACGCATTTTTTCGTTTTTTCATATTCTGCCAATGGGGGACCATTGGCATTAGGTGCCAAACACATTTTTTCGTTTTTTCATATTCTGCCAATGGGGGACCATTGGCATTAGGTGCCAATCGCATTTTTTCGTTTTTTCATATTCTGCCAATGGGGGACCATTGGCATTAGGTGCCAATCGCATTTTTTCGTTTTTTCATATTCTGCCAATGGGGGACCATTGGCATTAGGTGCCAATCGCATTTTTTCGTTTTTTCATATTCTGCCAATGGGGGACCATTGGCATTAGGAGCCAAACGCATTTTTTCGTTTTTTCATATTCTGCCAATGGGGTACCATTGGCATTAGGTCCCAAACACATTTTTTCGTTTTTTCATATTCTGCCAATGGGGGACCATTGGCATTAGGGGCCAAACGCATTTTTTCGTTTTTTCATATTCTGCCAATGGGGGACCGTTGGCATTAGGTGCCAAACACATTTTTTCGTTTTTTCATATTCTGCCAATGGGGGACCATTGGCATTAGGTGCCAATCGCATTTTTTCGTTTTTTCATATTCTGCCAATGGGGGACCATTGGCATTAGGTGCCAATCGCATTTTTTCGTTTTTTCATATTCTGCCAATGGGGGACCATTGGCATTAGGAGCCAATCGCATTTTTTCGTTTTTTCATATTCTGCCAATGGGGGACCATTGGCATTAGGTGGCAAACACATTTTTTCGTTTTTTCATATTCAGCCAATGGGGGACCATTGGCATTAGGTGCCAAACACATTTTTTCGTTTTTTCATATTCTGCCAATGGGGGACCATTGGCATTAGGTCCCAAACACATTTTTTTCGTTTTTTCATATTCTGCCAATGGGGGACCATTGGCATGAGGAGCCAAACGCATTTTTTCGTTTTTTCATATTCTGCCAATGGGGTACCATTGGCATTAGGTCCCAAACACATTTTTTTCGTTTTTTCATATTCTGCCAATGGGGGACCATTGGCATTAGGAGCCAAACGCATTTTTTAGTTTTTTCATATTCTGCCAATGGGGTACCATTGGCATTAGGTCCCAAACACATTTTTTCGTTTTTTCATATTCTGCCAATGGGGGACCATTGGCATTAGGAGCCAAATGCATTTTTTCGTTTTTTCATATTCTGCCAATGAGGGACCATTGGCATCAGGTGCCAATCGCATTTTTTCGTTTTTTCATATTCTGCCAATGGGGGACCATTGGCATTAGGTGCCAATCGCATTTTTTCGTTTTTTCATATTCTGCCAATGGGGTACCATTGGCATTAGGTCCCAAACACATTTTTTCGTTTTTTCATATTCTGCCAATGGGGGACCATTGGCATTAGGAGCCAAACGCATTTTTTCGTTTTTTCATATTCTGCCAATGGGGGACCATTGGCATTAGGTGCCAATCGCATTTTTTCGTTTTTTCATATTCTGCCAATGGGGGACCATTGGCATTAGGTCCCAAACACATTTTTTCGTTTTTTCATATTCTGCCAATGGGGGACCATTGGCATTAGGAGCCAAACGCATTTTTTCGTTTTTTCATATTCTGCCAATGGGGTACCATTGGCATTAGGTGCCAAACACATTTTTTCGTTTTTTCATATTCTGCCAATGGGGGACCATTGGCATTAGGTGCCAATCGCATTTTTTCGTTTTTTCATATTCTGCCAATGGGGGACCATTGGCATTAGGTGCCAATCGCATTTTTTCGTTTTTTCATATTCTGCCAATGGGGGACCATTGGCATTAGGTGGCAAACACATTTTTTCGTTTTTTCATATTCTGCCAATGGGGGACCATTGGCATTAGGTGCCAAACACATTTTTTCGTTTTTTCATATTCTGCCAATGGGGGACCATTGGCATTAGGTCCCAAACACATTTTTTTCGTTTTTTCATATTCTGCCAATGGGGGACCATTGGCATTAGGAGCCAAACGCATTTTTTCGTTTTTTCATATTCTGCCAATGGGGGACCATTGGCATTAAGAGCCAAACGCATTTTTTCGTTTTATCATATTCTGCCAATGGGGTACCATTGGCATTAGGTCCCAAACACATTTTTTCGTTTTTTCATATTCTGCCAATGGGGGACCATTGGCATTAGGAGCCAAACGCATTTTTTCGTTTTTTCATATTCTGCCAATGGGGGACCATTGGCATTAGGTGCCAAACACATTTTTTCGTTTTTTCATATTCTGCCAATGGGGGACCATTGGCATTAGGTGCCAATCGCATTTTTTCGTTTTTTCATATTCTGCCAATGGGGGACCATTGGCATTAGGTGCCAATCGCATTTTTTCGTTTTTTCATATTCTGCCAATGGGGGACCATTGGCATTAGGAGCCAAACGCATTTTTTCGTTCTTTCATATTCTGCCAATGGGGGACCATTGGCATTAGGTGGCAAACACATTTTTTCGTTTTTTCATATTCTGCCAATGGGGGACCATTGGCATTAGGAGCCAAACGCATTTTTTCGTTCTTTCATATTCTGCCAATGGGGGACCATTGGCATTAGGTGCCAATCGCATTTTTTCGTTTTTTCATATTCTGCCAATGGGGGACCATTGGCATTAGGAGCCAATCGCATTTTTTCGTTTTTTCATATTCTGCCAATGGGGGACCATTGGCATTAGGAGCCAAACGCATTTTTTCGTTTTTTCATATTCTGCCAATGGGGGACCATTGGCATTAGGAGCCAAACGCATTTTTTCGTTTTTTCATATTCTGCCAATGGGGGACCATTGGCATTAGGAGCCAAACGCATTTTTTCGTTCTTTCATATTCTGCCAATGGGGGACCATTGGCATTAGGTGCCAATCGCATTTTTTCGTTTTTTCATATTCTGCCAATGGGGGACCATTGGCATTAGGAGCCAATCGCATTTTTTCGTTTTTTCATATTCTGCCAATGGGGGACCATTGGCATTAGGAGCCAAACGCATTTTTTCGTTTTTTCATATTCTGCCAATGGGGGACCATTGGCATTAGGAGCCAAACGCATTTTTTCGTTTTTTCATATTCTGCCAATGGGGGACCATTGGCATTAGGTGCCAATCGCATTTTTTCGTTTTTTCATATTCTGCCAATGGGGGACCATTGGCATTAGGAGCCAATCGCATTTTTTCGTTTTTTCATATTCTGCCAATGGGGTACCATTGGCATTAGGTGCCAAACACATTTTTTCGTTTTTTCATATTCTGCCAATGGGGGACCATTGGCATTAGGTGCCAATCGCATTTTTTCGTTTTTTCATATTCTGCCAATGGGGGACCATTGGCATTAGGTGCCAATCGCATTTTTTCGTTTTTTCATATTCTGCCAATGGGGGACCATTGGCATTAGGAGCCAATCGCATTTTTTCGTTTTTTCATATTCTGCCAATGGGGGACCATTGGCATTAGGTGGCAAACACATTTTTTCGTTTTTTCATATTCAGCCAATGGGGGACCATTGGCATTAGATGCCAAACACATTTTTTCGTTTTTTCATATTCTGCCAATGGGGGACCATTGGCATTAGGTCCCAAACACATTTTTTTCGTTTTTTCATATTCTGCCAATGGGGGACCATTGGCATTAGGAGCCAAACGCATTTTTTCGTTTTTTCATATTCTGCCAATGGGGTACCATTGGCATTAGGTCCCAAACACATTTTTTTCGTTTTTTCATATTCTGCCAATGGGGGACCATTGGCATTAGGAGCCAAACGCATTTTTTCGTTTTTTCATATTCTGCCAATGGGGGACCATTGGCATTAGGAGCCAAACGCATTTTTTCGTTTTTTCATATTCTGCCAATGGGGTACCATTGGCATTAGGTCCCAAACACATTTTTTCGTTTTTTCATATTCTGCCAATGGGGGACCATTGGCATTAGGAGCCAAATGCATTTTTTCGTTTTTTCATATTCTGCCAATGGGGGACCATTGGCATTAGGTGCCAAACACATTTTTTCGTTTTTTCATATTCTGCCAATGGGGGACCATTGGCATTAGGTGCCAATCGCATTTTTTCGTTTTTTCATATTCTGCCAATGGGGGACCATTGGCATTAGGTGCCAATCGCATTTTTTCGTTTTTTCATATTCTGCCAATGGGGGACCATTGGCATTAGGTGGCAAACACATTTTTTCGTTTTTTCATATTCTGCCAATGGGGGACCATTGGCATTAGGTGGCAAACACATTTTTTCGTTTTTTCATATTCTGCCAATGGGGGACCATTGGCATTAGGTCCCAAACACATTTTTTTCGTTTTTTCATATTCTGCCAATGGGGTACCATTGGCATTAGGTCCCAAACACATTTTTTCGTTTTTTCATATTCTGCCAATGGGGGACCATTGGCATTAGGAGCCAAACGCATTTTTTCGTTTTTTCATATTCTGCCAATGGGGGACCATTGGCATTAGGTGCCAAACACATTTTTTCGTTTTTTCATATTCTGCCAATGGGGGACCATTGGCATTAGGTGCCAATCGCATTTTTTCGTTTTTTCATATTCTGCCAATGGGGGACCATTGGCATTAGGTGCCAATCGCATTTTTTCGTTTTTTCATATTCTGCCAATGGGGGACCATTGGCATTAGGAGCCAAACGCATTTTTTCGTTCTTTCATATTCTGCCAATGGGGGACCATTGGCATTAGGTGGCAAACACATTTTTTCGTTTTTTCATATTCTGCCAATGGGGGACCATTGGCATTAGGTGCCAATCGCATTTTTTCGTTTTTTCATATTCTGCCAATGGGGGACCATTGGCATTAGGTGCCAAACACATTTTTTCGTTTTTTCATATTCTGCCAATGGGGGACCATTGGCATTAGGTGCCAATCGCATTTTTTCGTTTTTTCATATTCTGCCAATGGGGGACTATTGGCATTAGGTGCCAATCGCATTTTTTCGTTTTTTCATATTCTGCCAATGGGGGACCATTGGCATTAGGTGCCAATCGCATTTTTTCGTTTTTTCATATTCTGCCAATGGGGGACCATTGGCATTAGGAGCCAAACGCATTTTTTCGTTTTTTCATATTCTGCCAATGGGGGACCATTGGCATTAGGAGCCAAACGCATTTTTTCGTTTTTTCATATTCTGCCAATGGGGGACCATTGGCATTAGGAGCCAAACGCATTTTTTCGTTTTTTCATATTCTGCCAATGGGGGACCATTGGCATTAGGTGCCAATCGCATTTTTTCGTTTTTTCATATTCTGCCAATGGGGGACCATTGGCATTAGGTGCCAATCGCATTTTTTCGTTTTTTCATATTCTGCCAATGGGGGACCATTGGCATTAGGTGCCAATCGCATTTTTTCGTTTTTTCATATTCTGCCAATGGGGGACTATTGGCATTAGGTGCCAATCGCATTTTTTCGTTTTTTCATATTCTGCCAATGGGGGACCATTGGCATTAGGTGCCAATCGCATTTTTTCGTTTTTTCATATTCTGCCAATGGGGGACCATTGGCATTAGGAGCCAATCGCATTTTTTCGTTTTTTCATATTCTGCCAATGGGGTACCATTGGCATTAGGTCCCAAACACATTTTTTCGTTTTTTCATATTCTGCCAATGGGGGACCATTGGCATTAGGAGCCAAACGCATTTTTTCGTTTTTTCATATTCTGCCAATGGGGGACCATTGGCATTAGGTGCCAAACACATTTTTTCGTTTTTTCATATTCTGCCAATGGGGGACCATTGGCATTAGGTGCCAATCGCATTTTTTCGTTTTTTCATATTCTGCCAATGGGGGACCATTGGCATTAGGTGCCAATCGCATTTTTTCGTTTTTTCATATTCTGCCAATGGGGGACCATTGGCATTAGGTGGCAAACACATTTTTTCGTTTTTTCATATTCTGCCAATGGGGGACCATTGGCATTAGGTGCCAATCGCATTTTTTCGTTTTTTCATATTCTGCCAATGGGGGACCATTGGCATTAGGAGCCAAACGCATTTTTTCGTTTTTTCATATTCTGCCAATGGGACCATTGGCATTAGGTGCCAATCGCATTTTTTCGTTTTTTCATATTCTGCCAATGGGGGACCATTGGCATTAGGAGCCAAACGCATTTTTTCGTTTTTTCATATTCTGCCAATGGGGGACCATTGGCATTAGGAGCCAAACGCATTTTTTCGTTTTTTCATATTCTGCCAATGGGGGACCATTGGCATTAGGTGCCAAACACATTTTTTCGTTTTTTCATATTCTGCCAATGGGGGACCATTGGCATTAGGTGCCAATCGCATTTTTTCGTTTTTTCATATTCTGCCAATGGGGGACCATTGGCATTAGGTGCCAATCGCATTTTTTCGTTTTTTCATATTCTGCCAATGGGGGACCATTGGCATTAGGAGCCAATCGCATTTTTTCGTTTTTTCATATTCTGCCAATGGGGGACCATTGGCATTAGGTGGCAAACACATTTTTTCGTTTTTTCATATTCTGCCAATGGGGGACCATTGGCATTAGGTGCCAAACACATTTTTTCGTTTTTTCATATTCTGCCAATGGGGGACCATTGGCATTAGGTCCCAAACACATTTTTTTCGTTTTTTCATATTCTGCCAATGGGGGACCATTGGCATTAGGAGCCAAACGCATTTTTTCGTTTTTTCATATTCTGCCAATGGGGGACCATTGGCATTAGCTGCCAATCGCATTTTTTCCTTCTTTCATATTCTGCCAATGGGGGACCATTGGCATTAGGTGCCAAACACATTTTTTCGTTTTTTCATATTCTGCCAATGGGGGACCATTGGCATTAGGTGCCAATCGCATTTTTTCGTTTTTTCATATTCTGCCAATGGGGGGACCATTGGCATTAGGTGCCAATCGCATTTTTTCGTTTTTTCATATTCTGCCAATGGGGGACCATTGGCATTAGGTGCCAAACACATTTTTTCGTTTTTTCATATTCTGCCAATGGGGGACCATTGGCATTAGGTGCCAATCGCATTTTTTCGTTTTTTCATATTCTGCCAATGGGGGACCATTGGCATTAGGTGCCAATCGCATTTTTTCGTTTTTTCATATTCTGCCAATGGGGGACCATTGGCATTAGGAGCCAATCGCATTTTTTCGTTTTTTCATATTCTGCCAATGGGGGACCATTGGCATTAGGTGGCAAACACATTTTTTCGTTTTTTCATATTCTGCCAATGGGGGACCATTGGCATTAGGTCCCAAACACATTTTTTTCGTTTTTTCATATTCTGCCAATGGGGGACCATTGGCATTAGGAGCCAAACGCATTTTTTCGTTTTTTCATATTCTGCCAATGGGGGACCATTGGCATTAGGAGCCAAACGCATTTTTTCGTTTTTTCATATTCTGCCAATGGGGGACCATTGGCATTAGGAGCCAAACGCATTTTTTCGTTTTTTCATATTCTGCCAATGGGGGACCATTGGCATTAGGAGCCAAACGCATTTTTTCGTTTTTTCATATTCTGCCAATGGGGGACCATTGGCATTAGGTGCCAAACACATTTTTTCGTTTTTTCATATTCTGCCAATGGGGGACCATTGGCATTAGGTGCCAATCGCATTTTTTCGTTTTTTCATATTCTGCCAATGGGGGACCATTGGCATTAGGTGCCAATCGCATTTTTTCGTTTTTTCATATTCTGCCAATGGGGGACCATTGGCATTAGGTGCCAAACACATTTTTTCGTTTTTTCATATTCTGCCAATGGGGGACCATTGGCATTAGGTGCCAATCGAATTTTTTCGTTTTTTCATATTCTGCCAATGGGGGACCATTGGCATTAGGTGCCAATCGCATTTTTTCGTTTTTTCATATTCTGCCAATGGGGGACCATTGGCATTAGGTGCCAATCGCATTTTTTCGTTTTTTCATATTCTGCCAATGGGGGACCATTGGCATTAGGAGCCAAACGCATTTTTTCGTTTTTTCATATTCTGCCAATGGGGGACCATTGGCATTAGGTGCCAACGCATTTTTTCGTTTTTTCATATTCTGCCAATGGGGGACCATTGGCATTAGGTGCCAATCGCATTTTTTCGTTTTTTCATATTCTGCCAATGGGGGACCATTGGCATTAGGAGCCAAACGCATTTTTTCGTTTTTTCATATTCTGCCAATGGGGGACCATTGGCATTAGGTGCCAACGCATTTTTTCGTTTTTTCATATTCTGCCAATGGGGGACCATTGGCATTAGGTGCCAAACACATTTTTTCGTTTTTTCATATTCTGCCAATGGGGGGCCATTGGCATTAGGTGCCAATCGCATTTTTTCGTTTTTTCATATTCTGCCAATGGGGGACCATTGGCATTAGGTGCCAATCGCATTTTTTTGTTTTTTCATATTCTGCCAATGGGGGACCATTGGCATTAGGTGCCAAACACATTTTTTCGTTTTTTCATATTCTGCCAATGGGGGACCACTGGCATTAGGTGCCAATCGCATTTTTTCGTTTTTTCATATTCTGCCAATGGGGGACCATTGGCATTAGGTGCCAAACATATTTTTTCGTTTTTTCATATTCTGCCAATGGGGGACCATTGGCATTAGGAGCCAAACGCATTTTTTTGTTCTTTCATATTCTGCCAATGGGGGACCATTGGCATTAGGTGGCAAACACATTTTTTCGTTTTTTCATATTCTGCCAATGGGGGACCATTGGCATTAGGTGCCAATCGCATTTTTTCGTTTTTTCATATTCTGCCAATGGGGGGACCATTGGCATTAGGTGCCAATCGCATTTTTTCGTTTTTTCATATTCTGCCAATGGGGGACCATTGGCATTAGGTGCCAAACACATTTTTTCGTTTTTTCATATTCTGCCAATGGGGGACCATTGGCATTAGGTGCCAATCGCATTTTTTCGTTTTTTCATATTCTGCCAATGGGGGACCATTGGCATTAGGTGCCAATCGCATTTTTTCGTTTTTTCATATTCTGCCAATGGGGGACCATTGGCATTAGGAGCCAATCGCATTTTTTCGTTTTTTCATATTCTGCCAATGGGGGACCATTGGCATTAGGTGGCAAACACATTTTTTCGTTTTTTCATATTCTGCCAATGGGGGACCATTGGCATTAGGTCCCAAACACATTTTTTTCGTTTTTTCATATTCTGCCAATGGGGGACCATTGGCATTAGGAGCCAAACGCATTTTTTCGTTTTTTCATATTCTGCCAATGGGGGACCATTGGCATTAGGAGCCAAACGCATTTTTTCGTTTTTTCATATTCTGCCAATGGGGGACCATTGGCATTAGGAGCCAAACGCATTTTTTCGTTTTTTCATATTCTGCCAATGGGGGACCATTGGCATTAGGAGCCAAACGCATTTTTTCGTTTTTTCATATTCTGCCAATGGGGGACCATTGGCATTAGGTGCCAAACACATTTTTTCGTTTTTTCATATTCTGCCAATGGGGGACCATTGGCATTAGGTGCCAATCGCATTTTTTCGTTTTTTCATATTCTGCCAATGGGGGACCATTGGCATTAGGTGCCAATCGCATTTTTTCGTTTTTTCATATTCTGCCAATGGGGGACCATTGGCATTAGGTGCCAAACACATTTTTTCGTTTTTTCATATTCTGCCAATGGGGGACCATTGGCATTAGGTGCCAATCGAATTTTTTCGTTTTTTCATATTCTGCCAATGGGGGACCATTGGCATTAGGTGCCAATCGCATTTTTTCGTTTTTTCATATTCTGCCAATGGGGGACCATTGGCATTAGGTGCCAATCGCATTTTTTCGTTTTTTCATATTCTGCCAATGGGGGACCATTGGCATTAGGAGCCAAACGCATTTTTTCGTTTTTTCATATTCTGCCAATGGGGGACCATTGGCATTAGGTGCCAACGCATTTTTTCGTTTTTTCATATTCTGCCAATGGGGGACCATTGGCATTAGGTGCCAATCGCATTTTTTCGTTTTTTCATATTCTGCCAATGGGGGACCATTGGCATTAGGAGCCAAACGCATTTTTTCGTTTTTTCATATTCTGCCAATGGGGGACCATTGGCATTAGGTGCCAACGCATTTTTTCGTTTTTTCATATTCTGCCAATGGGGGACCATTGGCATTAGGTGCCAAACACATTTTTTCGTTTTTTCATATTCTGCCAATGGGGGGCCATTGGCATTAGGTGCCAATCGCATTTTTTCGTTTTTTCATATTCTGCCAATGGGGGACCATTGGCATTAGGTGCCAATCGCATTTTTTTGTTTTTTCATATTCTGCCAATGGGGGACCATTGGCATTAGGTGCCAAACACATTTTTTCGTTTTTTCATATTCTGCCAATGGGGGACCACTGGCATTAGGTGCCAATCGCATTTTTTCGTTTTTTCATATTCTGCCAATGGGGGACCATTGGCATTAGGTGCCAAACATATTTTTTCGTTTTTTCATATTCTGCCAATGGGGGACCATTGGCATTAGGAGCCAAACGCATTTTTTCGTTCTTTCATATTCTGCCAATGGGGGACCATTGGCATTAGGTGGCAAACACATTTTTTCGTTTTTTCATATTCTGCCAATGGGGGACCATTGGCATTAGGAGCCAAACGCATTTTTTCGTTTTTTCATATTCTGCCAATGGGGTACCATTGGCATTAGGTCCCAAACACATTTTTTCGTTTTTTCATATTCTGCCAATGGGGGACCATTGGCATTAGGAGCCAAACGCATTTTTTCGTTTTTTCATATTCTGCCAATGGGGGACCATTGGCATTAGGAGCCAAACGCATTTTTTCGTTTTTTCATATTCTGCCAATGGGGGACCATTGGCATTAGGAGCCAAACGCATTTTTTCGTTTTTTCATATTCTGCCAATGGGGGACCATTGGCATTAGGAGCCAAACGCATTTTTTCGTTCTTTCATATTCTGCCAATGGGGGACCATTGGCATTAGGTGCCAATCGCATTTTTTCGTTTTTTCATATTCTGCCAATGGGGGACCATTGGCATTAGGTGCCAATCGCATTTTGTCGTTTTTTCATATTCTGCCAATGGGGGACCATTGGCATTAGGAGCCAAACGCATTTTTTCGTTCTTTCATATTCTGCCAATGGGGGACCATTGGCATTAGGTGCCAAACACATTTTTTCGTTTTTTCATATTCTGCCAATGGGGGACCATTGGCATTAGGTCCCAAACACATTTTTTCGTTTTTTCATATTCTGCCAATGGGGGACCATTGGCATTAGGTGCCAATCGCATTTTGTCGTTTTTTCATATTCTGCCAATGGGGGACCATTGGCATTAGGAGCCAAACGCATTTTTTCGTTTTTTCATATTCTGCCAATGGGGGACCATTGGCATTAGGAGCCAAACGCATTTTTTCGTTTTTTCATATTCTGCCAATGGGGGACCATTGGCATTAGGAGCCAAACGCATTTTTTCGTTTTTTCATATTCTGCCAATGGGGTACCATTGGCATTAGGTCCCAAACACATTTTTTCGTTTTTTCATATTCTGCCAATGGGGGACCATTGGCATTAGGAGCCAAACGCATTTTTTCGTTCTTTCATATTCTGCCAATGGGGGACCATTGGCATTAGGTGCCAATCGCATTTTTTCGTTTTTTCATATTCTGCCAATGGGGGACCATTGGCATTAGGTGCCAATCGCATTTTGTCGTTTTTTCAAATTCTGCCAATGGGGGACCATTGGCATTAGGTGCCAAACACATTTTTTCGTTTTTTCATATTCTGCCAATGGGGGACCATTGGCATAGGTGCCAATCGCATTTTTTCGTTTTTTCATATTCTGCCAATGGGGGACCATTGGCATTAGGTGCCAATCGCATTTTTTCGTTTTTTCATATTCTGCCAATGGGGGACCATTGGCATTAGGAGCCAATCGCATTTTTTCGTTTTTTCATATTCTGCCAATGGGGGACCATTGGCATTAGGTGCCAATCGCATTTTTTCGTTTTTTCATATTCTGCCAATGGGGGACCATTGGCATTAGGTGCCAATCGCATTCTTTCGTTTTTTCATATTCTGCCAATGGGGGACCATTGGCATTAGGTCCCAAACACATTTTTTCGTTTTTTCATATTCTGCCAATGGGGGACCATTGGCATTAGGTGCCAATCGCATTTTTTCGTTTTTTCTTATTCTGCCAATGGGGGACCATTGGCATTAGGTGCCAATCGCATTTTTTCGTTTTTTCATATTCTGCCAATGGGGGACCATTGGCATTAGGTCCCAAACACATTTTTTCGTTTTTTCATATTCTGCCAATGGAAGACCATTGGCATTAGGTGCCAATCGCATTTTTTCGTTTTTTCTTATTCTGCCAATGGGGGACCATTGGCATTAGGTGCCAATCGCATTTTTTCGTTTTTTCATATTCTGCCAATGGGGGACCATTGGCATTAGGTGCCAATCGCATTTTTTCGTTTTTTCATATTCTGCCAATGGGGGACCATTGGCATTAGGTGCCAATCGCATTTTTTCGTTTTTTCATATTCTGCCAATGGGGGACCATTGGCATTAGGTGCCAAACACATTTTTTCGTTTTTTCATATTCTGCCAATGGGGTACCATTGGCATTAGGTCCCAAACACATTTTTTTCGTTTTTTCATATTCTGCCAATGGGGGACCATTGGCATTAGGAGCCAAACGCATTTTTTCGTTTTTTCATATTCTGCCAATGGGGGACCATTGGCATTAGGTGCCAATCGCATTTTTTCGTTTTTTCATATTCTGCCAATGGGGGACCATTGGCATTAGGTGGCAAACACATTTTTTCGTTTTTTCATATTCTGCCAATGGGGGACCATTGGCATTAGGTGCCAAACACATTTTTTCGTTTTTTCATATTCTGCCAATGGGGGACCATTGGCATTAGGTCCCAAACACATTTTTTTCGTTTTTTCATATTCTGCCAATGGGGGACCATTGGCATTAGGAGCCAAACGCATTTTTTCGTTTTTTCATATTCTGCCAATGGGGGACCATTGGCATTAAGAGCCAAACGCATTTTTTCGTTTTATCATATTCTGCCAATGGGGTACCATTGGCATTAGGTCCCAAACACATTTTTTCGTTTTTTCATATTCTGCCAATGGGGGACCATTGGCATTAGGAGCCAAACGCATTTTTTCGTTTTTTCATATTCTGCCAATGGGGGACCATTGGCATTAGGTGCCAAACACATTTTTTCGTTTTTTCATATTCTGCCAATGGGGGGACCATTGGCATTAGGTGCCAATCGCATTTTTTCGTTTTTTCATATTCTGCCAATGGGGGACCATTGGCATTAGGTGCCAATCGCATTTTTTCGTTTTTTCATATTCTGGGGGACCATTGGCATTAGGAGCCAAACGCATTTTTTCGTTCTTTCATATTCTGCCAATGGGGGACCATTGGCATTAGGTGGCAAACACATTTTTTCGTTTTTTCATATTCTGCCAATGGGGGACCATTGGCATTAGGTGCCAATCGCATTTTTTCGTTTTTTCATATTCTGCCAATGGGGGACCATTGGCATTAGGTGCCAAACACATTTTTTCGTTTTTTCATATTCTGCCAATGGGGGACCATTGGCATTAGGTGCCAATCGCATTTTTTCGTTTTTTCATATTCTGCCAATGGGGGACTATTGGCATTAGGTGCCAATCGCATTTTTTCGTTTTTTCATATTCTGCCAATGGGGGACCATTGGCATTAGGTGCCAATCGCATTTTATCGTTTTTTCATATTCTGCCAATGGGGGACCATTGGCATTAGGAGCCAAACGCATTTTTTCGTTTTTTCATATTCTGCCAATGGGGGACCATTGGCATTAGGAGCCAAACGCATTTTTTCGTTTTTTCATATTCTGCCAATGGGGGACCATTGGCATTAGGAGCCAAACGCATTTTTTCGTTTTTTCATATTCTGCCAATGGGGGACCATTGGCATTAGGTGCCAAACACATTTTTTCGTTTTTTCATATTCTGCCAATGGGGGACCATTGGCATTAGGTGCCAATCGCATTTTTTCGTTTTTTCATATTCTGCCAATGGGGGACCATTGGCATTAGGTGCCAATCGCATTTTTTCGTTTTTTCATATTCTGCCAATGGGGGACTATTGGCATTAGGTGCCAATCGCATTTTTTCGTTTTTTCATATTCTGCCAATGGGGGACCATTGGCATTAGGTGCCAATCGCATTTTTTCGTTTTTTCATATTCTGCCAATGGGGGACCATTGGCATTAGGAGCCAAACGCATTTTTTCGTTTTTTCATATTCTGCCAATGGGGTACCATTGGCATTAGGTCCCAAACACATTTTTTCGTTTTTTCATATTCTGCCAATGGGGGACCATTGGCATTAGGAGCCAAACGCATTTTTTCGTTTTTTCATATTCTGCCAATGGGGGACCATTGGCATTAGGTGCCAAACACATTTTTTCGTTTTTTCATATTCTGCCAATGGGGGACCATTGGCATTAGGTGCCAATCGCATTTTTTCGTTTTTTCATATTCTGCCAATGGGGGACCATTGGCATTAGGTGCCAATCGCATTTTTTCGTTTTTTCATATTCTGCCAATGGGGGACCATTGGCATTAGGTGGCAAACACATTTTTTCGTTTTTTCATATTCTGCCAATGGGGGACCATTGGCATTAGGTGCCAATCGCATTTTTTCGTTTTTTCATATTCTGCCAATGGGGGACCATTGGCATTAGGAGCCAAACGCATTTTTTCGTTTTTTCATATTCTGCCAATGGGACCATTGGCATTAGGTCCCAAACACATTTTTTTCGTTTTTTCATATTCTGCCAATGGGGGACCATTGGCATTAGGAGCCAAACGCATTTTTTCGTTTTTCCATATTCTGCCAATGGGGGACCATTGGCATTAGGAGCCAAACGCATTTTTTCGTTTTTTCATATTCTGCCAATGGGGGACCATTGGCATTAGGTGCCAAACACATTTTTTCGTTTTTTCATATTCTGCCAATGGGGGACCATTGGCATTAGGTGCCAATCGCATTTTTTCGTTTTTTCATATTCTGCCAATGGGGGACCATTGGCATTAGGTGCCAATCGCATTTTTTCGTTTTTTCATATTCTGCCAATGGGGGACCATTGGCATTAGGAGCCAATCGCATTTTTTCGTTTTTTCATATTCTGCCAATGGGGGACCATTGGCATTAGGTGGCAAACACATTTTTTCGTTTTTTCATATTCTGCCAATGGGGGACCATTGGCATTAGGTGCCAAACACATTTTTTCGTTTTTTCATATTCTGCCAATGGGGGACCATTGGCATTAGGTCCCAAACACATTTTTTTCGTTTTTTCATATTCTGCCAATGGGGGACCATTGGCATTAGGAGCCAAACGCATTTTTTCGTTTTTTCATATTCTGCCAATGGGGGACCATTGGCATTAGCTGCCAATCGCATTTTTTCCTTCTTTCATATTCTGCCAATGGGGGACCATTGGCATTAGGTGCCAAACACATTTTTTCGTTTTTTCATATTCTGCCAATGGGGGACCATTGGCATTAGGTGCCAATCGCATTTTTTCGTTTTTTCATATTCTGCCAATGGGGGACCATTGGCATTAGGTGCCAATCGCATTTTTTCCTCTTTTCATATTCTGCCAATGGGGGACCATTGGCATTAGGTGGCAAACACATTTTTTCGTTTTTTCATATTCTGTCAATGGGGGACCATTGGCATTAGGTGCCAATCGCATTTTTTCGTTTTTTCATATTCTGCCAATGGGGGACCATTGGCATTAGGTGCCAATCGCATTTTTTCGTTTTTTCATATTCTGCCAATGGGGGACCATTGGCATTAGGAGCCAATCGCATTTTTTCGTTTTTTCATATTCTGCCAATGGGGGACCATTGGCATTAGGTGGCAAACACATTTTTTCGTTTTTTCATATTCCGCCAATGGGGGACCATTGGCATTAGGTCCCAAACACATTTTTTTCGTTTTTTCATATTCTGCCAATGGGGGACCATTGGCATTAGGAGCCAAACGCATTTTTTCGTTTTTTCATATTCTGCCAATGGGGGACCATTGGCATTAGGAGCCAAACGCATTTTTTCGTTTTTTCATATTCTGCCAATGGGGTACCATTGGCATTAGGTCCCAAACACATTTTTTCGTTTTTTCATATTCTGCCAATGGGGGACCATTGGCATTAGGAGCCAAACGCATTTTTTCGTTTTTTCATATTCTGCCAATGGGGGACCATTGGCATTAGGTGCCAAACACATTTTTGCGTTTTTTCATATTCTGCCAATGGGGGACCATTGGCATTAGGTGCCAATCGCATTTTTTCGTTTTTTCATATTCTGCCAATGGGGGACCATTGGCATTAGGTGCCAATCGCATTTTTTCGTTTTTTCATATTCTGCCAATGGGGGACCATTGGCATTAGGTGCCAATCGCATTTTTTCGTTTTTTCATATTCTCCCAATGGGGGACCATTGGCATTAGGTGCCAAACACATTTTTTCGTTTTTTCATATTCTGCCAATGGGGGACCATTGGCATTAGGAGCCAAACGCATTTTTTCGTTTTTTCATATTCTGCCAATGGGGGACCATTGGCATTAGGTGCCAATCGCATTTTTTCGTTTTTTCATATTCTGCCAATGGGGGACCATTGGCATTAGGTGCCAATCGCATTTTTTCGTTTTTTCATATTCTCCCAATGGGGGACCATTGGCATTAGGTGCCAAACACATTTTTTCGTTTTTTCATATTCTGCCAATGGGGGACCATTGGCATTAGGTGCCAATCGCATTTTTTCGTTTTTTCATATTCTGCCAATGGGGGACCATTGGCATTAGGTGCCAATCGCATTTTTTCGTTTTTTCATATTCTGCCAATGGGGGACCACTGGCATTAGGTGCCAATCGCATTTTTTCGTTTTTTCATATTCTGCCAATGGGGGACCATTGGCATTAGGTGCCAAACATATTTTTTCGTTTTTTCATATTCTGCCAATGGGGGACCATTGGCATTAGGAGCCAAACGCATTTTTTCGTTCTTTCATATTCTGCCAATGGGGGACCATTGGCATTAGGTGGCAAACACATTTTTTCGTTTTTTCATATTCTGCCAATGGGGGACCATTGGCATTAGGAGCCAAACGCATTTTTTCGTTTTTTCATATTCTGCCAATGGGGGACCATTGGCATTAGGTGCCAATCGCATTTTTTCGTTTTTTCATATTCTGCCAATGGGGGACCATTGGCATTAGGTGCCAATCGCATTTTTTCGTTTTTTCATATTCTGCCAATGGGGGACCATTGGCATTAGGTGCCAATCGCATTTTTTCGTTTTTTCATATTCTCCCAATGGGGGACCATTGGCATTAGGTGCCAAACACATTTTTTCGTTTTTTCATATTCTGCCAATGGGGGACCATTGGCATTAGGTGCCAATCGCATTTTTTCGTTTTTTCATATTCTGCCAATGGGGGACCATTGGCATTAGGTGCCAATCGCATTTTTTCGTTTTTTCATATTCTGCCAATGGGGGACCACTGGCATTAGGTGCCAATCGCATTTTTTCGTTTTTTCATATTCTGCCAATGGGGGACCATTGGCATTAGGTGCCAAACATATTTTTTCGTTTTTTCATATTCTGCCAATGGGGGACCATTGGCATTAGGAGCCAAACGCATTTTTTCGTTCTTTCATATTCTGCCAATGGGGGACCATTGGCATTAGGTGCCAAACACATTTTTTCGTTTTTTCATATTCTGCCAATGGGGGGCCATTGGCATTAGGTGCCAATCGCATTTTTTCGTTTTTTCATATTCTGCCAATGGGGGACCATTGGCATTAGGTGCCAATCGCATTTTTTCGTTTTTTCATATTTTGCCAATGGGGGACCATTGGCATTAGGTGCCAAACACATTTTTTCGTTTTTTCATATTCTGCCAATGGGGGGCCATTGGCATTAGGTGCCAAACGCATTTTTTCGTTTTTTCATATTCTGCCAATGGGCGACCATTGGCATTAGGAGCCAAACGCATTTTTTCGTTTTTTCATATTCTGCCAATGGGGGACCATTGGCATTAGGTGCCAAACACATTTTTTCGTTTTTTCATATTCTGCCAATGGGGGGCCATTGGCATTAGGTGCCAATCGCATTTTTTCGTTTTTTCATATTCTGCCAATGGGGGACCATTGGCATTAGGTGCCAATCGCATTTTTTCGTTTTTTCATATTCTGCCAATGGGGGACCATTGGCATTAGGTGCCAAACACATTTTTTCGTTTTTTCATATTCTGCCAATGGGGGACCATTGGCATTAGGTGCCAATCGCATTTTTTCGTTTTTTCATATTCTGCCAATGGGGGACCATTGGCATTAGGTGCCAATCGCATTTTTTCGTTTTTTCATATTCTGCCAATGGGGGACCATTGGCATTAGGTGGCAAACACATTTTTTCGTTTTTTCATATTCTGCCAATGGGGGACCATTGGCATTAGGAGCCAAACGCATTTTTTCGTTTTTTCATATTCTGCCAATGGGGGACCATTGGCATTAGGTGCCAAACACATTTTTTCGTTTTTTCATATTCTGCCAATGGGGGGCCATTGGCATTAGGTGCCAATCGCATTTTTTCGTTTTTTCATATTCTGCCAATGGGGGACCATTGGCATTAGGTGCCAATCGCATTTTTTCGTTTTTTCATATTCTGCCAATGGGGGACCATTGGCATTAGGTGCCAAACACATTTTTTCGTTTTTTCATATTCTGCCAATGGGGGACCACTGGCATTAGGTGCCAATCGCATTTTTTCGTTTTTTCATATTCTGCCAATGGGGGACCATTGGCATTAGGTGCCAAACATATTTTTTCGTTTTTTCATATTCTGCCAATGGGGGACCATTGGCATTAGGAGCCAAACGCATTTTTTCGTTCTTTCATATTCTGCCAATGGGGGACCATTGGCATTAGGTGGCAAACACATTTTTTCGTTTTTTCATATTCTGCCAATGGGGGACCATTGGCATTAGGTGCCAATCGCATTTTTTCGTTTTTTCATATTCTGCCAATGGGGGACCATTGGCATTAGGTGCCAATCGCATTTTTTCGTTTTTTCATATTCTGCCAATGGGGGACCATTGGCATTAGGAGCCAATCGCATTTTTTCGTTTTTTCATATTCTGCCAATGGGGGACCATTGGCATTAGGTGGCAAACACATTTTTTCGTTTTTTCATATTCTGCCAATGGGGGACCATTGGCATTAGGTGCCAAACACATTTTTTCGTTTTTTCATATTCTGCCAATGGGGGACCATTGGCATTAGGAGCCAATCGCATTTTTCGTTTTTTCATATTCTGCCAATGGGGGACCATTGGCATTAGAAGGCAAACACATTTTTTCGTTTTTTCATATTCTGCCAATGGGGGACCATTGGCATTAGGTCCCAAACACATTTTTTTCGTTTTTTCATATTCTGCCAATGGGGGACCATTGGCATTAGGAGCCAAACGCATTTTTTCGTTTTTTCATATTCTGCCAATGGGGGACCATTGGCATTAGGAGCCAAACGCATTTTTTCGTTTTTTCATATTCTGCCAATGGGGGACCATTGGCATTAGGAGCCAAACGCATTTTTTCGTTTTTTCATATTCTGCCAATGGGGGACCATTGGCATTAGGAGCCAAACGCATTTTTTCGTTTTTTCATATTCTGCCAATGGGGGACCATTGGCATTAGGTGCCAAACACATTTTTTCGTTTTTTCATATTCTGCCAATGGGGGACCATTGGCATTAGGAGCCAAACGCATTTTTTCGTTCTTTCATATTCTGCCAATGGGGGACCATTGGCATTAGGTGCCAATCGCATTTTTTCGTTTTTTCATATTCTCCCAATGGGGGACCATTGGCATTAGGTGCCAAACACATTTTTTCGTTTTTTCATATTCTGCCAATGGGGGACCATTGGCGTTAGGTGCCAATCGCATTTTTTCGTTTTTTCATATTCTGCCAATGGGGGACCATTGGCATTAGGTGCCAATCGCATTTTTTCGTTTTTTCATATTCTGCCAATGGGGGACCATTGGCATTAGGAGCCAAACGCATTTTTTCGTTTTTTCATATTCTGCCAATGGGGGACCATTGGCATTAGGTGCCAATCGCATTTTTTCGTTTTTTCATATTCTGCCAATGGGGGACCATTGGCATTAGGTGCCAATCGCATTTTTTCGTTTTTTCATATTCTGCCAATGGGGGACCATTGGCATTAGGAGCCAAACGCATTTTTTCGTTTTTTCATATTCTGCCAATGGGGGACCATTGGCATTAGGAGCCAAACGCATTTTTTCGTTTTTTCATATTCTGCCAATGGGGTACCATTGGCATTAGGTCCCAAACACATTTTTTCGTTTTTTCATATTCTGCCAATGGGGGACCATTGGCATTAGTAGCCAAACGCATTTTTTCGTTTTTTCATATTCTGCCAATGGGGGACCATTGGCATTAGGTGCCAAACACATTTTTTCGTTTTTTCATATTCTGCCAATGGGGGACCATTGGCATTAGGTGCCAATCGCATTTTTTCGTTTTTTCATATTCTGCCAATGGGGGACCATTGGCATTAGGTGCCAATCGCATTTTTTCGTTTTTTCATATTCTGCCAATGGGGGACCATTGGCATTAGGTGGCAAACACATTTTTTCGTTTTCTCATATTCTGCCAATGGGGGACCATTGGCATTAAGTGCCAAACACATTTTTTCGTTTTTTCATATTCTGCCAATGGGGGACCATTGGCATTAGGTCCCAAACACATTTTTTTCGTTTTTTCATATTCTGCCAATGGGGGACCATTGGCATTAGGAGCCAAACGCATTTTTTCGTTTTTTCATATTCTGCCAATGGGGGACCATTGGCATTAGGAGCCTAACGCATTTTTTCGTTTTTTCATATTCTGCCAATGGGGTACCATTGGCATTAGGTCCCAAACACATTTTTTCGTTTTTTCATATTCTGCCAATGGGGGACCATTGGCATTAGGAGCCAAACGCATTTTTTCGTTTTTTCATATTCTGCCAATGGGGGACCATTGGCATTAGGTGCCAATCGCATTTTTTCGTTTTTTCATATTCTGCCAATGGGGGACCATTGGCGTTAGGTGCCAATCGCATTTTTTCGTTTTTTCATATTCTGCCAATGGGGGACCATTGGCATTAGGTGCCAATCGCATTTTTTCGTTTTTTCATATTCTGCCAATGGGGGACCATTGGCATTAGGAGCCAAACGCATTTTTTCGTTTTTTCATATTCTGCCAATGGGGGACCATTGGCATTAGGTGCCAATCGCATTTTTTCGTTTTTTCATATTCTGCCAATGGGGGACCATTGGCATTAGGTGCCAATCGCATTTTTTAGTTTTTTCATATTCTGCCAATGGGGGACCATTGGCATTAGGAGCCAAACGCATTTTTTCGTTTTTTCATATTCTGCCAATGGGGGACCATTGGCATTAGGAGCCAAACGCATTTTTTCGTTTTTTCATATTCTGCCAATGGGGGACCATTGGCATTAGGTGCCAAACACATTTTTTCGTTTTTTCATATTCTGCCAATGGGGGACCATTGGCATTAGGTGCCAATCGCATTTTTTCGTTTTTTCATATTCTGCCAATGGGGGACCATTGGCATTAGGTGCCAATCGCATTTTTTCGTTTTTTCATATTCTGCCAATGGGGGACCATTGGCATTAGGAGCCAATCGCATTTTTTCGTTTTTTCATATTCTGCCAATGGGGGACCATTGGCATTAGGTGGCAAACACATTTTTTCGTTTTTTCATATTCTGCCAATGGGGGACCATTGGCATTAAGTGCCAAACACATTTTTTCGTTTTTTCATATTCTGCCAATGGGGGACCATTGGCATTAGGTCCCAAACACATTTTTTTCGTTTTTTCATATTCTGCCAATGGGGGACCATTGGCATTAGGAGCCAAACGCATTTTTTCGTTTTTTCATATTCTGCCAATGGGGGACCATTGGCATTAGGAGCCAAACGCATTTTTTCGTTTTTTCATATTCTGCCAATGGGGGACCATTGGCATTAGGAGCCAAACGCATTTTTTCGTTTTTTCATATTCTGCCAATGGGGGACCATTGGCATTAGGTGCCAAACACATTTTTTCGTTTTTTCATATTCTGCCAATGGGGGACCATTGGCATTAGGAGCCAATCGCATTTTTTCGTTTTTTCATATTCTGCCAATGGGGGACCATTGGCATTAGGTGGCAAACACATTTTTTCGTTTTTTCATATTCTGCCAATGGGGGACCATTGGCATTAAGTGCCAAACACATTTTTTCGTTTTTTCATATTCTGCCAATGGGGGACCATTGGCATTAGGTCCCAAACACATTTTTTTCGTTTTTTCATATTCTGCCAATGGGGGACCATTGGCATTAGGAGCCAAACGCATTTTTTCGTTTTTTCATATTCTGCCAATGGGGGACCATTGGCATTAGGAGCCAAACGCATTTTTTCGTTTTTTCATATTCTGCCAATGGGGGACCATTGGCATTAGGAGCCAAACGCATTTTTTCGTTTTTTCATATTCTGCCAATGGGGGACCATTGGCATTAGGTGCCAAACACATTTTTTCGTTTTTTCATATTCTGCCAATGGGGGACCATTGGCATTAGTAGCCAAACGCATTTTTTCGTTTTTTCATATTCTGCCAGTGGGGGACCATTGGCATTAGGTGCCAAACACATTTTTTCGTTTTTTCATATTCTGCCAATGGGGGACCATTGGCATTAGGTGCCAATCGCATTTTTTCGTTTTTTCATATTCTGCCAATGGGGGACCATTGGCATTAGGTGCCAATCGCATTTTTTCGTTTTTTCATATTCTGCCAATGGGGGACCATTGGCATTAGGTGGCAAACACATTTTTTCGTTTTTTCATATTCTGCCAATGGGGGACCATTGGCATTAGGTGCCAATCGCATTTTTTCGTTTTTTCATATTCTGCCAATGGGGGACCATTGGCATTAGGTGCCAATCGCATTTTTTCGTTTTTTCATATTCTGCCAATGGGGGACCATTGGCATTAGGAGCCAATCGCATTTTTTCGTTTTTTCATATTCTGCCAATGGGGGACCATTGGCATTAGGTGGCAAACACATTTTTTCGTTTTTTCATATTCTGCCAATGGGGGACCATTGGCATTAAGTGCCAAACACATTTTTTCGTTTTTTCATATTCTGCCAATGGGGGACCATTGGCATTAGGTCCCAAACACATTTTTTTCGTTTTTTCATATTCTGCCAATGGGGGACCATTGGCATTAGGAGCCAAACGCATTTTTTCGTTTTTTCATATTCTGCCAATGGGGGACCATTGGCATTAGGAGCCAAACGCATTTTTTCGTTTTTTCATATTCTGCCAATGGGGGACCATTGGCATTAGGAGCCAAACGCATTTTTTCGTTTTTTCATATTCTGCCAATGGGGGACCATTGGCATTAGGTGCCAAACACATTTTTTCGTTTTTTCATATTCTGCCAATGGGGGACCATTGGCATTAGGTGCCAAACGCATTTTTTCGTTTTTTCATATTCTGCCAATGGGGGACCATTGGCATTAGGTGCCAATCGCATTTTTTCGTTTTTTCATATTCTGCCAATGGGGGACCATTGGCATTAGGTGCCAATCGCATTTTTTCGTTTTTTCATATTCTGCCAATGGGGGACCATTGGCATTAGGTGCCAAACACATTTTTTCGTTTTTTCATATTCTGCCAATGGGGGACCATTGGCATTAGGTGCCAATCGCATTTTTTCGTTTTTTCATATTCTGCCAATGGGGGACCATTGGCATTAGGTGCCAATCGCATTTTTTCGTTTTTTCATATTCTGCCAATGGGGGACCATTGGCATTAGGTGCCACTCGCATTTTTTCGTTTTTTCATATTCTGCCAATGGGGGACCATTGGCATTAGGAGCCAAACGCATTTTTTCGTTTTTTCATATTCTGCCAATGGGGGACCATTGGCATTAGGTGCCAATCGCATTTTTTCGTTTTTTCATATTCTGCCAATGGGGGACCATTGGCATTAGGTGCCAATCGCATTTTTTCGTTTTTTCATATTCTGCCAATGGGGGACCATTGGCATTAGGAGCCAAACGCATTTTTTCGTTTTTTCATATTCTGCCAATGGGGGACCATTGGCATTAGGAGCCAATCGCATTTTTTCGTTTTTTCATATTCTGCCAATGGGGGACCATTGGCATTAGGAGCCAAACGCATTTTTTCGTTTTTTCATATTCTGCCAATGGGGGACCATTGGCATTAGGAGCCAAACGCATTTTTTCGTTTTTTCATATTCTGCCAATGGGGTACCATTGGCATTAGGTCCCAAACACATTTTTTCGTTTTTTCATATTCTGCCAATGGGGGACCATTGGCATTAGGAGCCAAACGCATTTTTTCGTTTTTTCATATTCTGCCAATGGGGGACCATTGGCATTAGGTGCCAAACACATTTTTTCGTTTTTTCATATTCTGCCAATGGGGGACCATTGGCATTAGGAGCCAAACGCATTTTTTCGTTTTTTCATATTCTGCCAATGGGGGACCATTGGCATTAGGTGCCAATCGCATTTTTTCGTTTTTTCATATTCTGCCAATGGGGGACCATTGGCATTAGGAGCCAAACGCATTTTTTCGTTTTTTCATATTCTGCCAATGGGGGACCATTGGCATTAGGAGCCAAACGCATTTTTTCGTTTTTTCATATTCTGCCAATGGGGTACCATTGGCATTAGGTCCCAAACACATTTTTTCGTTTTTTCATATTCTGCCAATGGGGGACCATTGGCATTAGGAGCCAAACGCATTTTTTCGTTTTTTCATATTCTGCCAATGGGGGACCATTGGCATTAGGTGCCAATCGCATTTTTTCGTTTTTTCATATTCTGCCAATGGGGGACCATTGGCATTAGGTGCCAATCGCATTTTTTCGTTTTTTCATATTCTGCCAATGGGGGACCATTGGCATTAGGAGCCAAACGCATTTTTTCGTTTTTTCATATTCTGCCAATGGGGTACCATTGGCATTAGGTCCCAAACACATTTTTTCGTTTTTTCATATTCTGCCAATGGGGGACCATTGGCATTAGGTGGCAAACACATTTTTTCGTTTTTTCATATTCTGCCAATGGGGGACCATTGGCATTAGGTGCCAATCGCAGTTTTTCGTTTTTTCATATTCTGCCAATGGGGGACCATTGGCATTAGGTGCCAATCGCATTTTTTCGTTTTTTCATATTCTGCCAATGGGGGACCATTGGCATTAGGAGCCAAACGCATTTTTTCGTTTTTTCATATTCTGCCAATGGGGTACCATTGGCATTAGGTCCCAAACACATTTTTTCGTTTTTTCATATTCTGCCAATGGGGGACCATTGGCATTAGGTGGCAAACACATTTTTTCGTTTTTTCATATTCTGCCAATGGGGGACCATTGGCATTAAGTGCCAAACACATTTTTTCGTTTTTTCATATTCTGCCAATGGGGGACCATTGGCATTAGGTCCCAAACACATTTTTTTCGTTTTTTCATATTCTGCCAATGGGGGACCATTGGCATTAGGAGCCAAACGCATTTTTTCGTTTTTTCATATTCTGCCAATGGGGGACCATTGGCATTAGGTGCCAATCGCATTTTTTCGTTTTTTCATATTCTGCCAATGGGGGACCATTGGCATTAGGTGCCACTCGCATTTTTTCGTTTTTTCATATTCTGCCAATGGGGGACCATTGGCATTAGGAGCCAAACGCATTTTTTCGTTTTTTCATATTCTGCCAATGGGGGACCATTGGCATTAGGTGCCAATCGCATTTTTTCGTTTTTTCATATTCTGCCAATGGGGGACCATTGGCATTAGGTGCCAATCGCATTTTTTCGTTTTTCATATTCTGCCAATGGGGGACCATTGGCATTAGGAGCCAAACGCATTTTTTCGTTTTTTCATATTCTGCCAATGGGGGACCATTGGCATTAGGTGCCAATCGCATTTTTTCGTTTTTTCATATTCTGCCAATGGGGGACCATTGGCATTAGGAGCCAAACGCATTTTTTCGTTTTTTCATATTCTGCCAATGGGGGACCATTGGCATTAGGAGCCAAACGCATTTTTTCGTTTTTTCATATTCTGCCAATGGGGGACCATTGGCATTAGGAGCCAAACGCATTTTTTCGTTTTTTCATATTCTGCCAATGGGGGACCATTGGCATTAGGAGCCAAACGCATTTTTTCGTTTTTTCATATTCTGCCAATGGGGGACCATTGGCATTAGGTGCCAATCGCATTTTTTCGTTTTTTCATATTCTGCCAATGGGGGACCATTGGCATTAGGAGCCAAACGCATTTTTTCGTTTTTTCATATTCTGCCAATGGGGGACCATTGGCATTAGGTGCCAATCGCATTTTTTCGTTTTTTCATATTCTGCCAATGGGGGACCATTGGCATTAGGAGCCAAACGCATTTTTTCGTTTTTTCATATTCTGCCAATGGGGGACCATTGGCATTAGGAGCCAAACGCATTTTTTCGTTTTTTCATATTCTGCCAATGGGGTACCATTGGCATTAGGTCCCAAACACATTTTTTCGTTTTTTCATATTCTGCCAATGGGGGACCATTGGCATTAGGAGCCAAACGCATTTTTTCGTTTTTTCATATTCTGCCAATGGGGGACCATTGGCATTAGGTGGCAAACACATTTTTTCGTTTTTTCATATTCTGCCAATGGGGGACCATTGGCATTAGGTGCCAATCGCATTTTTTCGTTTTTTCATATTCTGCCAATGGGGTACCATTGGCATTAGGTCCCAAACACATTTTTTCGTTTTTTCATATTCTGCCAATGGGGGACCATTGGCATTAGGAGCCAAACGCATTTTTTCGTTTTTTCATATTCTGCCAATGGGGGACCATTGGCATTAGGTGCCAAACACATTTTTTCGTTTTTTCATATTCTGCCAATGGGGGACCATTGGCATTAGGAGCCAAACGCATTTTTTCGTTTTTTTCATATTCTGCCAATGGGGGACCATTGGCATTAGGTGCCAATCGCATTTTTTCGTTTTTTCATATTCTGCCAATGGGGGACCATTGGCATTAGGAGCCAAACGCATTTTTTCGTTTTTTCATATTCTGCCAATGGGGGACCATTGGCATTAGGAGCCAAACGCATTTTTTCGTTTTTTCATATTCTGCCAATGGGGTACCATTGGCATTAGGTCCCAAACACATTTTTTCGTTTTTTCATATTCTGCCAATGGGGGACCATTGGCATTAGGAGCCAAACGCATTTTTTCGTTTTTTCATATTCTGCCAATGGGGGACCATTGGCATTAGGTGGCAAACACATTTTTTCGTTTTTTCATATTCTGCCAATGGGGGACCATTGGCATTAGGTGCCAATCGCATTTTTTCGTTTTTTCATATTCTGCCAATGGGGGACCATTGGCATTAGGTGCCAATCGCATTTTTTCGTTTTTTCATATTCTGCCAATGGGGGACCATTGGCATTAGGAGCCAATCGCATTTTTTCGTTTTTTCATATTCTGCCAATGGGGGACCATTGGCATTAGGTGGCAAACACATTTTTTCGTTTTTTCATATTCTGCCAATGGGGGACCATTGGCATTAGGTCCCAAACACATTTTTTTCGTTTTTTCATATTCTGCCAATGGGGGACCATTGGCATTAGGAGCCAAACGCATTTTTTCGTTTTTTCATATTCTGCCAATGGGGGACCATTGGCATTAGGTGCCAATCGCATTTTTTCGTTTTTTCATATTCTGCCAATGGGGGACCATTGGCATTAGGTGCCACTCGCATTTTTTCGTTTTTTCATATTCTGCCAATGGGGGACCATTGGCATTAGGTGCCACTCGCATTTTTTCGTTTTTTCATATTCTGCCAATGGGGGACCATTGGCATTAGGAGCCAAACGCATTCTTTCGTTTTTTCATATTCTGCCAATGGGGGACCATTGGCATTAGGTGCCAATCGCATTTTTTCGTTTTTTCATATTCTGCCAATGGGGGACCATTGGCATTAGGAGCCAAACGCATTTTTTCGTTTTTTCATATTCTGCCAATGGGGGACCATTGGCATTAGGAGCCAAACGCATTTTTTCGTTTTTTCATATTCTGCCAATGGGGGACCATTGGCATTAGGAGCCAAACGCATTTTTTCGTTTTTTCATATTCTGCCAATGGGGGACCATTGGCATTAGGTGCCAATCGCATTTTTTCGTTTTTTCATATTCTGCCAATGGGGGACCATTGGCATTAGGAGCCAAACGCATTTTTTCGTTTTTTCATATTCTGCCAATGGGGGACCATTGGCATTAGGTGCCAATCGCATTTTTTCGTTTTTTCATATTCTGCCAATGGGGGACCATTGGCATTAGGAGCCAAACGCATTTTTTCGTTTTTTCATATTCTGCCAATGGGGGACCATTGGCATTAGGAGCCAAACGCATTTTTTCGTTTTTTCATATTCTGCCAATGGGGTACCATTGGCATTAGGTCCCAAACACATTTTTTCGTTTTTTCATATTCTGCCAATGGGGGACCATTGGCATTAGGAGCCAAACGCATTTTTTCGTTTTTTCATATTCTGCCAATGGGGGACCATTGGCATTAGGTGGCAAACACATTTTTTCGTTTTTTCATATTCTGCCAATGGGGGACCATTGGCATTAGGTGCCAATCGCATTTTTTCGTTTTTTCATATTCTGCCAATGGGGGACCATTGGCATTAGGAGCCAAACGCATTTTTTCGTTCTTTCATATTCTGCCAATGGGGGACCATTGGCATTAGGTGCCAATCGCATTTTTTCGTTTTTTCATATTCTGCCAATGGGGGACCATTGGCATTAGGTGCCAATCGCATTTTTTCGTTTTTTCATATTCTGCCAATGGGGGACCATTGGCATTAGGTGCCAAACACATTTTTTCGTTTTTTCATATTCTGCCAATGGGGGACCATTGGCATTAGGTGCCAATCGCATTTTTTCGTTTTTTCATATTCTGCCAATGGGGGACCATTGGCATTAGGTGCCAATCGCATTTTTTCGTTTTTTCATATTCTGCCAATGGGGGACCATTGGCATTAGGAGCCAAACGCATTTTTTCGTTTTTTCATATTCTGCCAATTTGGGACCATTGGCATTAGGTGCCAATCGCATTTTTTCGTTTTTTCATATTCTGCCAATGGGGGACCATTGGCATTAGGTGCCAATCGCATTTTTTCGTTTTTTCGTATTCTGCCAATGGGGGACCATTGGCATTAGGAGCCAAACGCATTTTTTCGTTTTTTCATATTCTGCCAATGGGGGACTATTGGCATTAGGAGCCAAACGCATTTTTTCGTTTTTTCATATTCTGCCAATGGGGTACCATTGGCATTAGGTCCCAAACACATTTTTTCGTTTTTTCATATTCTGCCAATGGGGGACCATTGGCATTAGGAGCCAAACGCATTTTTTCGTTTTTTCATATTCTGCCAATGGGGGACCATTGGCATTAGGTGCCAAACACATTTTTTCGTTTTTTCATATTCTGCCAATGGGGGACCATTGGCATTAGGTGCCAATCGCATTTTTTCGTTTTTTCATATTCTGCCAATGGGGGACCATTGGCATTAGGTGCCAATCGCATTTTTTCGTTTTTTCATATTCTGCCAATGGGGGACCATTGGCATTAGGTGCCAAACACATTTTTTCGTTTTTTCATATTCTGCCAATGGGGGACCATTGGCATTAGGTGCCAATCGCATTTTTTCGTTTTTTCATATTCTGCCAATGGGGGACCATTGGCATTAGGTGCCAATCGCATTTTTTCGTTTTTTCATATTCTGCCAATGGGGGACCATTGGCATTAGGAGCCAAACACATTTTTTCGTTCTTTCATATTCTGCCAATGGGGGACCATTGGCATTAGGTGCCAATCGCATTTTTTCGTTTTTTCATATTCTGCCAATGGGGGACCATTGGCATTATGTGCCAATCGCATTTTTTCGTTTTTTCATATTCTGCCAATGGGGGACCATTGGCATTAGGTGCCAAACACATTTTTTCGTTTTTTCATATTCTGCCAATGGAGGACCATTGGCATTAGGTGCCAAACGCATTTTTTCGTTTTTTCATATTCTGCCAATGGGGGACCATTATCATTAGGAGCCAAACGCATTTTTTCGTTTTTTCATATTCTGCCAATGGGGGACCATTGGCATTAGGTGGCAAACACATTTTTTCGTTTTTTCGTATTCTGCCAATGGGGGACCATTGGCATTAGGTGCCAAACACATTTTTTCGTTTTTTCATATTCTGCCAATTGGGGACCATTGGCATTAGGTCCCAAACACATTTTTTTCGTTTTTTCATATTCTGCCAATGGGGGACCATTGGCATTAGGAGCCAAACGCATTTTTTCGTTTTTTCATATTCTGCCAATGGGGGACCATTGGTATTAGGAGCCAAACGCATTTTTTCGTTTTTTCATATTCTGCCAATGGGGGACCATTGGCATTAGGTCCCAAACACATTTTTTCGTTTTTTCATGTTCTGCCAATGGGGGACCATTGGCATTAGGAGCCAAACGCATTTTTTCGTTTTTTCATATTCTGCCAATGGGGGACCATTGGCATTAGGTGCCAAACACATTTTTTCGTTTTTTCATATTCTGCCAATGGGGGACCATTGGCATTAGGTGCCAAACACATTTTTTAGTTTTTTCATATTCTGCCAATGGGGGACCATTGGCATTAGGTCCCAAACACATTTTTTCGTTTTTTCATATTCTGCCAATGGGGGACCATTGGCATTAGGTGCCAATCGCATTTTTTCGTTTTTTCATATTCTGCCAATGGGGGACCATTGGCATCAGGTGCCAAACACAATTTTTCGTTTTTTCATATTCTGCCAATGGGGGACCATTGGCATTAGGTGCCAATCGCATTTTTTCGTTTTTTTATATTCTGCCAATGGGGGACCATTGGCATTAGGTGGCAAACACATTTTTTCGTTTTTTCATATTCTGCCAACCATTGGCATTAGGTGGCAAACACATTTTTTCGTTTTTTCATATTCTGCCAATGGGGGACCATTGGCATTAGGTGCCAAACACATTTTTTCGTTTTTTCATATTCTGCCAATGGGGGACCATTGGCATTAGGTGCCAAACACATTTTTTCGTTTTTTCATATTCTGCCAATGGGGGACCATTGGCATTAGGTCCCAAACACATTTTTTCGTTTTTTCATATTCTGCCAATGGGGGACCATTGGCATTAGGAGCCAAACGCATTTTTTCGTTTTTTCATATTCTGCCAATGGGGTACCATTGGCATTAGGTCCCAAACACATTTTTTCGTTTTTTCATATTCTGCCAATGGGGGACCATTGGCATTAGGAGCCAAACGCATTTTTTCGTTTTTTCATATTCTGCCAATGGGGGACCATTGGCATTACTTCCCAAACACATTTTTTCGTTTTTTCATATTCTGCCAATGGGGGACCATTGGCATTAGGTGGCAAACACATTTTTTCGTTTTTTCATATTCTGCCAATGGGGGACCATTGGCATTAGGAGCCAAACGCATTTTTTCGTTTTTTCATATTCTGCCAATGGGGGACCATTGGTATTAGGAGCCAAACGCATTTTTTCGTTTTTTCATATTCTGCCAATGGGGGACCATTGGCATTAGGTCCCAAACACATTTTTTCGTTTTTTCATATTCTGCCAATGGGGGACCATTGGCATTAGGAGCCAAACGCATTTTTTCGTTTTTTCATATTCTGCCAATGGGGGACCATTGGCATTAGGTGCCAAACACATTTTTTCGTTTTTTCATATTCTGCCAATGGGGGACCATTGGCATTAGGTGCCAAACACATTTTTTCGTTTTTTCATATTCTGCCAATGGGGGACCATTGGCATTAGGTCCCAAACACATTTTTTTCGTTTTTTCATATTCTGCCAATGGGGGACCATTGGCATTAGGAGCCAAACGCATTTTTTCGTTTTTTCATATTCTGCCAATGGGGGACCATTGGCATTAGGTGGCATACACATTTTTTCGTTTTTTCATATTCTGCCAATGGGGGACCATTGGCATTAGGTGCCAAACACATTTTTTCGTTTTTTCATATTCTGCCAATGGGGGACCATTGGCATTAGGTGCCAAACACATTTTTTCGTTTTTTCATATTCTGCCAATGGGGGACCATTGGCATTAGGTCCCAAACACATTTTTTTCGTTTTTTCATATTCTGCCAATGGGGGACCATTGGCATTAGGAGCCAAACGCATTTTTTCGTTTTTTCATATTCTGCCAATGGGGGACCATTGGCATCAGGTCCCAAACACATTTTTTCGTTTTTTCATATTCTGCCAATGGGGGACCATTGGCATTAGGTGGCATACACATTTTTTCGTTTTTTCATATTCTGCCAATGGGGGACCATTGGCATTAGGTGCCAATCGCATTTTTCGTTTTTTCATATTCTGCCAATGGGGGACCATTGGCATTAGGTGCCAAACACATTTTTTCGTTTTTTCATATTCTGCCAATGGGGGACCATTGGCATTAGGTGCCAAACGCATTTTTTCGTTTTTTCGTATTCTGCCAATGGGGGATCATTGGCATTAGGAGCCAAAGGCATTTTTTCGTTTTTTCATATTCTGCCAATGGGGGACCATTGGCATTAGGTGGCAAACACATTTTTTCGTTTTTTCATATTCTGCCAATGGGGGACCATTGGCATTAGGAGCCAAACGCATTTTTTCGTTTTTTCATATTCTGCCAATGGGGGACCATTGGCATTAGGTGCCAATCGCATTTTTCCGTTTTTTCATATTCTGCCAATGGGAGACCATTGGCATCAGGTGCCAAACACAATTTTTCGTTTTTTCATATTCTGCCAATGGGGGACCATTGGCATTAGGTGCCAATCGCATTTTTTCGTTTTTTCATATTCTGCCAATGGGGGACCATTGGCATTAGGTGGCAAACACATTTTTTCGTTTTTTCATATTCTGCCAACCATTGGCATTAGGTGCCAAACACATTTTTTCGTTTTTTCATATTCTGCCAATGGAGGACCATTGGCATTAGGTGCCAAACGCATTTTTTCGTTTTTTCATATTCTGCCAATGGGGGACCATTATCATTAGGAGCCAAACGCATTTTTTCGTTTTTTCATATTCTGCCAATGGGGGACCATTGGCATTAGGTGGCAAACACATTTTTTCGTTTTTTCATATTCTGCCAATGGGGGACCATTGGCATTAGGTGCCAAACACATTTTTTCGTTTTTTCATATTCTGCCAATGGGGGACCATTGGCATTAGGTCCCAAACACATTTTTTTCGTTTTTTCATATTCTGCCAATGGGGGACCATTGGCATTAGGAGCCAAACGCATTTTTTCGTTTTTTCATATTCTGCCAATGGGGGACCATTGGTATTAGGAGCCAAACGCATTTTTTCGTTTTTTCATATTCTGCCAATGGGGGACCATTGGCATTAGGTCCCAAACACATTTTTTCGTTTTTTCATATTCTGCCAATGGGGGACCATTGGCATTAGGAGCCAAACGCATTTTTTCGTTTTTTCATATTCTGCCAATGGGGGACCATTGGCATTAGGTGCCAAACACATTTTTTCGTTTTTTCATATTCTGCCAATGGGGGACCATTGGCATTAGGTGCCAAACACATTTTTTCGTTTTTTCATATTCTGCCAATGGGGGACCATTGGCATTAGGTCCCAAACACATTTTTTTCGTTTTTTCATATTCTGCCAATGGGGGACCATTGGCATTAGGAGCCAAACGCATTTTTTCGTTTTTTCATATTCTGCCAATGGGGGACCATTGGTATTAGGAGCCAAACGCATTTTTTCGTTTTTTCATATTCTGCCAATGGGGGACCATTGGCATTAGGTGGCATACACATTTTTTCGTTTTTTCATATTCTGCCAATGGGGGACCATTGGCATTAGGAGCCAAACGCATTTTTTCGTTTTTTCATATTCTGCCAATGGGGGACCATTGGCATCAGGTCCCAAACACATTTTTTCGTTTTTTCATATTCTGCCAATGGGGGACCATTGGCATTAGGTGGCATACACATTTTTTCGTTTTTTCATATTCTGCCAATGGGGGACCATTGGCATTAGGTGCCAATCGCATTTTTCGTTTTTTCATATTCTGCCAATGGGGGACCATTGGCATTAGGTGCCAAACACATTTTTTCGTTTTTTCATATTCTGCCAATGGGGGACCATTGGCATTAGGTGCCAAACGCATTTTTTCGTTTTTTCGTATTCTGCCAATGGGGGATCATTGGCATTAGGAGCCAAACGCATTTTTTCGTTTTTTCATATTCTGCCAATGGGGGACCATTGGCATTAGGTGGCAAACACATTTTTTCGTTTTTTCATATTCTGCCAATGGGGGACCATTGGCATTAGGAGCCAAACGCATTTTTTCGTTTTTTCATATTCTGCCAATGGGGGACCATTGGCAATAGGTGCCAATCGCATTTTTCCGTTTTTTCATATTCTGCCAATGGGAGACCATTGGCATCAGGTGCCAAACACAATTTTTCGTTTTTTCATATTCTGCCAATGGGGGACCATTGGCATTAGGTGCCAATCGCATTTTTTCGTTTTTTCATATTCTGCCAATGGGGGACCATTGGCATTAGGTGGCAAACACATTTTTTCGTTTTTTCATATTCTGCCAACCATTGGCATTAGGTGCCAAACACATTTTTTCGTTTTTTCATATTCTGCCAATGGAGGACCATTGGCATTAGGTGCCAAACGCATTTTTTCGTTTTTTCATATTCTGCCAATGGGGGACCATTGGCATTAGGTGGCAAACACATTTTTTCGTTTTTTCATATTCTGCCAATGGGGGACCATTGGCATTAGGTGCCAAACACATTTTTTCGTTTTTTCATATTCTGCCAATGGGGGACCATTGGCATTAGGTCCCAAACACATTTTTTTCGTTTTTTCATATTCTGCCAATGGGGGACCATTGGCATTAGGAGCCAAACGCATTTTTTCGTTTTTTCATATTCTGCCAATGGGGGACCATTGGCATTAGGTCCCAAACACATTTTTTCGTTTTTTCATATTCTGCCAATGGGGGACCATTGGCATTAGGAGCCAAACGCATTTTTTCGTTTTTTCATATTCTGCCAATGGGGGACCATTGGCATTAGGTGCCAATCGCATTTTTCGTTTTTTCATATTCTGCCAATGGGGGACCATTGGCATTAGGTGCCAAACACATTTTTTCGTTTTTTCATATTCTGCCAATGGGGGACCATTGGCATTAGGTGCCAATCGCATTTTTTCGTTTTTTCATATTCTGCCAATGGGGGATCATTGGCATTAGGAGCCAAACGCATTTTTTCGTTTTTTCATATTCTGCCAATGGGGGACCATTGGTATTAGGAGCCAAACGCATTTTTTCGTTTTTTCATATTCTGCCAATGGGGGACCATTGGCATTAGGTCCCAAACACATTTTTTCGTTTTTTCATATTCTGCCAATGGGGGACCATTGGCATTAGGAGCCAAACGCATTTTTTCGTTTTTTCATATTCTGCCAATGGGGGACCATTGGCATTAGGTGGCAAACACATTTTTTCGTTTTTTCATATTCTGCCAATGGGGGACCATTGGCATTAGGTGCCAAACACATTTTTTCGTTTTTTCATATTCTGCCAATGGGGGACCATTGGCATTAGGTCCCAAACACATTTTTTTCGTTTTTTCATATTCTGCCAATGGGGGACCATTGGCATTAGGAGCCAAACGCATTTTTTCGTTTTTTCATATTCTGCCAATGGGGGACCATTGGTATTAGGAGCCAAACGCATTTTTTCGTTTTTTCATATTCTGCCAATGGGGGACCATTGGCATTAGGTCCCAAACACATTTTTTCGTTTTTTCATATTCTGCCAATGGGGGACCATTGGCATTAGGAGCCAATCGCATTTTTCGTTTTTTCATATTCTGCCAATGGGGGACCATTGGCATTAGGTGCCAAACACATTTTTTCGTTTTTTCATATTCTGCCAATGGGGGACCATTGGCATTAGGTGCCAAACGCATTTTTTCGTTCTTTCGTATTCTGCCAATGGGGGACCATTGGCATTAGGAGCCAAACGCATTTTTTCGTTTTTTCATATTCTGCCAATGGGGGACCATTGGCATTAGGTGCCAATCGCATTTTTTCGTTTTTTCATATTCTGCCAATGGGGGACCATTGGCATCAGGTGCCAAACACAATTTTTCGTTTTTTCATATTCTGCCAATGGGGGACCATTGGCATTAGGTGCCAATCGCATTTTTTCGTTTTTTTATATTCTGCCAATGGGGGACCATTGGCATTAGGTGGCAAACACATTTTTTCGTTTTTTCATATTCTGCCAACCATTGGCATTAGGTGCCAAACACATTTTTTCGTTTTTTCATATTCTGCCAATGGGGGACCATTGGCATTAGGAGCCAAACGCATTTTTTCGTTCTTTCATATTCTGCCAATGGGGGACCATTGGCATTAGGTGCCAAACACATTTTTTCGTTTTTTCATATTCTGCCAATGGGGGACCATTGGCATTAGGAGCCAAACGCATTTTTTCGTTTTTTCATATTCTGCCAATGGGGGACCATTGGCATCAGGTGCCAAACACAATTTTTCGTTTTTTCATATTCTGCCAATGGGGGACCATTGGCATTAGGAGCCAAACGCATTTTTTCGTTTTTTCATATTCTGCCAATGGGGGACCATTGGCATTAGGTCCCAAACACATTTTTTCGTTTTTTCATATTCTGCCAATGGGGGATCATTGGCATTAGGTGGCAAACACATTTTTTCGTTTTTTCATATTCTGCCAATGGGGGACCATTGGCATTAGGTGCCAATCGCATTTTTTCGTTTTTTCATATTCTGCCAATGGGGGACCATTGGCATTAGTGCCAAACGCATTTTTTCGTTTTTTCATATTCTGCCAATGGGGGACCATTGGCATTGGGTGCCAATCGCATTTTTTCGTTTTTTCATATTCTGCCAATGGGGGACCATTGGCGTTAGGTCCCAATCGCATTTTTTCGTTTTTTCATATCCTGCCAATGGGGGACCATTGGCATTAGGAGCCAAACGCATTTTTTCGTTCTTTCATATTCTGCCAATGTGGGACCATTGGCATTAGGTGGCAAACACATTTTTTTCCTTTTTTCATATTCTGCCAATGGGGGACCATTGGCATTAGGTGCCAATCGCATTTTTTCGTTTTTTCATATTCTGCTAATGGGGGACCATTGGCATTAGGAGCCAAACGCATTTTTTCGTTTTTTCATATTCTGCCAATGGGGGACCATTGGCATTAGGTGGCAAACACATTTTTTCGTTTTTTCATATTCTGCCAATGGGGGACCATTGGCATTAGGTGCCAAACACATTTTTTCGTTTTTTCATATTCTGCCAATGGGGGACCATTGGCATTAGGTCCTAAACACATTTTTTTCGTTTTTTCATATTCTGCCAATGGGGGACCATTGGCATTAGGAGCCAAACGCATCTTTTCGTTTTTTCATATTCTGCCAATGGGGGACCATTGGCATTAGGAGCCAAACGCATTTTTTCGTTTTTTCATATTCTGCCAATGGGGGACCATTGGCATTAGGTCCCAAACACATTTTTTCGTTTTTTCATATTCTGCCAATGGGGGACCATTGGCATTAGGAGCCAATCGCATTTTTTCGTTTTTTCATATTCTGCCAATGGGGGACCATTGGCATTAGGTCCCAAACACATTTTTTTCGTTTTTTCATATTCTGCCAATGGGGGACCATTGGCATTAGGAGCCAAACGCATTTTTTCGTTTTTTCATATTCTGCCAATGGGGGACCATTGGTATTAGGAGCCAAACGCATTTTTTCGTTTTTTCATATTCTGCCAATGGGGGACCATTGGCATTAGGTCCCAAACACATTTTTTCGTTTTTTCATATTCTGCCAATGGGGGACCATTGGCATTAGGAGCCAATCGCATTTTTCGTTTTTTCATATTCTGCCAATGGGGGACCATTGGCATTAGGTGCCAAACACATTTTTTCGTTTTTTCATATTCTGCCAATGGGGGACCATTGGCATTAGGTGCCAAACGCATTTTTTCGTTCTTTCGTATTCTGCCAATGGGGGACCATTGGCATTAGGAGCCAAACGCATTTTTTCGTTTTTTCATATTCTGCCAATGGGGGACCATTGGCATTAGGTGCCAATCGCATTTTTTCGTTTTTTCATATTCTGCCAATGGGGGACCATTGGCATCAGGTGCCAAACACAATTTTTCGTTTTTTCATATTCTGCCAATGGGGGACCATTGGCATTAGGTGCCAATCGCATTTTTTCGTTTTTTTATATTCTGCCAATGGGGGACCATTGGCATTAGGTGGCAAACACATTTTTTCGTTTTTTCATATTCTGCCAACCATTGGCATTAGGTGCCAAACACATTTTTTCGTTTTTTCATATTCTGCCAATGGGGGACCATTGGCATTAGGAGCCAAACGCATTTTTTCGTTCTTTCATATTCTGCCAATGGGGGACCATTGGCATTAGGTGCCAAACACATTTTTTCGTTTTTTCATATTCTGCCAATGGGGGACCATTGGCATTAGGAGCCAAACGCATTTTTTCGTTTTTTCATATTCTGCCAATGGGGGACCATTGGCATCAGGTGCCAAACACAATTTTTCGTTTTTTCATATTCTGCCAATGGGGGACCATTGGCATTAGGAGCCAAACGCATTTTTTCGTTTTTTCATATTCTGCCAATGGGGGACCATTGGCATTAGGTCCCAAACACATTTTTTCGTTTTTTCATATTCTGCCAATGGGGGATCATTGGCATTAGGTGGCAAACACATTTTTTCGTTTTTTCATATTCTGCCAATGGGGGACCATTGGCATTAGGTGCCAATCGCATTTTTTCGTTTTTTCATATTCTGCCAATGGGGGACCATTGGCATTAGTGCCAAACGCATTTTTTCGTTTTTTCATATTCTGCCAATGGGGGACCATTGGCATTGGGTGCCAATCGCATTTTTTCGTTTTTTCATATTCTGCCAATGGGGGACCATTGGCGTTAGGTCCCAATCGCATTTTTTCGTTTTTTCATATCCTGCCAATGGGGGACCATTGGCATTAGGAGCCAAACGCATTTTTTCGTTCTTTCATATTCTGCCAATGTGGGACCATTGGCATTAGGTGGCAAACACATTTTTTTCCTTTTTTCATATTCTGCCAATGGGGGACCATTGGCATTAGGTGCCAATCGCATTTTTTCGTTTTTTCATATTCTGCTAATGGGGGACCATTGGCATTAGGAGCCAAACGCATTTTTTCGTTTTTTCATATTCTGCCAATGGGGGACCATTGGCATTAGGTGGCAAACACATTTTTTCGTTTTTTCATATTCTGCCAATGGGGGACCATTGGCATTAGGTGCCAAACACATTTTTTCGTTTTTTCATATTCTGCCAATGGGGGACCATTGGCATTAGGTCCTAAACACATTTTTTTCGTTTTTTCATATTCTGCCAATGGGGGACCATTGGCATTAGGAGCCAAACGCATCTTTTCGTTTTTTCATATTCTGCCAATGGGGGACCATTGGCATTAGGAGCCAAACGCATTTTTTCGTTTTTTCATATTCTGCCAATGGGGGACCATTGGCATTAGGTCCCAAACACATTTTTTCGTTTTTTCATATTCTGCCAATGGGGGACCATTGGCATTAGGAGCCAATCGCATTTTTTCGTTTTTTCATATTCTGCCAATGGGGGACCATTGGCATTAGGTCCCAAATACATTTTTTCGTTTTTTCATATTCTGCCAATGGGGGACCATTGGCATTAGGTGCCAATCGCATTTTTTCGTTTTTTCATATTCTGCCAATGGGGGACCATTGGCATCAGGTGCCAAACACAATTTTTCGTTTTTTCATATTCCGCAATGGGGGACCATTGGCATTAGGTGCCAATCGCATTTTTTCGTTTTTTCATATTCTGCCAATGGGGGACCATTGGCATCAGGTGCCAAACACAATTTTTCGTTTTTTCATATTCCGCAATGGGGGACCATTGGCATTAGGTGCCAATCGCATTTTTTCGGTTTTTCATATTCTGCCAATGGGGGACCATTATCATTAGGAGCCAAACGCATTTTTTCGTTTTTTCATATTCTGCCAATGGGGGACCATTGGCATTAGTGCCAAACGCATTTTTTCGTTTTTTCATATTCTGCCAATGGGGGACCATTGGCATTAGGAGCCAAACACATTTTTTCGTTTTTTCATATTCTGCCAATGGGGGAACATTGGCATTAGGTCCAAAACACATTTTTTCGTTTTTTCATATTCTGCCAATGGGGGACCATTGGCATTAGGTGCCAATCGCATTTTTTCGTTTTTTCATATTCTGCCAATGGGGGACCATTGGCATTAGGTGCCAAACACATTTTTTCGTTTTTTCATATTCTGCCAATGGAGGACCATTGGCATTAGGTGCCAATCGCATTTTTTCATATTCTGCCTTTGGCATTAGGAGCCAAACGCATTTTTTCGTTTTTTCATATTCTGCCAATGGGGGACCATTGGCATTAGGTCCCAGACACATTTTTTCGTTTTTTCATATTCTGCCAATGGGGGACCATTGGCATTAGGTGCCAATCGCATTTTTTCGGTTTTTCATATTCTGCCAATGGGGGACCATTATCATTAGGAGCCAAACGCATTTTTTCGTTTTTTCATATTCTGCCAATGGGGGACCATTGGCATTAGGTGGCAAACACATTTTTTCGTTTTTTCATATTCTGCCAATGGGGGACCATTGGCATTAGGAGCCAAACGCATTTTTTCGTTTTTTCATATTCTGCCAATGGGGGACCATTGGCATTAGGTCCCAAACACATTTTTTCGTTTTTTCATATTCTGCCAATGGGGGACCATTGGCATTAGGAGCCAAACGCATTTTTTCGTTCTTTCATATTCTGCCAATGGGGGACCATTGGCATTAGGTGGCAAACACATTTTTTCGTTTTTTCATATTCTGCCAATGGGGGACCATTGGCATTAGGTGCCAATCGCATTTTTTCGTTTTTTCATATTCTGCCAATGGGGGACCATTGGCATTAGGAGCCAAACGCATTTTTTCGTTTTTTCATATTCTGCCAATGGGGGACCATTGGCATTAGGTGCCAAACACATTTTTTCGTTTTTTGATATTCTGCCAATGGAGGACCATTGGCATTAGGTGCCAAACGCATTTTTTCGTTTTTTCATATTCTGCCAATGGGGGACCATTATCATTAGGAGCCAAACGCATTTTTTCTTTTTTTCATATTCTGCCAATGGGGGACCATTGGCATTAGGTGGCAAACACATTTTTTCGTTTTTTCATATTCTGCCAATGGGGGACCATTGGCATTAGGTGCCAAACACATTTTTTCGTTTTTTCATATTCTGCCAATTGGGGACCATTGGCATTAGGTCCCAAACACATTTTTTTCGTTTTTTCATATTCTGCCAATGGGGGACCATTGGCATTAGGAGCCAAACGCATTTTTTCGTTTTTTCATATTCTGCCAATGGGGGACCATTGGCATTAGGAGCCAAACGCATTTTTTCGTTTTTTCATATTCTGCCAATGGGGGACCATTGGCATTAGGTCCCAAACACATTTTTTCGTTCTTTCATATTCTGCCAATGGGGGACCATTGGCATTAGGTGGCAAACACATTTTTTCGTTTTTTCATATTCTGCCAATGGGGGACCATTGGCATTAGGTGCCAATCGCATTTTTTCGTTTTTTCATATTCTGCCAATGGGGGACCATTGGCATTAGGAGCCAAACGCATTTTTTCGTTTTTTCATATTCTGCCAATGGGGGACCATTGGCATTAGGTCCCAAACACATTTTTTCGTTCTTTCATATTCTGCCAATGGGGGACCATTGGCATTAGGTGGCAAACACATTTTTTCGTTTTTTCATATTCTGCCAATGGGGGACCATTGGCATTAGGTGCCAATCGCATTTTTTCGTTTTTTCATATTCTGCCAATGGGGGACCATTGGCATTAGGTGCCAAACACATTTTTTCGTTTTTTCATATTCTGCCAATGGGGGACCATTGGCATCAGGTGCCAAACACAATTTTTCGTTTTTTCATATTCTGCCAATGGGGGACCATTGGCATTAGGTGCCAATCGCATTTTTTCGTTTTTTTATATTCTGCCAATGGGGGACCATTGGCATTAGGTGGCAATCGCATTTTTTCGTTTTTTCATATTCTGCCAACCATTGGCATTAGGTGCCAAACACATTTTTTCGTTTTTTCATATTCTGCCAATGGGGGACCATTGGCATTAGGAGCCAAACTCATTTTTTCGTTCTTTCATATTCTGCCAATGGGGGACCATTGGCATTAGGTGGCAAACACATTTTTTCGTTTTTTCATATTCTGCCAATGGAGGACCATTGGCATTAGGTGCCAATCGCATTTTTTCGTTTTTTCATATTCTGCCAATGGGGGACCATTATCATTAGGAGCCAAACACATTTTTTCTTTTTTTCATATTCTGCCAATGGGGGACCATTGGCATTAGGTGGCAAACACATTTTTTCGTTTTTTCATATTCTGCCAATGGGGGACCATTGGCATTAGGTCCCAAACACATTTTTTCGTTTTTTCATATTCTGCCAATGGGGGACCATTGGCATTAGGAGCCAAACGCATTTTTTCGTTCTTTCATATTCTGCCAATGGGGGACCATTGGCATTAGGAGCCAAACGCATTTTTTCGTTTTTTCATATTCTGCCAATGGGGGACCATTGGCATTAGGTGGCAAACACATTTTTTCGTTTTTTCATATTCTGCCAATGGGGGACCATTGGCATTAGGTGCCAAACACATTTTTTCGTTTTTTCATATTCTGCCAATTGGGGACCATTGGCATTAGGTCCCAAACACATTTTTTTCGTTTTTTCATATTCTGCCAATGGGGGACCATTGGCATTAGGAGCCAAACGCATTTTTTCGTTTTTTCATATTCTGCCAATGGGGGACCATTGGCATTAGGAGCCAAACGCATTTTTTCGTTTTTTCATATTCTGCCAATGGGGGACCATTGGCATTAGGTCCCAAACACATTTTTTCGTTTTTTCATATTCTGCCAATGGGGGACCATTGGCATTAGGAGCCAAACGCATTTTTTCGTTCTTTCATATTCTGCCAATGGGGGACCATTGGCATTAGGAGCCAAACGCATTTTTTCGTTTTTTCATATTCTGCCAATGGGGGACCATTGGCATTAGGAGCCAAACGCATCTTTTCGTTTTTTCATATTCTGCCAATGGGGGACCATTGGCATTAGGAGCCAAACACATTTTTTCGTTTTTTCATATTCTGCCAATGGGGGAACATTGGCATTAGGTCCCAAACGCATTTTTTCGTTTTTTCATATTCTGCCAATGGGGGACCATTGGCATTAGGTGGCAAACACATTTTTTCGTTTTTTCATATTCTGCCAATGGGGGACCATTATCATTAGGAGCCAAACGCATTTTTTCTTTTTTTCATATTCTGCCAATGGGGGACCATTGGCATTAGGTGGCAAACACATTTTTTCGTTTTTTGATATTCTGCCAATGGAGGACCATTGGCATTAGGTGCCAAACGCATTTTTTCGTTTTTTCATATTCTGCCAATGGGGGACCATTATCATTAGGAGCCAAACGCATTTTTTCTTTTTTTCATATTCTGCCAATGGGGGACCATTGGCATTAGGTGGCAAACACATTTTTTCGTTTTTTCATATTCTGCCAATGGGGGACCATTGGCATTAGGTGCCAAACACATTTTTTCGTTTTTTCATATTCTGCCAATTGGGGACCATTGGCATTAGGTGCCAAACACATTTTTTCGTTTTTTGATATTCTGCCAATGGAGGACCATTGGCATTAGGTGCCAAACGCATTTTTTCGTTTTTTCATATTCTGCCAATGGGGGACCATTGGCATTAGGTGCCAAACACATTTTTTCGTTTTTTGATATTCTGCCAATTGGGGACCATTGGCATTAGGTGCCAAACGCATTTTTTCGTTTTTTCATATTCTGCCAATGGGGGACCATTATCATTAGGAGCCAAACGCATTTTTTCTTTTTTTCATATTCTGCCAATGGGGGACCATTGGCATTAGGTGGCAAACACATTTTTTCGTTTTTTCATATTCTGCCAATGGGGGACCATTGGCATTAGGTGCCAAACACATTTTTTCGTTTTTTCATATTCTGCCAATTGGGGACCATTGGCATTAGGTCCCAAACACATTTTTTTCGTTTTTTCATATTCTGCCAATGGGGGACCATTGGCATTAGGAGCCAAACACATTTTTTCGTTTTTTGATATTCTGCCAATGGAGGACCATTGGCATTAGGTGCCAAACGCATTTTTTCGTTTTTTCATATTCTGCCAATGGGGGACCATTATCATTAGGAGCCAAACGCATTTTTTCTTTTTTTCATATTCTGCCAATGGGGGACCATTGGCATTAGGTGGCAAACACATTTTTTCGTTTTTTCATATTCTGCCAATGGGGGACCATTGGCATTAGGTGCCAAACACATTTTTTCGTTTTTTCATATTCTGCCAATTGGGGACCATTGGCATTAGGTCCCAAACACATTTTTTTCGTTTTTTCATATTCTGCCAATGGGGGACCATTGGCATTAGGAGCCAAACGCATTTTTTCGTTTTTTCATATTCTGCCAATGGGGGACCATTGGCATTAGGAGCCAAACGCATTTTTTCGTTTTTTCATATTCTGCCAATGGGGGACCATTGGCATTAGGTCCCAAACACATTTTTTCGTTTTTTCATATTCTGCCAATGGGGGACCATTGGCATTAGGAGCCAAACGCATTTTTTCGTTCTTTCATATTCTGCCAATGGGGGACCATTGGCATTAGGAGCCAAACGCATTTTTTCGTTTTTTCATATTCTGCCAATGGGGGACCATTGGCATTAGGAGCCAAACGCATCTTTTCGTTTTTTCATATTCTGCCAATGGGGGACCATTGGCATTAGGAGCCAAACACATTTTTTCGTTTTTTCATATTCTGCCAATGGGGGAACATTGGCATTAGGTCCCAAACGCATTTTTTCGTTTTTTCATATTCTGCCAATGGGGGACCATTGGCATTAGGTGGCAAACACATTTTTTCGTTTTTTCATATTCTGCCAATGGGGGACCATTGGCATTAGGTCCCAAACACATTTTTTTCGTTTTTTCATATTCTGCCAATGGGGGACCATTGGCATTAGGAGCCAAACGCATTTTTTCGTTTTTTCATATTCTGCCAATGGGGGACCATTGGCATTAGGAGCCAAACGCATCTTTTCGTTTTTTCATATTCTGCCAATGGGGGACCATTGGCATTAGGAGCCAAACGCATTTTTTCGTTTTTTCATATTCTGCCAATGGGGGACCATTGGCATTAGTGCCAAACGCATTTTTTCGTTTTTTCATATTCTGCCAATGGGGGACCATTGGCATTAGGAGCCAAACGCATTTTTTCGTTTTTTCATATTCTGCCAATGGGGGACCATTGGCATTAGGTGCCAAACACATTTTTTCGTTTTTTGATATTCTGCCAATGGAGGACCATTGGCATTAGGTGCCAAACGCATTTTTTCGTTTTTTCATATTCTGCCAATGGGGGACCATTATCATTAGGAGCCAAACGCATTTTTTCTTTTTTTCATATTCTGCCAATGGGGGACCATTGGCATTAGGTGGCAAACACATTTTTTCGTTTTTTCATATTCTGCCAATGGGGGACCATTGGCATTAGGTGCCAAACACATTTTTTCGTTTTTTCATATTCTGCCAATTGGGGACCATTGGCATTAGGTCCCAAACACATTTTTTTCGTTTTTTCATATTCTGCCAATGGGGGACCATTGGCATTAGGAGCCAAACGCATTTTTTCGTTTTTTCATATTCTGCCAATGGGGGACCATTGGCATTAGGAGCCAAACGCATTTTTTCGTTTTTTCATATTCTGCCAATGGGGGACCATTGGCATTAGGTCCCAAACACATTTTTTCGTTTTTTCATATTCTGCCAATGGGGGACCATTGGCATTAGGAGCCAAACGCATTTTTTCGTTCTTTCATATTCTGCCAATGGGGGACCATTGGCATTAGGAGCCAAACGCATTTTTTCGTTTTTTCATATTCTGCCAATGGGGGACCATTGGCATTAGGAGCCAAACGCATCTTTTCGTTTTTTCATATTCTGCCAATGGGGGACCATTGGCATTAGGAGCCAAACACATTTTTTCGTTTTTTCATATTCTGCCAATGGGGGAACATTGGCATTAGGTCCCAAACGCATTTTTTCGTTTTTTCATATTCTGCCAATGGGGGACCATTGGCATTAGGTGGCAAACACATTTTTTCGTTTTTTCATATTCTGCCAATGGGGGACCATTGGCATTAGGTCCCAAACACATTTTTTTCGTTTTTTCATATTCTGCCAATGGGGGACCATTGGCATTAGGAGCCAAACGCATTTTTTCGTTTTTTCATATTCTGCCAATGGGGGACCATTGGCATTAGGAGCCAAACGCATCTTTTCGTTTTTTCATATTCTGCCAATGGGGGACCATTGGCATTAGGAGCCAAACGCATTTTTTCGTTTTTTCATATTCTGCCAATGGGGGACCATTGGCATTAGTGCCAAACGCATTTTTTCGTTTTTTCATATTCTGCCAATGGGGGACCATTGGCATTAGGAGCCAATCGCATTTTTTCGTTTTTTCATATTCTGCCAATGGGGGACCATTGGCATTAGGTCCCAAATACATTTTTTCGTTTTTTCATATTCTGCCAATCGCATTTTTTTCGTTTTTTCATATTCTGCCAATGGGGGACCATTGGCATTAGGTGCCAATCGCATTTTTTCGTTTTTTCATATTCTGCCAATGGGGGACCATTGGCATTAGGTGCCAAACACATTTTTTCGTTTTTTCATATTCTGCCAATGGGGGATCATTGGCATTAGGTGGCAAACACATTTTTTCGTTTTTTCATATTCTGCCAATGGGGGACCATTGGCATTAGCTGCCAATCGCATTTTTTCGTTTTTTCATATTCTGCCAATGGGGGACCATTGGCATTAGGTGCCAATCGCATTTTTTCGTTTTTTCATATTCTGCCAATGGGGGACCATTGGCATTAGCTGCCAATCGCATTTTTTCGTTTTTTCATATTCTGCCAATGGGAGACCATTGGCATTAGGAGCCAAACACATTTTTTCGTTTTTTCATATTCTGCCAATGGGGGAACATTGGCATTAGGTCCCAAACACATTTTTTCGTTTTTTCATATTCTGCCAATGGGGGACCATTGGCATTAGGTGGCAAACACATTTTTTCGTTTTTTCATATTCTGCCAACCATTGGCATTAGGTGCCAAACACATTTTTTCGTTTTTTCATATTCTGCCAATGGGGGAACATTGGCATTAGGTCCCAAACACATTTTTTCGTTTTTTCATATTCTGCCAATGGGGGACCATTGGCATTAGGTGGCAAACACATTTTTTCGTTTTTTCATATTCTGCCAACCATTGGCATTAGGTGCCAAACACATTTTTTCGTTTTTTCATATTCTGCCAATGGGGGACCATTGGCATTAGGAGCCAATCGCATTTTTTCGTTTTTTCATATTCTGCCAATGGGGGACCATTGGCATTAGGTGGCAAACAAATTTTTTCGTTTTTTCATATTCTGCCAATGGGGGAACATTGGCATTAGGTCCCAAACACATTTTTTCGTTTTTTCATATTCTGCCAATGGAGGACCATTGGCATTAGGTCCCAGACACATTTTTTCGTTTTTTCATATTCTGCCAATGGGGGACCATTGGCATTAGGTGCCAATCGCATTTTTTCGTTCTTTCATATTCTGCCAATGGGGGACCATTGGCATTAGGAGCCAAACGCATTTTTTCGTTTTTTCATATTCTGCCAATGGGGGACCATTGGCATTAGGTGCCAAACGCATTTTTTCGTTTTTTCATATTCTGCCAATGGGGGACCATTGGCATTAGGTGCCAATCGCATTTTTTCGTTTTTTCATATTCTGCCAATGGGGGACCATTGGCATTAGGTGCCAATCGCATTTTTTCGTTTTTTCATATTCTGCCAATGGGGGACCATTGGCATTAGGAGCCAAACGCATTTTTTCGTTTTTTCATATTCTGCCAATGGGGGACCATTGGCATTAGGAGCCAAACGCATTTTTTCGTTCTTTCATATTCTGCCAATGGGGGACCATTGGCATTAGGTGGCAAACACATTTTTTCGTTTTTTCATATTCTGCCAATGGGGGACCATTGGCATTAGGTGCCAAACACATTTTTTTCGTTTTTTCATATTCTGCCAATGGGGGACCATTGGCATTAGGAGCCAAACGCATTTTTTCGTTTTTTCATATTCTGCCAATGGGGGACCATTGGCATTAGGAGCCAAACGCATTTTTTCGTTTTTTCATATTCTGCCAATGGGGGACCATTGGCATTAGGAGCCAAACGCATTTTTTCGTTTTTTCATATTCTGCCAATGGGGGACCATTGGCATTAGGTGCCAATCGCATTTTTTCGTTTTTTCATATTCTGCCAATGGGGGACCATTGGCATTAGGAGCCAAACGCATTTTTTCGTTTTTTCATATTCTGCCAATGGGGGACCATTGGCATTAGGTCCCAAACACATTTTTTCGTTTTTTCATATTCTGCCAATGGGGGACCATTGGCATTAGGTGCCAATCGCATTTTTTCGTTTTTTCATATTCTGCCAATGGGGGACCATTGGCATCAGGTGCCAAACACAATTTTTCGTTTTTTCATATTCCGCAATGGGCGACCATTGGCATTAGGTGCCAATCGCATTTTTTCGTTTTTTCATATTCTGCCAATGGGGGACCATTGGCATTAGGTGCCAATCGCATTTTTTCGTTTTTTCATATTCTGCCAATGGAGGACCATTGGCATTAGGTGCCAAACACATTTTTTCGTTTTTTCATATTCTGCCAATGGGGGACCATTGGCATTAGCTGCCAATCGCATTTTTTCGTTTTTTCATATTCTGCCAATGGGGGACCATTGGCATTAGGTGCCAATCGCATTTTTTCGTTTTTTCATATTCTGCCAATGGGGGACCATTGGCATTAGGTGCCAATCGCATTTTTTCGTTTTTTTATATTCTGCCAATGGGGGACCATTGGCATTAGGTGCCAAACGCATTTTTTCGTTTTTTCATATTCTGCCAATGGGGGACCATTGGCATTAGGTCCCAAACACATTTTTTTCGTTTTTTCATATTCTGCCAATGGGGGACCATTGGCATTAGGTGCCAAACGCATTTTTTCGTTTTTTCATATTCTGCCAATGGGGGACCATTGGCATTAGGTGGCAAACGCATTTTTTCGTTTTTTCATATTCTGCCAATGGGGGACCATTGGCATTAGGAGCCAATCGCATTTTTTCGTTTTTTTATATTCTGCCAATGGGGGACCATTGGCATTAGGTGCCAATCGCATTTTTTCGTTTTTTTATATTCTGCCAATGGGGGACCATTGGCATTAGGTGCCAAACGCATTTTTTCGTTTTTTCATATTCTGCCAATGGGGGACCATTGGCATTAGGTGCCAATCGCATTTTTTCGTTTTTTTATATTCTGCCAATGGGGGACCATTGGCATTAGGTGCCAAACACATTTTTTCGTTTTTTCATATTCATGGTCCCCCATTGGCATTAGGTGGCAAACACATTTTTTCGTTTTTTCATATTCTGCCAATGGGGGACCATTGGCATTAGGTGCCAAACGCATTTTTTCGTTTTTTCATATTCTGCCAATGGGGGACCATTGGCATTAGGAGCCAAACGCATTTTTTCGTTTTTTTATATTCTGCCAATGGGGGACCATTGGTATTAGGTGCCAATCGCATTTTTTCGTTTTTTTATATTCTGCCAATGGGGGACCATTGGCATTAGGTGCCAAACGCATTTTTTCGTTTTTTTCATATTCTGCCAATGGGGGACCATTGGCATTAGGTGCCAATCGCATTTTTTCGTTTTTTCATATTCTGCCAAGGGGGGACCATTGGCATTAGGTCCCAAACACATTTTTTCGTTTTTTCATATTCATGGTCCCCCATTGGCATTAGGTGGCAAACACATTTCTTCGTTTTTTCATATTCTGCCAATGGGGGACCATTGGCATTAGGTGGCAAACACATTTTTTCGTTTTTTCATATTCTGCCAATGGGGGACCATTGGCATTAGGTGCCAATCGCATTTTTTCGTTTTTTCATATTCTGCCAATGGGGGACCATTGGCATTAGGTGGCAAACACATTTTTTCGTTTTTTCATATTCTGCCAATGGGGGACCATTGGCATTAGGTGCCAATCGCATTTTTTCGTTTTTTCATATTCTGCCAATGGGGGACCATTGGCATTAGGTGCCAATCGCATTTTTTCGTTTATTCATATTCTGCCAATGGGGGACCATTGGCATTAGGTCCCAAACACATTTTTTCGTTTTTTCATATTCTGCCAATGGGGGACCATTGGCATTAGTAGCCAAACGAATTTTTTCGTTTTTTCATATTCTGCCAATGGGGGACCATTGGCATTAGGTGCCAATCGCATTTTTTCGTTTTTTCATATTCTGCCAATGGGGGACCATTGGCATTAGGTGGCAAACACATTTTTTCGTTTTTTCATATTCTGCCAATGGGGGACCATTGGCATTAGGTGCCAAACGCATTTTTTCGTTTTTTCATATTCTGCCAATGGGGGACCATTGGCATTAGGTGCTTATCGCATTTTTTCGTTTTTTTATATTCTGCCAATGGGGGACCATTGGCATTAGGTGCCAATCGCATTTTTTCGTTTTTTCATATTCTGCCAATGGGGGACCATTGGCATTAGGTGCCAATAGCATTTTTTCGTTTTTTCATATTCTGCCAATGGGGGACCATTGGCATTAGGTGCCAAACACATTTTTTCGTTTTTTCATATTCATGGTCCCCCATTGGCATTAGGTGCCAATCGCATTTTTTCGTTTTTTCATATTCTGCCAATGGGGGACCATTGGCATTAGGTGCCAAACGAATTTTTTCGTTTTTTCATATTCTGCCAATGGGGGACCGTTGGCATTAGGTGCCAATCGCATTTTTTCGTTTTTTCATATTCTGCCAATGGGGGACCATTGGCATTAGGAGCCAAACGAATTTTTTCGTTTTTTCATATTCTGCCAATGGGGGACCATTGGCATTAGGTGCCAATCGCATTTTTTCGTTTTTTCATATTCTACCAATGGGGGACCATTGGCATTAGGTGCCAAACACATTTTTTCGTTTTTTCATATTCATGGTCCCCCATTGGCATTAGGTGCCAAACGCATTTTTTCGTTTTTTCATATTCTGCCAATGGGGGACCATTGGCATTAGGTGCCAATCGCATTTTTTCGTTTTTTCATATTCTGCCAATGGGGGACCATTGGCATTAGTAGCCAAACGAATTTTTTCGTTTTTTCATATTCTGCCAATGGGGGACCATTGGCATTAGGTGCCAATCGCATTTTTTCGTTTTTTCATATTCTGCCAATGGGGGACCATTGGCATTAGGTGGCAAACACATTTTTTCGTTTTTTCATATTCTGCCAATGGGGGACCATTGGCATTAGGTGCCAAACGCATTTTTTCGTTTTTTCATATTCTGCCAATGGGGGACCATTGGCATTAGGTGCTTATCGCATTTTTTCGTTTTTTTATATTCTGCCAATGGGGGACCATTGGCATTAGGTGCCAATCGCATTTTTTCGTTTTTTCATATTCTGCCAATGGGGGACCATTGGCATTAGGTGCCAATAGCATTTTTTCGTTTTTTCATATTCTGCCAATGGGGGATAATTGGCATTAGGTGCCAAACACATTTTTTCGTTTTTTCATATTCATGGTCCCCCATTGGCATTAGGTGCCAATCGCATTTTTTCGTTTTTTCATATTCTGCCAATGGGGGACCATTGGCATTAGGTGCCAAACGAATTTTTTCGTTTTTTCATATTCTGCCAATGGGGGACCGTTGGCATTAGGTGCCAATCGCATTTTTTCGTTTTTTCATATTCTGCCAATGGGGGACCATTGGCATTAGGAGCCAAACGAATTTTTTCGTTTTTTCATATTCTGCCAATGGGGGACCATTGGCATTAGGTGCCAATCGCATTTTTTCGTTTTTTCATATTCTACCAATGGGGGACCATTGGCATTAGGTGCCAAACACATTTTTTCGTTTTTTCATATTCATGGTCCCCCATTGGCATTAGGTGCCAAACGCATTTTTTCGTTTTTTCATATTCTGCCAATGGGGGACCATTGGCATTAGGTGCCAATCGCATTTTTTCGTTTTTTCATATTCTGCCAATGGGGGACCATTGGCATTAGGAGCCAAACGCATTTTTTCGTTTTTTCATATTCTGCCAATGGGGGACCATTGGCATTAGGAGCCAAACGCATTTTTTCGTTCTTTCATATTCTGCCAATGGGGGACCATTGGCATTAGGTGGCAAACACATTTTTTCGTTTTTTCATATTCTGCCAATGGGGGACCATTGGCATTAGGTGCCAAACACATTTTTTCGTTTTACCATATTCTGCCAATGGGGGACCATTGGCATTAGGTCCCAAACACATTTTTTTCGTTTTTTCATATTCTGCCAATGGGGGACCATTGGCATTAGGAGCCAAACGCATTTTTTCGTTTTTTCATATTCTGCCAATGGGGGACCATTGGCATTAGGAGCCAAACGCATTTTTTCGTTTTTTCATATTCTGCCAATGGGGGACCATTGGCATTAGGAGCCAAACGCATTTTTTCGTTTTTTCATATTCTGCCAATGGGGGACCATTGGCATTAGGTCCCAAACACATTTTTTCGTTTTTTCATATTCTGCCAATGGGGGACCATTGGCATTAGGAGCCAAACGCATTTTTTCGTTTTTTCATATTCTGCCAATGGAGGACCATTGGCATTAGGTCCCAAACACATTTTTTCGTTTTTTCATATTCTGCCAATGGGGGACCATTGGCATTAGGTGCCAATCGCATTTTTTCGTTTTTTCATATTCTGCCAATGGGGGACCATTGGCATCAGGTGCCAAACACAATTTTTCGTTTTTTCATATTCCGCAATGGGCGACCATTGGCATTAGGTGCCAATCGCATTTTTTCGTTTTTTCATATTCTGCCAATGGGGGACCATTGGCATTAGGTGCCAATCGCATTTTTTCGTTTTTTCATATTCTGCCAATGGGGGACCATTGGCATTAGGTGCCAATCGCATTTTTTCGTTTTTTCATATTCTGCCAATGGGGGACCATTGGCATTAGGTGCCAAACGCATTTTATCGTTTTTTCATATTCTGCCAATGGGGGACCATTGGCATTAGGTGCCAATCGCATTTTTTCGTTTTTTCATATTCTGCCAATGGGGGACCATTGGCATTAGGTGCCAATCCCATTTTTTCGTTTTTTCATATTCTGCCAATGGGGGACCATTGGCATTAGGTGCCAATCGCATTTTTTCGTTTTTTCATATTCTGCCAATGGGGGACCATTGGCATTAGGTGCCAAACGCATTTTATCGTTTTTTCATATTCTGCCAATGGGGGACCATTGGCATTAGGTGGCAAACACATTTTTTCGTTTTTTCATATTCTGCCAATGGGGGACCATTGGCATTAGGAGCCAAACGCATTTTTTAGTTTTTTCATATTCTGCCAATGGGGGACCATTGGCATTAGGTGCCAATCGCATTTTTTCGTTTTTTCATATTCTGCCAATGGGGGACCATTGGCATTAGGTGCCAAACACTTTTTTTCGTTTTTCATATTCTGCCAATGGGGGACCATTGGCATTAGGTCCCAAACACATTTTTTTCGTTTTTTCATATTCTGCCAATGGGGGACCATTGGCATTAGGTGCCAAACGCATTTTTTCGTTTTTTCATATTCTGCCAATGGGGGACCATTGGCATTAGGTGCCAATCGCATTTTTTCGTTTTTTCATATTCTGCCAATGGGGTACCATTGGCATCAGGTGCCAAACACAATTTTTCGTTTTTTCATATTCTGCCAATGGGGGACCATTGGCATTAGGTGGCAAACACATTTTTTCGTTTTTTCATATTCTGCCAATGGAGGACCATTGGCATTAGGTGCCAAACGCATTTTTTCGTTTTTTCATATTCTGCCAATGGGGGACCATTGGCATTAGGTGCCAATCGCATTTTTTCGTTTTTTCATATTCTGCCAATGGGGGACCATTGGCATTAGGTGCCAAACGCATTTTTTCGTTTTTTCATATTCTGCCAATGGGGTACCATTGGCATCAGGTGCCAAACACAATTTTTCGTTTTTTCATATTCTGCCAATGGGGGACCATTGGCATTAGGTGGCAAACACATTTTTTCGTTTTTTCATATTCTGCCAATGGAGGACCATTGGCATTAGGTGCCAAACGCATTTTTTCGTTTTTTCATATTCTGCCAATGGGGGACCATTGGCATTAGGTGCCAATCGCATTTTTTCGTTTTTTCATATTCTGCCAATGGGGGACCATTGGCATTAGGTGCCAAACACTTTTTTTCGTTTTTCATATTCTGCCAATGGGGGACCATTGGCATTAGGTCCCAAACACATTTTTTTCGTTTTTTCATATTCTGCCAATGGGGGACCATTGGCATTAGGTGCCAAACGCATTTTTTCGTTTTTTCATATTCTGCCAATGGGGGACCATTGGCATTAGGTGGCAAACGCATTTTTTCGTTTTTTCATATTCTGCCAATGGGGGACCATTGGCATTAGGAGCCAAACGCATTTTTTCGTTTTTTTATATTCTGCCAATGGGGGACCATTGGCATTAGGAGCCAAACGCATTTTTTCGTTTTTTCATATTCTGCCAATGGGGTACCATTGGCATTAGGTGCCAAACACATTTTTTCGTTTTTTCATATCCTGCCAATGGGGGACCATTGGCATTAGGTGGCAAACACATTTTTTCGTTTTTTCATATTCTGCCAATGGGGGACCATTGGCATTAGGTGCCAATCGCATTTTTTCGTTTTTTCATATTCTGCCAATGGGGGACCATTGGCATTAGGTGGCAAACACATTTTTTCGTTTTTTCATATTCTGCCAATGGGGGACCATTGGCATTAGCTGCCAATCGCATTTTTTCGTTTTTTCATATTCTGCCAATGGGGGACCATTGGCATTAGGTGCCAATCGCATTTTTTCGTTTTTTCATATTCTGCCAATGGGGGACCATTGGCATTAGGTGCCAATCCCATTTTTTCGTTTTTTCATATTCTGCCAATGGGGGACCATTGGCATTAGGTGCCAATCGCATTTTTTCGTTTTTTCATATTCTGCCAATGGGGGACCATTGGCATTAGGTGCCAAACGCATTTTTTCGTTTTTTCATATTCTGCCAATGGGGGACCATTGGCATTAGGAGCCAAACGCATTTTTTCATATTCTGCCAATGGGGGACCATTGGCATTAGGTGGCAAACACATTTTTTCGTTTTTTCATATTCTGCCAATGGGGGACCATTGGCATTAGGAGCCAAACGCATTTTTTAGTTTTTTCATATTCTGCCAATGGGGGACCATTGGCATTAGGTGCCAATCGCATTTTTTCGTTTTTTCATATTCTGCCAATGGGGGACCATTGGCATTAGGTGCCAAACACTTTTTTTCGTTTTTCATATTCTGCCAATGGGGGACCATTGGCATTAGGTCCCAAACACATTTTTTTCGTTTTTTCATATTCTGCCAATGGGGGACCATTGGCATTAGGTGCCAAACGCATTTTTTCGTTTTTTCATATTCTGCCAATGGGGGACCATTGGCATTAGGTGCCAAACGCATTTTTTCGTTTTTTCATATTCTGCCAATGGGGGACCATTGGCATTAGGTGCCAATCGCATTTTTTCGTTTTTTCATATTCTGCCAATGGGGTACCATTGGCATCAGGTGCCAAACACAATTTTTCGTTTTTTCATATTCTGCCAATGGGGGACCATTGGCATTAGGTGGCAAACACATTTTTTCGTTTTTTCATATTCTGCCAATGGAGGACCATTGGCATTAGGTGCCAAACGCATTTTTTCGTTTTTTCATATTCTGCCAATGGGGGACCATTGGCATTAGGTGCCAATCGCATTTTTTCGTTTTTTCATATTCTGCCAATGGGGGACCATTGGCATTAGGTGCCAAACGCATTTTTTCGTTTTTTCATATTCTGCCAATGGGGTACCATTGGCATCAGGTGCCAAACACAATTTTTCGTTTTTTCATATTCTGCCAATGGGGGACCATTGGCATTAGGTGGCAAACACATTTTTTCGTTTTTTCATATTCTGCCAATGGAGGACCATTGGCATTAGGTGCCAAACGCATTTTTTCGTTTTTTCATATTCTGCCAATGGGGGACCATTGGCATTAGGTGCCAAACACTTTTTTTCGTTTTTCATATTCTGCCAATGGGGGACCATTGGCATTAGGTCCCAAACACATTTTTTTCGTTTTTTCATATTCTGCCAATGGGGGACCATTGGCATTAGGTGCCAAACGCATTTTTTCGTTTTTTCATATTCTGCCAATGGGGGACCATTGGCATTAGGTGGCAAACGCATTTTTTCGTTTTTTCATATTCTGCCAATGGGGGACCATTGGCATTAGGAGCCAAACGCATTTTTTCGTTTTTTTATATTCTGCCAATGGGGGACCATTGGCATTAGGAGCCAAACGCATTTTTTCGTTTTTTCATATTCTGCCAATGGGGTACCATTGGCATTAGGTGCCAAACACATTTTTTCGTTTTTTCATATCCTGCCAATGGGGGACCATTGGCATTAGGTGGCAAACACATTTTTTCGTTTTTTCATATTCTGCCAATGGGGGACCATTGGCATTAGGTGCCAATCGCATTTTTTCGTTTTTTCATATTCTGCCAATGGGGGACCATTGGCATTAGGTGGCAAACACATTTTTTCGTTTTTTCATATTCTGCCAATGGGGGACCATTGGCATTAGGTGCCAATCGCATTTTTTCGTTTTTTCATATTCTGCCAATGGGGGACCATTGGCATTAGGTCCCAAACACATTTTTTCGTTTTTTCATATTCTGCCAATGGGGGACCATTGGCATTAGGTGCCAAACGCATTTTTTCGTTTTTTCATATTCTGCCAATGGGGGACCATTGGCATTAGGTGCCAAACGCATTTTTTCGTTATTTCATATTCTGCCAATGGGGGACCATTGGCATTAGGTGCCAAACACATTTTTTCGTTTTTTCATATTCTGCCAATGGGGGACCATTGGCATTAGGTGCAATCGCATTTTTTCGTTTTTTCATATTCTGCCAATGGGGGACCATTGGCATTAGGAGCCAAACGCATTTTTTCGTTTTTAATATTCTGCCAATGGGGGACCATTGGCATTAGGTGCCAATCGCATTTTTTCGTTTTTTCATATTCTGCCAATGGGGGACCATTGGCATTAGGTGCCAAACGCATTTTTTCGTTTTTTCATATTCTGCCAATGGGGGACCATTGGCATTAGGTGCTTATCGCATTTTTCGTTTTTTTATATTCTGCCAATGGGGGACCATTGGCATTAGGTGCCAATCGCATTTTTTCGTTTTTTCATATTCTGCCAATGGGGGACCATTGGCATTAGGTGCCAATCGCATTTTTTCGTTTTTTCATATTCTGCCAATGGGGGACCATTGGCATTAGGTGCCAAACACATTTTTTCGTTTTTTCATATTCTGCCAATGGGGGACCATTGGCATTAGGTGCCAATCGCATTTTTTCGTTTTTTCATATTCTGCCAATGGGGGACCATTGGCATTAGGTGGCAAACACATTTTTTCGTTTTTTCATATTGTGCCAATGGGGGACCATTGGCATTAGGTGCCAAACACATTTTTTCGTTTTTTCATATTCTGCCAATGGGGGACCATTGGCATTAGGTGCCAATCGCATTTTTTCGTTTTTTCATATTCTGCCAATGGGGGACCATTGGCATTAGGTGGCAAACACATTTTTTCGTTTTTTCATATTGTGCCAATGGGGGACCATTGGCATTAGGTGCCAAACGCATTTTTTCGTTTTTTCATATTCTGCCAATGGGGGACCATTGGCATTAGGTGCCAAACGCATTTTTTCGTTTTTTCATATTCTGCCAATGGGGGACCATTGGCATTAGGTGCCAATCGCATTTTGTCGTTTTTTCATATTCTGCCGATGGGAGACCATTGGCAGTAGGTGCCAATCGCATTTTTTCGTTTTTTCATATTCTGCCGATGGGAGACCATTGGCAGTAGGTGCCAATCGCATTTTTTCGTTTTTTCATATTCTGCCAATGGGGGACCATTGGCAGTAGGTGCCAAACGCATTTTTTCGTTTTTCCATATTCTGCCAATGGGGGAACATTGCCATTAGGTGCCAAACACATTTTTCGTTTTTTCATATTCTGCCAATGGGGGACCATTGGCATTAGGTGCCAAACGCATTTTTTCGTTTTTTCATATTCTGCCAATGGGGGACCATTGGCATTAGGTGGCAAACGCATTTTTTCGTTTTTTCATATTCTGCCAATGGGGGACCATTGGCATTAGGTGCCAAACACTTTTTTTCGTTTTTCATATTCTGCCAATGGGGGACCATTGGCATTAGGTCCCAAACACATTTTTTTAGTTTTTTCATATTCTGCCAATGGGGGACCATTGGCATTAGGTGCCAAACGCATTTTTTCGTTTTTTCATATTCTGCCAGTGGGGGACCATTGGCATTAGGTGCCAAACGCATTTTTTCGTTTTTTCATATTCTGCCAATGGGGGACCATTGGCATTAGGTGCCAATCGCATTTTTTCGTTTTTTCATATTCTGCCAATGGGGTACCATTGGCATTAGGTGCCAAACACAATTTTTCGTTTTTTCATATTCTGCCAATGGGGGACCATTGGCATTAGGTGGCAAACACATTTTTTCGTTTTTTCATATTCTGCCAATGGAGGACCATTGGCATTAGGTGCCAAACGCATTTTTTCGTTTTTTCATATTCTGCCAATGGGGGACCATTGGCATTAGGTGCCAATCGCATTTTTTCGTTTTTTCATATTCTGCCAATGGGGGACCATTGGCATTAGGTGCCAAACGCATTTTTTCGTTTTTTCATATTCTGCCAATGGGGTACCATTGGCATCAGGTGCCAAACACAATTTTTCGTTTTTTCATATTCTGCCAATGGGGGACCATTGGCATTAGGTGGCAAACACATTTTTTCGTTTTTTCATATTCTGCCAATGGAGGACCATTGGCATTAGGTGCCAAACGCATTTTTTCGTTTTTTCATATTCTGCCAATGGGGGACCATTGGCATTAGGTGCCAAACACTTTTTTTCGTTTTTCATATTCTGCCAATGGGGGACCATTGGCATTAGGTCCCAAACACATTTTTTTCGTTTTTTCATATTCTGCCAATGGGGGACCATTGGCATTAGGTGCCAAACGCATTTTTTCGTTTTTTCATATTCTGCCAATGGGGGACCATTGGCATTAGGTGGCAAACGCATTTTTTCGTTTTTTCATATTCTGCCAATGGGGGACCATTGGCATTAGGAGCCAAACGCATTTTTTCGTTTTTTTATATTCTGCCAATGGGGGACCATTGGCATTAGGAGCCAAACGCATTTTTTCGTTTTTTCATATTCTGCCAATGGGGTACCATTGGCATTAGGTGCCAAACACATTTTTTCGTTTTTTCATATCCTGCCAATGGGGGACCATTGGCATTAGGTGGCAAACACATTTTTTCGTTTTTTCATATTCTGCCAATGGGGGACCATTGGCATTAGGTGCCAATCGCATTTTTTCGTTTTTTCATATTCTGCCAATGGGGGACCATTGGCATTAGGTGGCAAACACATTTTTTCGTTTTTTCATATTCTGCCAATGGGGGACCATTGGCATTAGGTGCCAATCGCATTTTTTCGTTTTTTCATATTCTGCCAATGGGGGACCATTGGCATTAGGTCCCAAACACATTTTTTCGTTTTTTCATATTCTGCCAATGGGGGACCATTGGCATTAGGAGCCAAACGAATTTTTTCGTTTTTTCATATTCTGCCAATGGGGGACCATTGGCATTAGGTGCCAATCGCATTTTTTCGTTTTTTCATATTCTGCCAATGGGGGACCATTGGCATTAGGTGGCAAACACATTTTTTCGTTTTTTCATATTCTGCCAATGGGGGACCATTGGCATTAGGTGCCAAACGCATTTTTTCGTTTTTTCATATTCTGCCAATGGGGGACCATTGGCATTAGGTGCCAAACGCATTTTTTCGTTATTTCATATTCTGCCAATGGGGGACCATTGGCATTAGGTGCCAATCGCATTTTTTCGTTTTTTCATATTCTGCCAATGGGGGACCATTGGCATTAGGTGCCAAACGCATTTTTTCGTTTTTTCATATTCTGCCAATGGGGGACCATTGGCATTAGGTGCTTATCGCATTTTTTCGTTTTTTTATATTCTGCCAATGGGGGACCATTGGCATTAGGTGCCAATCGCATTTTTTCGTTTTTTCATATTCTGCCAATGGGGGACCATTGGCATTAGGTGCCAATCGCATTTTTTCGTTTTTTCATATTCTGCCAATGGGGGACCATTGGCATTAGGTGCCAAGCACATTTTTTCGTTTTTTCATATTCTGCCAATGGGGGACCATTGGCATTAGGTGCCAATCGCATTTTTTCGTTTTTTCATATTCTGCCAATGGGGGACCATTGGCATTAGGTGGCAAACACATTTTTTCGTTTTTTCATATTGTGCCAATGGGGGACCATTGGCATTAGGTGCCAAACGCATTTTTTCGTTTTTTCATATTCTGCCAATGGGGGACCATTGGCATTAGGTGCCAAACGCATTTTTTCGTTTTTTCATATTCTGCCAATGGGGGACCATTGGCATTAGGTGCCAATCGCATTTTGTCGTTTTTTCATATTCTGCCGATGGGAGACCATTGGCAGTAGGTGCCAATCGCATTTTTTCGTTTTTTCATATTCTGCCGATGGGAGACCATTGGCAGTAGGTGCCAATCGCATTTTTTCGTTTTTTCATATTCTGCCAATGGGGGACCATTGGCAGTAGGTGCCAAACGCATTTTTTCGTTTTTCCATATTCTGCCAATGGGGGAACATTGCCATTAGGTGCCAAACACATTTTTCGTTTTTTCATATTCTGCCAATGGGGGACCATTGGCATTAGGTGCCAAACGCATTTTTTCGTTTTTTCATATTCTGCCAATGGGGGACCATTGGCATTAGGTGGCAAACACATTTTTTCGTTTTTTCATATTCTGCCAATGGGGGACCATTGGCAGTAGGTGCCAATCGCATTTTTTCGTTTTTTCATATTCTGCCAATGGGGGACCATTGGCATTAGGTGCCAATCGCATTTTTTCGTTTTTTCATATTCTGCCAATGGGAGACCATTGGCATTAGGTGCCAAACACATTTTTTCGTTTTTTCATATTCATGGTCCCCCATTGGCATTAGGTGCCAATCGCATTTTTTCGTTTTTTCATATTCTGCCAATGGGGGACCATTGGCATTAGGTGCTTATCGCATTTTTTCGTTTTTTTATATTCTGCCAATGGGGGACCACTGGCATTAGGTGCCAATCGCATTTTTTCGTTTTTTCATATTCTGCCAATGGGGGACCATTGGCATTAGGTGCCAAACGCATTTTTTCGTTTTTTCATATTCTGCCAATGGGGGACCATTGGCATTAGGTGGCAAACGCATTTTTTCGTTTTTTCATATTCTGCCAATGGGGGACCATTGGCAGTAGGTGCCAATCGCATTTTTTCGTTTTTTCATATTCTGCCAATGGGGGACCATTGGCATTAGGTGCCAATCGCATTTTTTCGTTTTTTCATATTCTGCCAATGGGAGACCATTGGCATTAGGTGCCAAACACATTTTTTCGTTTTTTCATATTCATGGTCCCCCATTGGCATTAGGTGCCAATCGCATTTTTTCGTTTTTTCATATTCTGCCAATGGGGGACCATTGGCATTAGGTGCCAAACGCATTTTTTCGTTTTTTCATATTCTGCCAATGGGGGACCATTGGCATTAGGTGCTTATCGCATTTTTTCGTTTTTTTATATTCTGCCAATGGGGGACCATTGGCATTAGGTGCCAATCGCATTTTTTCGTTTTTTCATATTCTGCCAATGGGGGACCATTGGCATTAGGTGCCAAACGCATTTTTTCGTTTTTTCATATTCTGCCAATGGAGGACCATTGGCATTAGGTGGCAAACACATTTTTTCGTTTTTTCATATTCTGCCAATGGGGGACCATTGGCATTAGGTGCCAATCGCATTTTTTCGTTTTTTCATATTCTGCCAATGGGGGACCATTGGCATTAGGTGCCAAACGCATTTTTTCGTTTTTCCATATTCTGCCAATGGGGGACCATTGGCATTAGGTGCCAATCGCATTTTTTCGTTTTTTCATATTCTGCCAATGGGGGACCATTGGCATTAGGTGGCAAACACATTTTTTCGTTTTTTCATATTGTGCCAATGGGGGACCATTGGCATTAGGTGCCAAACGCATTTTTTCGTTTTTTCATATTCTGCCAATGGGGGACCATTGGCATTAGGTGCCAAACGCATTTTTTCGTTTTTTCATATTCTGCCAATGGGGGACCATTGGCATTAGGTGCCAATCGCATTTTGTCGTTTTTTCATATTCTGCCGATGGGAGACCATTGGCAGTAGGTGCCAATCGCATTTTTTCGTTTTTTCATATTCTGCCGATGGGAGACCATTGGCAGTAGGTGCCAATCGCATTTTTTCGTTTTTTCATATTCTGCCAATGGGGGACCATTGGCAGTAGGTGCCAAACGCATTTTTTCGTTTTTCCATATTCTGCCAATGGGGGACCATTGGCATTAGGTGGCAAACGCATTTTTTCGTTTTTTCATATTCTGCCAATGGGGGACCATTGGCAGTAGGTGCCAATCCCATTTTTTCGTTTTTTCATATTCTGCCAATGGGGGACCATTGGCATTAGGTGCCAATCGCATTTTTTCGTTTTTTCATATTCTGCCAATGGGGGACCATTGGCATTAGGTGCCAAACGCATTTTTTCGTTTTTTCATATTCTGCCAATGGGGGACCATTGGCATTAGGACCCAAACGCATTTTTTCATATTCTGCCAATGGGGGACCATTGGCATTAGGTGGCAAACACATTTTTTCGTTTTTTCATATTCTGCCAATGGGGGACCATTGGCATTAGGAGCCAAACGCATTTTTTAGTTTTTTCATATTCTGCCAATGGGGGACCATTGGCATTAGGTGCCAATCGCATTTTTTCGTTTTTTCATATTCTGCCAATGGGGGACCATTGGCATTAGGTGCCAAACACTTTTTTTCGTTTTTCATATTCTGCCAATGGGGGACCATTGGCATTAGGTCCCAAACACATTTTTTTCGTTTTTTCATATTCTGCCAATGGGGGACCATTGGCATTAGGTGCCAAACGCATTTTTTCGTTTTTTCATATTCTGCCAATGGGGGACCATTGGCATTAGGTGCCAAACGCATTTTTTCGTTTTTTCATATTCTGCCAATGGGGGACCATTGGCATTAGGTGCCAATCGCATTTTTTCGTTTTTTCATATTCTGCCAATGGGGTACCATTGGCATCAGGTGCCAAACACAATTTTTCGTTTTTTCATATTCTGCCAATGGGGGACCATTGGCATTAGGTGGCAAACACATTTTTTCGTTTTTTCATATTCTGCCAATGGAGGACCATTGGCATTAGGTGCCAAACGCATTTTTCCGTTTTTTCATATTCTGCCAATGGGGGACCATTGGCATTAGGTGCCAATCGCATTTTTTCGTTTTTTCATATTCTGCCAATGGGGGACCATTGGCATTAGGTGCCAAACGCATTTTTTCGTTTTTTCATATTCTGCCAATGGGGTACCATTGGCATCAGGTGCCAAACACAATTTTTCGTTTTTTCATATTCTGCCAATGGGGGACCATTGGCATTAGGTGGCAAACACATTTTTTCGTTTTTTCATATTCTGCCAATGGAGGACCATTGGCATTAGGTGCCAAACGCATTTTTTCGTTTTTTCATATTCTGCCAATGGGGGACCATTGGCATTAGGTGCCAAACACTTTTTTTCGTTTTTCATATTCTGCCAATGGGGGACCATTGGCATTAGGTCCCAAACACATTTTTTTCGTTTTTTCATATTCTGCCAATGGGGGACCATTGGCATTAGGTGCCAAACGCATTTTTTCGTTTTTTCATATTCTGCCAATGGGGGACCATTGGCATTAGGTGGCAAACGCATTTTTTCGTTTTTTCATATTCTGCCAATGGGGGACCATTGGCATTAGGAGCCAAACGCATTTTTTCGTTTTTTTATATTCTGCCAATGGGGGACCATTGGCATTAGGAGCCAAACGCATTTTTTCGTTTTTTCATATTCTGCCAATGGGGTACCATTGGCATTAGGTGCCAAACACATTTTTTCGTTTTTTCATATCCTGCCAATGGGGGACCATTGGCATTAGGTGGCAAACACATTTTTTCGTTTTTTCATATTCTGCCAATGGGGGACCATTGGCATTAGGTGCCAATCGCATTTTTTCGTTTTTTCATATTCTGCCAATGGGGGACCATTGGCATTAGGTGGCAAACACATTTTTTCGTTTTTTCATATTCTGCCAATGGGGGACCATTGGCATTAGGTGCCAATCGCATTTTTTCGTTTTTTCATATTCTGCCAATGGGGAACCATTGGCATTAGGTCCCAAACACATTTTTTCGTTTTTTCATATTCTGCCAATGGGGGACCATTGGCATTAGGTGCCAAACGCATTTTTTCGTTTTTTCATATTCTGCCAATGGGGGACCATTGGCATTAGGTGCCAAACGCATTTTTTCGTTATTTCATATTCTGCCAATGGGGGACCATTGGCATTAGGTGCCAAACACTTTTTTTCGTTTTTTCATATTCTGCCAATGGGGGACCATTGGCATTAGGTGCAATCGCATTTTTTCGTTTTTTCATATTCTGCCAATGGGGGACCATTGGCATTAGGAGCCAAACGCATTTTTTCGTTTTTAATATTCTGCCAATGGGGGACCATTGGCATTAGGTGCCAATCGCATTTTTTCGTTTTTTCATATTCTGCCAATGGGGGACCATTGGCATTAGGTGCCAAACGCATTTTTTCGTTTTTTCATATTCTGCCAATGGGGGACCATTGGCATTAGGTGCTTATCGCATTTTTCGTTTTTTTATATTCTGCCAATGGGGGACCATTGGCATTAGGTGCCAATCGCATTTTTTCGTTTTTTCATATTCTGCCAATGGGGGACCATTGGCATTAGGTGCCAATCGCATTTTTTCGTTTTTTCATATTCTGCCAATGGGGGACCATTGGCATTAGGTGCCAAACACATTTTTTCGTTTTTTCATATTCTGCCAATGGGGGACCATTGGCATTAGGTGCCAATCGCATTTTTTCGTTTTTTCATATTCTGCCAATGGGGGACCATTGGCATTAGGTGGCAAACACATTTTTTCGTTTTTTCATATTGTGCCAATGGGGGACCATTGGCATTAGGTGCCAAACGCATTTTTTCGTTTTTTCATATTCTGCCAATGGGGGACCATTGGCATTAGGTGCCAAACGCATTTTTTCGTTTTTTCATATTCTGCCAATGGGGGACCATTGGCATTAGGTGCCAATCGCATTTTGTCGTTTTTTCATATTCTGCCGATGGGAGACCATTGGCAGTAGGTGCCAATCGCATTTTTTCGTTTTTTCATATTCTGCCGATGGGAGACCATTGGCAGTAGGTGCCAATCGCATTTTTTCGTTTTTTCATATTCTGCCAATGGGGGACCATTGGCAGTAGGTGCCAAACGCATTTTTTCGTTTTTCCATATTCTGCCAATGGGGGAACATTGCCATTAGGTGCCAAACACATTTTTCGTTTTTTCATATTCTGCCAATGGGGGACCATTGGCATTAGGTGCCAAACGCATTTTTTCGTTTTTTCATATTCTGCCAATGGGGGACCATTGGCATTAGGTGGCAAACGCATTTTTTCGTTTTTTCATATTCTGCCAATGGGGGACCATTGGCATTAGGTGCCAAACACTTTTTTTCGTTTTTCATATTCTGCCAATGGGGGACCATTGGCATTAGGTCCCAAACACATTTTTTTAGTTTTTTCATATTCTGCCAATGGGGGACCATTGGCATTAGGTGCCAAACGCATTTTTTCGTTTTTTCATATTCTGCCAGTGGGGGACCATTGGCATTAGGTGCCAAACGCATTTTTTCGTTTTTTCATATTCTGCCAATGGGGGACCATTGGCATTAGGTGCCAATCGCATTTTTTCGTTTTTTCATATTCTGCCAATGGGGTACCATTGGCATCAGGTGCCAAACACAATTTTTCGTTTTTTCATATTCTGCCAATGGGGGACCATTGGCATTAGGTGGCAAACACATTTTTTCGTTTTTTCATATTCTGCCAATGGAGGACCATTGGCATTAGGTGCCAAACGCATTTTTTCGTTTTTTCATATTCTGCCAATGGGGGACCATTGGCATTAGGTGCCAATCGCATTTTTTCGTTTTTTCATATTCTGCCAATGGGGGACCATTGGCATTAGGTGCCAAACGCATTTTTTCGTTTTTTCATATTCTGCCAATGGGGTACCATTGGCATCAGGTGCCAAACACAATTTTTCGTTTTTTCATATTCTGCCAATGGGGGACCATTGGCATTAGGTGGCAAACACATTTTTTCGTTTTTTCATATTCTGCCAATGGAGGACCATTGGCATTAGGTGCCAAACGCATTTTTTCGTTTTTTCATATTCTGCCAATGGGGGACCATTGGCATTAGGTGCCAAACACTTTTTTTCGTTTTTCATATTCTGCCAATGGGGGACCATTGGCATTAGGTCCCAAACACATTTTTTTCGTTTTTTCATATTCTGCCAATGGGGGACCATTGGCATTAGGTGCCAAACGCATTTTTTCGTTTTTTCATATTCTGCCAATGGGGGACCATTGGCATTAGGTGGCAAACGCATTTTTTCGTTTTTTCATATTCTGCCAATGGGGGACCATTGGCATTAGGAGCCAAACGCATTTTTTCGTTTTTTTATATTCTGCCAATGGGGGACCATTGGCATTAGGAGCCAAACGCATTTTTTCGTTTTTTCATATTCTGCCAATGGGGTACCATTGGCATTAGGTGCCAAACACATTTTTTCGTTTTTTCATATCCTGCCAATGGGGGACCATTGGCATTAGGTGGCAAACACATTTTTTCGTTTTTTCATATTCTGCCAATGGGGGACCATTGGCATTAGGTGCCAATCGCATTTTTTTGTTTTTTCATATTCTGCCAATGGGGGACCATTGGCATTAGGTGCCAATCGCATTTTTTCGTTTTTTCATATTCTGCCAATGGGGGACCATTGGCATTAGGTGCCAATCGCATTTTTTCGTTTTTTCATATTCTGCCAATGGGGGACCATTGGCATTAGGTCCCAAACACATTTTTTCGTTTTTTCATATTCTGCCAATGGGGGACCATTGGCATTAGGAGCCAAACGAATTTTTTCGTTTTTTCATATTCTGCCAATGGGGGACCATTGGCATTAGGTGCCAATCGCATTTTTTCGTTTTTTCATATTCTGCCAATGGGGGACCATTGGCATTAGGTGGCAAACACATTTTTTCGTTTTTTCATATTCTGCCAATGGGGGACCATTGGCATTAGGTGCCAAACGCATTTTTTCGTTTTTTCATATTCTGCCAATGGGGGACCATTGGCATTAGGTGCCAAACGCATTTTTTCGTTATTTCATATTCTGCCAATGGGGGACCATTGGCATTAGGTGCCAAACACATTTTTTCGTTTTTTCATATTCTGCCAATGGGGGACCATTGGCATTAGGTGCAATCGCATTTTTTCGTTTTTTCATATTCTGCCAATGGGGGACCATTGGCATTAGGAGCCAAACGCATTTTTTCGTTTTTAATATTCTGCCAATGGGGGACCATTGGCATTAGGTGCCAATCGCATTTTTTCGTTTTTTCATATTCTGCCAATGGGGGACCATTGGCATTAGGTGCCAAACGCATTTTTTCGTTTTTTCATATTCTGCCAATGGGGGACCATTGGCATTAGGTGCTTATCGCATTTTTTCGTTTTTTTATATTCTGCCAATGGGGGACCATTGGCATTAGGTGCCAATCGCATTTTTTCGTTTTTTCATATTCTGCCAATGGGGGACCATTGGCATTAGGTGCCAATCGCATTTTTTCGTTTTTTCATATTCTGCCAATGGGGGACCATTGGCATTAGGTGCCAAGCACATTTTTTCGTTTTTTCATATTCTGCCAATGGGGGACCATTGGCATTAGGTGCCAATCGCATTTTTTCGTTTTTTCATATTCTGCCAATGGGGGACCATTGGCATTAGGTGGCAAACACATTTTTTCGTTTTTTCATATTGTGCCAATGGGGGACCATTGGCATTAGGTGCCAAACGCATTTTTTCGTTTTTTCATATTCTGCCAATGGGGGACCATTGGCATTAGGTGCCAAACGCATTTTTTCGTTTTTTCATATTCTGCCAATGGGGGACCATTGGCATTAGGTGCCAATCGCATTTTGTCGTTTTTTCATATTCTGCCGATGGGAGACCATTGGCAGTAGGTGCCAATCGCATTTTTTCGTTTTTTCATATTCTGCCGATGGGAGACCATTGGCAGTAGGTGCCAATCGCATTTTTTCGTTTTTTCATATTCTGCCAATGGGGGACCATTGGCAGTAGGTGCCAAACGCATTTTTTCGTTTTTCCATATTCTGCCAATGGGGGAACATTGCCATTAGGTGCCAAACACATTTTTCGTTTTTTCATATTCTGCCAATGGGGGACCATTGGCATTAGGTGCCAAACGCATTTTTTCGTTTTTTCATATTCTGCCAATGGGGGACCATTGGCATTAGGTGGCAAACGCATTTTTTCGTTTTTTCATATTCTGCCAATGGGGGACCATTGGCATTAGGTGCCAATCGCATTTTTTCGTTTTTTCATATTCTGCCAATGGGAGACCATTGGCATTAGGTGCCAAACACATTTTTTCGTTTTTTCATATTCATGGTCCCCCATTGGCATTAGGTGCCAATCGCATTTTTTCGTTTTTTCATATTCTGCCAATGGGGGACCATTGGCATTAGGTGCTTATCGCATTTTTTCGTTTTTTTATATTCTGCCAATGGGGGACCACTGGCATTAGGTGCCAATCGCATTTTTTCGTTTTTTCATATTCTGCCAATGGGGGACCATTGGCATTAGGTGCCAAACGCATTTTTTCGTTTTTTCATATTCTGCCAATGGGGGACCATTGGCATTAGGTGGCAAACGCATTTTTTCGTTTTTTCATATTCTGCCAATGGGGGACCATTGGCAGTAGGTGCCAATCGCATTTTTTCGTTTTTTCATATTCTGCCAATGGGGGACCATTGGCATTAGGTGCCAATCGCATTTTTTCGTTTTTTCATATTCTGCCAATGGGAGACCATTGGCATTAGGTGCCAAACACATTTTTTCGTTTTTTCATATTCATGGTCCCCCATTGGCATTAGGTGCCAATCGCATTTTTTCGTTTTTTCATATTCTGCCAATGGGGGACCATTGGCATTAGGTGCCAAACGCATTTTTTCGTTTTTTCATATTCTGCCAATGGGGGACCATTGGCATTAGGTGCTTATCGCATTTTTTCGTTTTTTTATATTCTGCCAATGGGGGACCATTGGCATTAGGTGCCAATCGCATTTTTTCGTTTTTTCATATTCTGCCAATGGGGGACCATTGGCATTAGGTGCCAAACGCATTTTTTCGTTTTTTCATATTCTGCCAATGGAGGACCATTGGCATTAGGTGGCAAACACATTTTTTCGTTTTTTCATATTCTGCCAATGGGGGACCATTGGCATTAGGTGCCAATCGCATTTTTTCGTTTTTTCATATTCTGCCAATGGGGGACCATTGGCATTAGGTGCCAAACGCATTTTTTCGTTTTTCCATATTCTGCCAATGGGGGACCATTGGCATTAGGTGCCAATCGCATTTTTTCGTTTTTTCATATTCTGCCAATGGGGGACCATTGGCATTAGGTGCCAAACGCATTTTTTCGTTTTTTCATATTCTGCCAATGGGGGACCATTGGCATTAGGTGCCAATCGCATTTTTTTGTTTTTTCATATTCTGCCAATGGGGGACCATTGGCATTAGGTGGCAAACACATTTTTTCGTTTTTTCATATTCTGCCAATGGGGGACCATTGGCATTCGGTGGCAAACGCATTTTTTCGTTTTTTCATATTCTGCCAATGGGGGACCATTGGCATTAGGTGCTTATCGCATTTTTTCGTTTTTTTATATTCTGCCAATGGGGGACCATTGGCATTAGGTGCCAATCGCATTTTTTCGTTTTTTCATATTCTGCCAATGGGGGACCATTGGCATTAGGTGCCAAACGCATTTTTTAGTTTTTTCATATTCTGCCAATGGAGGACCATTGGCATTAGGTGGCAAACACATTTTTTCGTTTTTTCATATTCTGCCAATGGGGGACCATTGGCATTAGGTGCCAATCGCATTTTTTCGTTTTTTCATATTCTGCCAATGGGGGACCATTGGCAGTAGGTGCCAATCGCATTTTTTCGTTTTTTCATATTCTGCCAATGGGGGACCATTGGCATTAGGTGCCAAACGCATTTTTTCGTTTTTCCATATTCTGCCAATGGGGGACCATTGCCATTAGGTGCCAAACACATTTTTTCGTTTTTTCATATTCTGCCAATGGGGTACCATTGGCATTAGGTGCCAAACACATTTTTTCGTTTTTTCATATTCTGCCAATGGGGGACCATTGGCATTAGGTGCCAAACACATTTTTTCGTTTTTTCATATTCTGCCAATGGGGTACCATTGGCATTAGGTGCCAAACACATTTTTTCGTTTTTTCATATTCTGCCAATGGGGGACCATTGGCATTAGGTGCCAATCGCATTTTTTTGTTTTTTCATATTCTGCCAATGGGGGACCATTGGCATTAGGTGCCAAACACATTTTTTCGTTTTTCCATATTCTGCCAATGGGGGACCATTGCCATTAGGTGCCAAACACATTTTTTCGTTTTTTCATATTCTGCCAATGGGGTACCATTGGCATTAGGTGCCAAACACATTTTTTCGTTTTTTCATATTCTGCCAATGGGGGACCATTGGCATTAGGTGCCAAACGCATTTTTTCGTTTTTCCATATTCTGCCAATGGGGGACCATTGCCATTAGGTGCCAAACACATTTTTTCGTTTTTTCATATTCTGCCAATGGGGTACCATTGGCATTAGGTGCCAAACACATTTTTTCGTTTTTTCATATTCTGCCAATGGGGGACCATTGGCATTAGGTGCCAATCGCATTTTTTTGTTTTTTCATATTCTGCCAATGGGGGACCATTGGCATTAGGTGGCAAACACATTTTTTCGTTTTTTCATATTCTGCCAATGGGGGACCATTGGCATTAGGTGCTTATCGCATTTTTTCGTTTTTTTATATTCTGCCAATGGGGGACCATTGGCATTAGGTGCCAATCGCATTTTTTAGTTTTTTCATATTCTGCCAATGGAGGACCATTGGCATTAGGTGGCAAACGCATTTTTTCGTTTTTTCATATTCTGCCAATGGGGGACCATTGGCATTCGGTGGCAAACGCATTTTTTCGTTTTTTCATATTCTGCCAATGGGGGACCATTGGCATTAGGTGCTTATCGCATTTTTTCGTTTTTTTATATTCTGCCAATGGGGGACCATTGGCATTAGGTGCCAAACGCATTTTTTCTTTTTTTCATATTCTGCCAATGGGGGACCATTGGCACTAGATGGCAAACACATTTTTTCGTTTTTTCATATTCTGCCAATGGGGGACCATTGGCATTAGGTGGCAAACACATTTTTTCGTTTTTTCATACTCTGCCAATGGGGGACCATTGGCATTAGGTGGCAAACGCATTTTTTCGTTTTTTCATATTCTGCCAATGGGGGACCATTGGCATTAGGTCCCAAACACATTTTTTCGATTTTTGATATTCTGCCAATGGGGGACCATTGGCATTAGGTGCCAATCGCATTTTTTCGTTTTTTCATATTCTGCCAATGGGGGACCATTGGCATTAGGTGCCAAACACTTTTTTCGTTTTTTCATATTCTGCCAATGGGGGACCATTGGCATTAGGTGCCAAACGTATTTTTTCGTTTTTTCATATTCTGCCAATGGGGGACCATTGGCATTAGGTGCCAATCGCATTTTTTCGTTTTTTCATATTCTGCCAATGGGGGACCATTGGCATTAGGTGGCAAACACATTTTTTCGTTTTTTCATATTCTGCCAATGGGGGACCATTGGCATTAGGTGGCAAACACATTTTTTCGTTTTTTCATACTCTGCCAATGGGGGACCATTGGCATTAGGTGCCAAACGCATTTTTTCGTTTTTTCTTATTCTGCCAATGGGGGACCATTGGCATTAGGTGCCAATCGCATTTTTTCGTTTTTTCATATTCTGCCAATGGGGGACCATTGGCATTAGGTGCCAATCGCATTTTTTCGTTTTTTCATATTCTGCCAATGGGGGACCATTGGCATTAGGTGCCAAACACATTTTTCGTTTTTTCATATTCTGCCAATGGGAGACCATTGGCATTAGGTGCCAAACACATTTTTTCGTTTTTTCATATTCTGCCAATGCGGGACCATTGGCATTAGGTGGCAAACGCATTTTTTCGTTTTTTCATATTCTGCCAATGGGGGACCATTGGCATTAGGTGCCAAACACATTTTTTCGTTTTTTCATACTCTGCCAATGGGGGACCATTGGCATTAGGTGGCAAACACATTTTTTCGTTTTTTCATATTCTGCCAATGGGGGACCATTGGCATTAGGTGGCAAACACATTTTTTCGTTTTTTCATACTCTGCCAATGGGGGACCATTGGCATTAGGTGCCAAACACATTTTTTCGTTTTTTCATATTCTGCCAATGCGGGACCATTGGCATTAGGTGGCAAACGCATTTTTTCGTTTTTTCATATTCTGCCAATGGGGGACCATTGGCATTAGGTGCCAAACACATTTTTCGTTTTTTCATATTCTGCCAATGGGGGACCATTGGCATTAGGTGCCAAACACATTTTTTCGTTTTTTCATATTCTGCCAATGGGGGACCATTGGCATTAGGTGCCAAACACATTTTTCGTTTTTTCATATTCTGCCAATGGGGGACCATTGGCATTAGGTGGCAAACACATTTTTTCGTTTTTTCATACTCTGCCAATGGGGGACCATTGGCATTAGGTGGCAAACGCATTTTTTCGTTTTTTCATATTCTGCCAATGGGGGACCATTGGCATTAGGTGCCAATCGCATTTTTTCGTTTTTTCATATTCTGCCAATGGGGGACCATTGGCATTAGGTGGCAAACACATTTTTTCGTTTTTTCATATTCTGCCAATGGGGGACCATTGGCATTAGGTGCCAAACACATTTTTCGTTTTTTCATATTCTGCCAATGGGGGACCATTGGCATTAGGTGGCAAACACATTTTTTCGATTTTTCATATTCTGCCAATGGGGGACCATTGGCATTAGGTGCCAATCGCATTTTTTCGTTTTTTCATATTCTGCCAATGGGGGACCATTTGCATTAGGTGGCAAACACATTTTTTCGTTTTTTCATATTCTGCCAATGGGGGACCATTGGCATTAGGTGGCAAACACATTTTTTCGTTTTTTCATATTCTGCCAATGCGGGACCATTGGCATTAGGTGGCAAACGCATTTTTTCGTTTTTTCATATTCTGCCAATGGGGGACCATTGGCATTAGGTGCCAAACACATTTTTTCGTTTTTTCATACTCTGCCAATGGGGGACCATTGGCATTAGGTGGCAAACACATTTTTTCGTTTTTTCATATTCTGCCAATGGGGGACCATTGGCATTAGGTGGCAAACACATTTTTTCGTTTTTTCATACTCTGCCAATGGGGGACCATTGGCATTAGGTGCCAAACACATTTTTTCGTTTTTTCATATTCTGCCAATGCGGGACCATTGGCATTAGGTGGCAAACGCATTTTTTCGTTTTTTCATATTCTGCCAATGGGGGACCATTGGCATTAGGTGCCAAACACATTTTTCGTTTTTTCATATTCTGCCAATGGGGGACCATTGGCATTAGGTGCCAAACACATTTTTTCGTTTTTTCATATTCTGCCAATGGGGGACCATTGGCATTAGGTGCCAAACACATTTTTCGTTTTTTCATATTCTGCCAATGGGGGACCATTGGCATTAGGTGGCAAACACATTTTTTCGTTTTTTCATACTCTGCCAATGGGGGACCATTGGCATTAGGTGGCAAACGCATTTTTTCGTTTTTTCATATTCTGCCAATGGGGGACCATTGGCATTAGGTGCCAATCGCATTTTTTCGTTTTTTCATATTCTGCCAATGGGGGACCATTGGCATTAGGTGGCAAACACATTTTTTCGTTTTTTCATATTCTGCCAATGGGGGACCATTGGCATTAGGTGCCAAACACATTTTTCGTTTTTTCATATTCTGCCAATGGGGGACCATTGGCATTAGGTGGCAAACACATTTTTTCGATTTTTCATATTCTGCCAATGGGGGACCATTGGCATTAGGTGCCAATCGCATTTTTTCGTTTTTTCATATTCTGCCAATGGGGGACCATTGGCATTAGGTGGCAAACACATTTTTTCGTTTTTTCATATTCTGCCAATGGGGGACCATTGGCATTAGGTGGCAAACACATTTTTTCGTTTTTTCATACTCTGCCAATGGGGGACCATTGGCATTAGGTGCCAAACACATTTTTTCGTTTTTTCATATTCTGCCAATGCGGGACCATTGGCATTAGGTGGCAAACGCATTTTTTCGTTTTTTCATATTCTGCCAATGGGGGACCATTGGCATTAGGTGCCAAACACATTTTTCGTTTTTTCATATTCTGCCAATGGGGGACCATTGGCATTAGGTGCCAAACACATTTTTTCGTTTTTTCATATTCTGCCAATGGGGGACCATTGGCATTAGGTGCCAAACACATTTTTCGTTTTTTCATATTCTGCCAATGGGGGACCATTGGCATTAGGTGCCAAACACATTTTTTCGTTTTTTCATATTCTGCCAATGGGGGACCATTGGCATTAGGTGCCAAACGCATTTTTTCGTTTTTTCATATTCTGCCAATGGGGGACCATTGGCATTAGGTGCCAATCGCATTTTTTCGTTTTTTCATATTCTGCCAATGGGGGACCATTGGCATTAGGTGCCAAACACTTTTTTCGTTTTTTCATATTCTGCCAATGGGGGACCATTGGCATTAGGTGCCAAACGCATTTTCTCGTTTTTTCATATTCTGCCAATGGGGGACCATTGGCATTAGGTGACAATCGCATTTTTTCGTTTTTTCATATTCTGCCAATGGGGGACCATTGGCATTAGGTGGCAAACACATTTTTTCGTTTTTTCATATTCTGCCAATGGGGGACCATTGGCATTAGGTGGCAAACACATTTTTTCGTTTTTTCATACTCTGCCAATGGGGGACCATTGGCATTAGGTGCCAAACGCATTTTTTCGTTTTTTCTTATTCTGCCAATGGGGGACCATTGGCATTAGGTGCCAATCGCATTTTTTCGTTTTTTCATATTCTGCCAATGGGGGACCATTGGCATTAGGTGCCAATCGCATTTTTTCGTTTTTTCATATTCTGCCAATGGGGGACCATTGGCATTAGGTGCCAAACACATTTTTTAGTTTTTTCATATTCTGCCAATGGGGGACCATTGGCATTAGGTTCCAAACGCATTTTTTCGTTTTTTCATATTCTGCCAATGGGGGCCCATTGGCATTAGGAGCCAATCGCATTTTTTCGTTTTTTCATATTCTGCCAATGGGGGACCATTGGCATTAGGTGCCAATCGCATTTTTTCGTTTTTTCATATTCTGCCAATGGGGGACCATTGGCATTAGGTGCCAATCGCATTTTTTCGTTTTTTCATATTCTGCCAATGGGGGACCATTGGCATTAGGTGCCAATCGCATTTTTTCGTTTTTTCATATTCTGCCAATGGGGGACCATTGGCATTAGGTGCCAATCGCATTTTTTCGTTTTTTCATATTCTGCCAATGGGGTACCATTGGCATTAGGTGCCAAACACATTTTTTCGTTTTTTCATATTCTGCCAATGGGGGACCATTGGCATTAGGTGCCAAACACATTTTTCGTTTTTTCATATTCTGCCAATGGGGGACCATTGGCATTAGGTGCCAATCGCATTTTTTCGTTTTTTCATATTCTGCCAATGGGGGACCATTGGCATTAGGTGGCAAACACATTTTTTCGTTTTTTCATATTCTGCCAATGGGGGACCATTGGCATTAGGTGGCAAACACATTTTTTCGTTTTTTCATACTCTGCCAATGGGGGACCATTGGCATTAGGTGCCAAACACATTTTTTCGTTTTTTCATATTCTGCCAATGCGGGACCATTGGCATTAGGTGGCAAACGCATTTTTTCGTTTTTTCATATTCTGCCAATGGGGGACCATTGGCATTAGGTGCCAAACACATTTTTCGTTTTTTCATATTCTGCCAATGGGGGACCATTGGCATTAGGTGCCAAACACATTTTTTCGTTTTTTCATATTCTGCCAATGGGGGACCATTGGCATTAGGTGCCAAACACATTTTTCGTTTTTTCATATTCTGCCAATGGGGGACCATTGGCATTAGGTGCCAAACACATTTTTTCGTTTTTTCATATTCTGCCAATGGGGGACCATTGGCATTAGGTGCCAAACACATTTTTCGTTTTTTCATATTCTGCCAATGGGGGACCATTGGCATTAGGTGCCAATCGCATTTTTTCGTTTTTTCATATTCTGCCAATGGGGGACCATTGGCATTAGGTGCCAAACACTTTTTTCGTTTTTTCATATTCTGCCAATGGGGGACCATTGGCATTAGGTGCCAAACGCATTTTTTCGTTTTTTCATATTCTGCCAATGGGGGACCATTGGCATTAGGTGCCAATCGCATTTTTTCGTTTTTTCATATTCTGCCAATGGGGGACCATTGGCATTAGGTGGCAAACACATTTTTTCGTTTTTTCATATTCTGCCAATGGGGGACCATTGGCATTAGGTGGCAAACACATTTTTTCGTTTTTTCATACTCTGCCAATGGGGGACCATTGGCATTAGGTGCCAAACGCATTTTTTCGTTTTTTCTTATTCTGCCAATGGGGGACCATTGGCATTAGGTGCCAATCGCATTTTTTCGTTTTTTCATATTCTGCCAATGGGGGACCATTGGCATTAGGTGCCAATCGCATTTTTTCGTTTTTTCATATTCTGCCAATGGGGGACCATTGGCATTAGGTGCCAAACACATTTTTTAGTTTTTTCATATTCTGCCAATGGGGGACCATTGGCATTAGGTTCCAAACGCATTTTTTCGTTTTTTCATATTCTGCCAATGGGGGCCCATTGGCATTAGGAGCCAATCGCATTTTTTCGTTTTTTCATATTCTGCCAATGGGGGACCATTGGCATTAGGTGCCAATCGCATTTTTTCGTTTTTTCATATTCTGCCAATGGGGGACCATTGGCATTAGGTGCCAATCGCATTTTTTCGTTTTTTCATATTCTGCCAATGGGGGACCATTGGCATTAGGTGCCAATCGCATTTTTTCGTTTTTTCATATTCTGCCAATGGGGTACCATTGGCATTAGGTGCCAAACACATTTTTTCGTTTTTTCATATTCTGCCAATGGGGGACCATTGGCATTAGGTGCCAAACACATTTTTCGTTTTTTCATATTCTGCCAATGGGGGACCATTGGCATTAGGTGCCAAACACATTTTTTCGTTTTTTCATATTCTGCCAATGGGGGACCATTGGCATTAGGTGGCAAACGCATTTTTTCGTTTTTTCATATTCTGCCAATGGGGGACCATTGGCATTAGGTCCCAAACACATTTTTTCGTTTTTTCATATTCTGCCAATGGGGGACCATTGGCATTAGGTGCCAATCGCATTTTTTCGTTTTTTCATATTCTGCCAATGGAGGACCATTGGCATTAGGTGCCAAACACCTTTTTCGTTTTTTCATATTCTGCCAATGGGGGACCATTGGCATTAGGTGCCAAACGCATTTTTTCGTTTTTTCATATTCTGCCAATGGGGGACCATTGGCATTAGGTGCCAATCGCATTTTTTCGGTTTTTCATATTCTGCCAATGGGGGACCATTGGCATTAGGTGGCAAACACATTTTTTCGTTTTTTCATACTCTGCCAATGGGGGACCATTGGCATTAGGTGCCAAACGCATTTTTTCGTTTTTTCTTATTCTGCCAATGGGGGACCATTGGCATTAGGTGGCAAACACATTTTTTCGTTTTTTCATATTCTGCCAATGGGGGACCATTGGCATTAGGTGGCAAACACATTTTTTCGTTTTTTCATATTCTGCCAATGGGAGACCATTGGCATTAGGTGCCAATCGCATTTTTTAGTTTTTTCATATTCTGCCAATGGGGGACCATTGGCATTAGGTGCCAAACGCATTTTTTCGTTTTTTCATATTCTGCCAATGGGGGCCCATTGGCATTAGGAGCCAATCGCATTTTTTCGTTTTTTCATATTCTGCCAATGGGGGACCATTGGCATTAGGTGCCAATCGCATTTTTTCGTTTTTTCATATTCTGCCAATGGCGGACCATTGGCATTAGGAGCCAATCGCATTTTTTCGTTTTTTCGTATTCTGCCAATGGGGGACCATTGGCATTAGGTGGCAAACACATTTTTTCGTTTTTTCATATTCTGCCAATGGGGGACCATTGGCATTAGGTGGCAAACACATTTTTTCGATTTTTCATACTCTGCCAATGGGGGACCATTGGCATTAGGTGCCAAACGCATTTTTTCGTTTTTTCTTATTCTGCCAATGGGGGACCATTGGCATTAGGTGCCAATCGCATTTTTTCGTTTTTTCATATTCTGCCAATGGGGGACCATTGGCATTAGGTGCCAATCGCATTTTTTCGTTTTTTCATATTCTGCCAATGGGGGACCATTGGCATTAGGTGCCAAACACATTTTTTAGTTTTTTCATATTCTGCCAATGGGGGACCATTGGCATTAGGTGCCAAACGCATTTTTTCGTTTTTTCATATTCTGCCAATGGGGGCCCATTGGCATTAGGAGCCAATCGCATTTTTTCGTTTTTTCATATTCTGCCAATGGGGGACCATTGGCATTAGGTGCCAATCGCATTTTTTCGTTTTTTCATATTCTGCCAATGGGGGACCATTGGCATTAGGTGCCAAACGCATTTTTTCGTTTTTTCTTATTCTGCCAATGGGGGACCATTGGCATTAGGTGCCAATCGCATTTTTTCGTTTTTTCATATTCTGCCAATGGGGGACCATTGGCATTAGGTGCCAAACGCATTTTTTCGTTTTTTCATATTCTGCCAATGGGGGCCCATTGGCATTAGGAGCCAATCGCATTTTTTCGTTTTTTCATATTCTGCCAATGGGGGACCATTGGCATTAGGAGCCAATCGCATTTTTTCGTTTTTTCATATTCTGCCAATGGGGGACCATTGGCATTAGGTGCCAAACGCATTTTTTCGTTTTTTCTTATTCTGCCAATGGGGTACCATTGGCATTAGGTGCCAATCGCATTTTTTCGTTTTTTCATATTCTGCCAATGGGGGACCATTGGCATTAGGTGGCAAACACATTTTTTCGTTTTTTCATATTCTGCCAATGGGAGACCATTGGCATTAGGTGCCAATCGCATTTTTTAGTTTTTTCATATTCTGCCAATGGGGGACCATTGGCATTAGGTGCCAAACGCATTTTTTCGTTTTTTCATATTCTGCCAATGGGGGCCCATTGGCATTAGGAGCCAATCGCATTTTTTCGTTTTTTCATATTCTGCCAATGGGGGACCATTGGCATTAGGTGCCAATCGCATTTTTTCGTTTTTTCATATTCTGCCAATGGGGGACCATTGGCATTAGGAGCCAATCGTATTTTTTCGTTTTTTCATATTCTGCCAATGGGGGACCATTGGCATTAGGTGCCAATCGCATTTTTTCGTTTTTTCATATTCTGCCAATGGGGGACCATTGGCATTAGGTGCCAAACACATTTTTTCGTTTTTTCATATTCTGCCAATGGGGGACCATTGGCAATAGGTGATAATCGCATTTTTTCGTTTTTTCATATTCTGCCAATGGGAGACCATTGGCATTAGGTGCCAATCGCATTTTTTCGCTTTTTCATATTCTGCCAATGGGGGACCATTGGCATTAGGTGCCAATCGCATTTTTTCGTTTTTTCATATTCTGCCAATGGGGGACCATTGGCATTAGGTGGCAAACACAATTTTTCGTTTTTTCATATTCTGCCAATGGGGGACCATTGGCATTAGGTGGCAAACACATTTTTTCGTTTTTTCATATTCTGCCAATGGGGGACCATTGGCATTAGGTGCCAATCGCATTTTTTCGTTTTTTCATATTCTGCCAATGGGGGACCATTGGCATTAGGTGGCAAACACATTTTTTTGTTTTTTCATATTCTGCCAATGGGGGACCATTGGCATTAGGTGCCAATCGCATTTTTTCGTTTTTTCATATTCTGCCAATGGGGGACCATTGGCATTAGGTGCCAATCGCATTTTTTCGTTTTTTCATATTCTGCCAATGGGGGACCATTGGCATTAGGTGGCAAACACATTTTTTCGTTTTTTCATATTCTGCCAATGGGGGACCATTGGCATTAGGTCCCAAACACATTTTTTCGTTTTTTCATATTCTGCCAATGGGGGACCATTGGCATTAGGTGGCAAACACATTTTTTCGTTTTTTCATACTCTGCCAATGGGGGACCATTGGCATTAGGTGCCAAACACATTTTTTCGTTTTTTCATATTCTGCCAATGCGGGACCATTGGCATTAGGTGGCAAACGCATTTTTTCGTTTTTTCATATTCTGCCAATGGGGGACCATTGGCATTAGGTGCCAAACACATTTTTCGATTTTTCATATTCTGCCAATGGGGGACCATTGGCATTAGGTGCCAAACACATTTTTTCGTTTTTTCATATTCTGCCAATGGGGGACCATTGGCATTAGGTGCCAAACACATTTTTCGTTTTTTCATATTCTGCCAATGGGGGACCATTGGCATTAGGTGGCAAACACATTTTTTCGTTTTTTCATACTCTGCCAATGGGGGACCATTGGCATTAGGTGGCAAACGCATTTTTTCGTTTTTTCATATTCTGCCAATGGGGGACCATTGGCATTAGGTGCCAAACGCATTTTTTCGTTTTTTCATATTCTGCCAATGGGGGACCATTGGCATTAGGTGCCAATCGCATTTTTTCGTTTTTTCATATTCTGCCAATGGGAGACCATTGGCATTAGGTGGCAAACACATTTTTTCGTTTTTTCATATTCTGCCAATGGGGGACCATTGGCATTAGGTGCCAAACACATTTTTCGTTTTTTCATATTCTGCCAATGGGGGACCATTGGCATTAGGTGGCAAACACATTTTTTCGATTTTTCATATTCTGCCAATGGGGGACCATTGGCATTAGGTGCCAATCGCATTTTTTCGTTTTTTCATATTCTGCCAATGGGGGACCATTGGCATTAGGTGGCAAACACATTTTTTCGTTTTTTCATATTCTGCCAATGGGGACCATTGGCATTAGGTGGCAAACACATTTTTTCGTTTTTTCATACTCTGCCAATGGGGGACCATTGGCATTAGGTGCCAAACACATTTTTCGTTTTTTCATATTCTGCCAATGGGGGACCATTGGCATTAGGTGGCAAACACATTTTTTCGTTTTTTCATATTCTGCCAATGGGGGACCATTGGCATTAGGTGGCAAACACATTTTTTCGTTTTTTCATATTCTGCCAATGCGGGACCATTGGCATTAAGTGGCAAACGCATTTTTTCGTTTTTTCATATTCTGCCAATGGGGGACCATTGGCATTAGGTGCCAAACACATTTTTCGTTTTTTCATATTCTGCCAATGGGGGACCATTGGCATTAGGTGCCAAACACATTTTTTCGTTTTTTCATATTCTGCCAATGGGGGACCATTGGCATTAGGTGCCAAACACATTTTTCGTTTTTTCATATTCTGCCAATGGGGGACCATTGGCATTAGGTGCCAAACACATTTTTTCGTTTTTTCATATTCTGCCAATGGGGGACCATTGGCATTAGGTGCCAAACACATTTTTCGTTTTTTCATATTCTGCCAATGGGGGACCATTGGCATTAGGTGCCAATCGCATTTTTTCGTTTTTTCATATTCTGCCAATGGGGGACCATTGGCATTAGGTGCCAAACACTTTTTTCGTTTTTTCATATTCTGCCAATGGGGGACCATTGGCATTAGGTGCCAATCGCATTTTTTCGTTTTTTCATATTCTGCCAATGGCGGACCATTGGCATTAGGAGCCAATCGCATTTTTTCGTTTTTTCGTATTCTGCCAATGGGGGACCATTGGCATTAGGTGGCAAACACATTTTTTCGTTTTTTCATATTCTGCCAATGGGGGACCATTGGCATTAGGTGCCAAACGCATTTTTTCGTTTTTTCTTATTCTGCCAATGGGGGACCATTGGCATTAGGTGCCAATCGCATTTTTTCGTTTTTTCATATTCTGCCAATGGGGGACCATTGGCATTAGGTGCCAATCGCATTTTTTCGTTTTTTCATATTCTGCCAATGGGGGACCATTGGCATTAGGTGCCAAACACATTTTTTAGTTTTTTCATATTCTGCCAATGGGGGACCATTGGCATTAGGTGCCAAACGCATTTTTTCGTTTTTTCATATTCTGCCAATGGGGGCCCATTGGCATTAGGAGCCAATCGCATTTTTTCGTTTTTTCATATTCTGCCAATGGGGGACCATTGGCATTAGGTGCCAATCGCATTTTTTCGTTTTTTCATATTCTGCCAATGGGGGACCATTGGCATTAGGTGCCAAACGCATTTTTTCGTTTTTTCTTATTCTGCCAATGGGGGACCATTGGCATTAGGTGCCAATCGCATTTTTTCGTTTTTTCATATTCTGCCAATGGGGGACCATTGGCATTAGGTGCCAAACGCATTTTTTCGTTTTTTCATATTCTGCCAATGGGGGCCCATTGGCATTAGGAGCCAATCGCATTTTTTCGTTTTTTCATATTCTGCCAATGGGGGACCATTGGCATTAGGAGCCAATCGCATTTTTTCGTTTTTTCATATTCTGCCAATGGGGGACCATTGGCATTAGGTGCCAAACGCATTTTTTCGTTTTTTCTTATTCTGCCAATGGGGGACCATTGGCATTAGGTGCCAATCGCATTTTTTCGTTTTTTCATATTCTGCCAATGGGGGACCATTGGCATTAGGTGGCAAACACATTTTTTCGTTTTTTCATATTCTGCCAATGGGAGACCATTGGCATTAGGTGCCAATCGCATTTTTTAGTTTTTTCATATTCTGCCAATGGGGGACCATTGGCATTAGGTGCCAATCGCATTTTTTCGTTTTTTCATATTCTGCCAATGGGGGACCATTGGCATTAGGAGCCAATCGTATTTTTTCGTTTTTTCATATTCTGCCAATGGGGGACCATTGGCATTAGGTGCCAATCGCATTTTTTCGTTTTTTCATATTCTGCCAATGGGGGACCATTGGCATTAGGTGCCAAACACATTTTTTCGTTTTTTCATATTCTGCCAATGGGGGACCATTGGCAATAGGTGATAATCGCATTTTTTCGTTTTTTCATATTCTGCCAATGGGAGACCATTGGCATTAGGTGCCAATCGCATTTTTTCGCTTTTTCATATTCTGCCAATGGGGGACCATTGGCATTAGGTGGCAAACACATTTTTTCGTTTTTTCATATTCTGCCAATGGGGGACCATTGGCATTAGGTGGCAAACACAATTTTTCGTTTTTTCATATTCTGCCAATGGGGGACCATTGGCATTAGGTGGCAAACACATTTTTTCGTTTTTTCATATTCTGCCAATGGGGGACCATTGGCATTAGGTGTCAATCGCATTTTTTCGTTTTTTCATATTCTGCCAATGGGGGACCATTGGCATTAGGTGGCAAACACATTTTTTTGTTTTTTCATATTCTGCCAATGGGGGACCATTGGCATTAGGTGCCAATCGCATTTTTTCGTTTTTTCATATTCTGCCAATGGGGGACCATTGGCATTAGGTGCCAATCGCATTTTTTCGTTTTTTCATATTCTGCCAATGGGGGACCATTGGCATTAGGTGGCAAACACATTTTTTCGTTTTTTCATATTCTGCCAATGGGGGACCATTGGCATTAGGTCCCAAACACATTTTTTCGTTTTTTCATATTCTGCCAATGGGGGACCATTGGCATTAGGTGCCAATCGCATTTTTTCGTTTTTTCATATTCTGCCAATGGGGGACCATTGGCATTAGGTGGCAAACACATTTTTTTGTTTTTTCATATTCTGCCAATGGGGGACCATTGGCATTAGGCACCAATCGCATTTTTTCGTTTTTTCATATTCTGCCAATGGGGGACCATTGGCATTAGGTGCCAAACACATTTTTTCGTTTTTTCATATTCTGCCAATGGGGGACCATTGGCATTAGGTGGCAAACACATTTCTTCGTTTTTTCATATTCTGCCAATGGGGGACCATTGGCATTGGGTGCCAAACACATTTTTTCGTTTTTTCATATTCTGCCAATGGGGGACCATTGGCATTAGGTGCCAATCGCATTTTTTCGTTTTTTCATATTCTGCCAATGGGAGACCATTGGCATTAGGTGCCAATCGCATTTTTTCGTTTTTTCATATTCTGCCAATGGGGGACCATTGGCATTAGGTGCTTATCGCATTTTTTCGTTTTTTTATATTCTGCCAATGGGGGACCATTGGCATTAGGTGCCAATCGCATTTTTTCGTTTTTTCATATTCTGCCAATGGGGGACCATTGGCATTAGGTGCCAAACGCATTTTTTCGTTTTTTCATATTCTGCCAATGGGGGACCATTGGCATTAGGTGGCAAACGCATTTTTTCGTTTTTTCATATTCTGCCAATGGGGGACCATTGGCATTAGGAGCCAAACGCATTTTTTCGTTTTTTCGTATTCTGCCAATGGGGGACCATTGGCATTAGGTGCCAATCGCATTTTTTCGTTTTTTCATATTCTGCCAATGGGGGACCATTGGCATTAGGTGCCAAACACATTTTTTCGTTTTTTCATATTCTGCCAATGGGGGACCATTGGCATTAGGTCCCAAACACATTTTTTCGTTTTTCATATTCTGCCAATGGGGGACCATTGGCATTAGGAGCCAAATGAATTTTTTCGTTTTTTCATATTCTGCCAATGGGGGACCATTGGCATTAGGTGCCAATCGCATTTTTTCGTTTTTTCATATTCTGCCAATGGGGGACCATTGGCATTAGGTGCCAATCGCATTTTTTCGTTTTTTCATATTCTGCCAATGGGGGACCATTGGCATTAGGTGCCAATCGCATTTTTTCGATTTTTTATATTCTGCCAATGGGGGACCATTGGCATTAGGTGCCAAACACATTTTTTCGTTTTTTCATATTCTGCCAATGGGGGACCATTGGCATTAGGTGCCAAACGCATTTTTTCGTTTTTTCATATTCTGCCAATGGGGGACCATTGGCATTAGGTGCCAAACACATTTTTTCGTTTTTTCATATTCTGCCAATGGGGGACCATTGGCATTAGGTGCCAAACGCATTTTTTCGTTTTTTCATATTCTGCCAATGGGGGACCATTGGCATTAGGTGCCAAACACATTTTTTCGTTTTTTCATATTCTGCCAATGGGGGACCATTGGCATTAGGTGCCAATCGCATTTTTCGTTTTTTCATATTCTGCCAATGGAGGACCATTGGCATTACGTGCCAAACGCATTTTTTCGATTTTTTATATTCTGCCAATGGGGGACCATTGGCATTAGGTGCCAAACACATTTTTTCGTTTTTTCATATTCTGCCAATGGGGGACCATTGGCATTAGGTGCCAAACGCATTTTTTCGTTTTTTCATATTCTGCCAATGGGGGACCATTGGCATTAGGTGCCAAACACATTTTTTCGTTTTTTCATATTCTGCCAATGGGGGACCATTGGCATTAGGTGCCAAACGCATTTTTTCGTTTTTTCATATTCTGCCAATGATGGACCATTGGCATTAGGTGCCAAACACATTTTTTCGTTTTTTCATATTCTGCCAATGGGGGACCATTGGCATTAGGTGCCAATCGCATTTTTTCGTTTTTTCATATTCTGCCAATGGGGGACCATTGGCATTAAGTCCCAAACACATTTTTTCGTTTGTTCATATTCTGCCAATGGGGGACCATTGGCATTAGGAGCCAAACACATTTTTTCGTTTTTTCATATTCTGCCAATGGGGGACCATTGGCATTAGGTGCCAATCGCATTTTTTCGTTTTTTCATATTCTGCCAATGGGGGACCATTGGCATTAGGTGCCAATCGCATTTTTTCGTTTTTTCATATTCTGCCAATGGAGGACCATTGGCATTAGGTGCCAAACGCATTTTTTCGATTTTTTATATTCTGCCAATGGGGGACCATTGGCATTAGGTGCCAAACACATTTTTTCGTTTTTTCATATTCTGCCAATGGGGGACCATTGGCATTAGGAGCCAAACGAATTTTTTCGTTTTTTCATATTCTGCCAATGGGGGACCATTGGCATTAGGTGCCAATCGCATTTTTACGTTTTTTCATATTCTGCCAATGGGGGACCATTGGCATTAGGTGCCAATCGCATTTTTTCGTTTTTTCATATTCTGCCAATGGAGGACCATTGGCATTAGGTGCCAAACGCATTTTTTCGATTTTTTATATTCTGCCAATGGGGGACCATTGGCATTAGGTGCCAAACACATTTTTTCGTTTTTTCATATTCTGCCAATGGGGGACCATTGGCATTAGGTGCCAAACGCATTTTTTCGTTTTTTCATATTCTGCCAATGGGGGACCATTGGCATTAGGTGCCAATCGCATTTTTTCGTTTTTTCATATTCTGCCAATGGGGGACCATTGGCATTAGGTGCCAATCGCATTTTTTCGTTTTTTCATATTCTGCCAATGGAGGACCATTGGCATTAGGTGCCAAACGCATTTTTTCGATTTTTTATATTCTGCCAATGGGGGACCATTGGCATTAGGTGCCAAACACATTTTTTCGTTTTTTCATATTCTGCTAATGGGGGACCATTGGCATTAGGTGCCAAACGCATTTTTTCATATTCTGCCAATGGGGGACCATTGGCATTAGGTGCCAAACACATTTTTTCGTTTTTTCATATTCTGCCAATGGGGGACCATTGGCATTAGGTGCCAATCGCATTTTTCGTTTTTTCATATTCTGCCAATGGAGGACCATTGGCATTAGGTGCCAAACGCATTTTTTCGATTTTTCATATTCTGCCAATGGGGGACCATTGGCATTAGGTGCCAAACGCATTTTTTCGTTTTTTCATATTCTGCCAATGGGGGACCATTGGCATTAGGTGCCAAACACATTTTTTCGTTTTTTCATATTCTGCCAATGGGGGACCATTGGCATTAGGTGCCAATCGCATTTTTTCGTTTTTTCATATTCTGCCAATGGGGGACCATTGGCATTAGGTCCCAAACACATTTTTTCGTTTGTTCATATTCTGCCAATGGGGGACCATTGGCATTAGGAGCCAAACACATTTTTTCGTTTTTTCATATTCTGCCAATGGGGGACCATTGGCATTAGGTGCCAATCGCATTTTTTCGTTTTTTCATATTCTGCCAATGGGGGACCATTGGCATTAGGTGCCAATCGCATTTTTTCGTTTTTTCATATTCTGCCAATGGGGTACCATTGGCATTAGGTGCCAAACACATTTTTTCGTTTTTTCATATTCTGCCAATGGGGGACCATTGGCATTAGGTGCCGAACGCATTTTTTCGTTTTTTCATATTCTGCCAATGGGGGACCATTGGCATTAGGTGCCAATCGCATTTTTTCGTTTTTTCATATTCTGCCAATGGGGTACCATTGGCATTAGGTGCCAAACACATTTTTTCGTTTTTTCATATTCTGCCAATGGGGGACCATGGGCATTAGGTGCTAAACACATTTTTCGTTTTTTCATATTCTGCCAATGGGGGACCATTGGCATTAGGTGCCAAACACTTTTTTTCGTTTTTTCATATTCTGCCAATGGGGTACCATTGGCATTAGGTGCCAAACGCATTTTTTCGATTTTTTATATTCTGCCAATGGGGGACCATTGGCATTAGGTGCCAAACACATTTTTTCGTTTTTTCATATTCTGCCAATGGGGGACCATTGGCATTAGGTGCCAAACGCATTTTTTCGTTCTTTCATATTCTGCCAATGGGGGACCATTGGCATTAGGTGCCAAACACATTTTTTCGTTTTTTCATATTCTGCCAATGGGGGACCATTGGCATTAGGTGCCGAACGCATTTTTTCGTTTTTTCATATTCTGCCAATGGGGGACCATTGGCATTAGGTGCCAATCGCATTTTTTCGTTTTTTCATATTCTGCCAATGGGGTACCATTGGCATTAGGTGCCAAACACATTTTTTCGTTTTTTCATATTCTGCCAATGGGGGACCATGGGCATTAGGTGCTAAACACATTTTTCGTTTTTTCATATTCTGCCAATGGGGGACCATTGGCATTAGGTGCCAAACACTTTTTTTCGTTTTTTCATATTCTGCCAATGGGGGACCAATGGCATTAGGTCCCAAACACATTTTTTCGTTTTTTCATATTCTGCCAATGGGGGACCATTGGCATTAGGTGCCAAACACTTTTTTCGTTTTTTCATATTCTGCCAATTGGGGACCATTGGCATTAGGTGCCAAACACATTTTTTCGTTTTTTCATATTCTGCCAATGGGGGACCATTGGCATTAGGTGCCAATCGCATTTTTTCGTTTTTTCATATTCTGCCAATGGGGGGCCATTGGCATTAGGTGGCAAACACATTTTTTCGTTTTTTCATATTCTACCAATGGGGGACCATTGGCATTAGGTGCCAAACACTTTTTTCGTTTTTTCATATTCTGCCAATGGGGGACCATTGGCATTAGGTGCCAAACGCATTTTTTCGTTTTTTCTTATTCTGCCAATGGGGGACCATTGGCATTAGGTGCCAATCGCATTTTTTCGTTTTTTCATATTCTGCCAATGGGGGACCATTGGCATTAGGTGCCAAACACTTTTTTCGTTTTTTTATATTCTGCCAATGGGGGATCATTGGCGTTAGGTGCCAAACACATTTTTTCGTTTTTTCATATTCTGCCAATGGGGGACCATTGGCATTAGGTGCCAAACGCATTTTTTCGTTTTTTCATATTCTGCCAATGGGGGCCCATTGGCATTAGGAGCCAAACGCATTTTTTCGTTTTTTCATATTCTGCCAATGGGGGACCATTGGCATTAGGTGCCAATCGCATTTTTTCGTTTTTTCATATTCTGCCAATGGGGTACCATTGGCATTAGGTGGCAAACACATTTTTTCGTTTTTTCATATTCTGCCAATGGGGGACCATGGGCATTAGGTGCCAAACACATTTTTCGTTTTTTCATATTCTGCCAATGGGGGACCATTGGCATTAGGTGCCAAACACTTTTTTTCGTTTTTTCATATTCTGCCAATGGGGGACCAATGGCATTAGGTACCAAACACATTTTTTCGTTTTTTCATATTCTGCCAATGGGGGACCATTGGCATTAGGTGCCAAACACTTTTTTCGTTTTTTCATATTCTGCCAATTGGGGACCATTGGCATTAGGTGCCAAACGCATTTTTTCGTTTTTTCATATTCTACCAATGGGGGACCATTGGCATTAGGTGCCAAACACTTTTTTCGTTTTTTCATATTCTGCCAATGGGGGACCATTGGCATTAGGTGCCAATCGCATTTTTTCGTTTTTTCATATTCTGCCAATGGGGGGCCATTGGCATTAGGTGGCAAACACATTTTTTCGTTTTTTCATATTCTACCAATGGGGGACCATTGGCATTAGGTGCCAAACACTTTTTTCGTTTTTTCATATTCTGCCAATGGGGGACCATTGGCATTAGGTGCCAAACGCATTTTTTCGTTTTTTCTTATTCTGCCAATGGGGGACCATTGGCATTAGGTGCCAATCGCATTTTTTCGTTTTTTCATATTCTGCCAATGGGGGACCATTGGCATTAGGTGCCAAACACTTTTTTCGTTTTTTTATATTCTGCCAATGGGGGACCATTGGCATTAGGTGCCAAACACATTTTTTCGTTTTTTCATATTCTGCCAATGGGGGACCATTGGCATTAGGTGCCAAACGCATTTTTTCGTTTTTTCATATTCTGCCAATGGGGGCCCATTGGCATTAGGAGCCAAACGCATTTTTTCGTTTTTTCATATTCTGCCAATGGGGGACCATTGGCATTAGGTGCCAATCGCATTTTTTCGTTTTTTCATATTCTGCCAATGGGGGACCATTGGCATTAGGAGCCAAACGCATTTTTTCGTTTTTTCATATTCTGCCAATGGGGGACCATTGGCATTAGGTGCCAAACACATTTTTTCGTTTTTTCATATTCTGCCAATGGGGGACCATTGGCAATAGGTGCCAATCGCATTTTTTCGTTTTTTCATATTCTGCCAATGGGAGACCATTGGCATTAGGTGGCAAACACAATTTTTCGTTTTTTCATATTCTGCCAATGGGGGACCATTGGCATTAGGTGGAAATCGCATTTTTTCGTTTTTTCATATTCTGCCAATGGGGAACCATTGGCATTAGGTGCCAATCGCATTTTTTCGTTTTTTCATATTCTGCCAATGGGGGACCATTGGCATTAGGTGGCAAACACATTTTTTTGTTTTTTCATATTCTGCCAATGGGGGACCATTGGCATTAGGTGCCAATCGCATTTTTTCGTTTTTTCATATTCTGCCAATGGGGGACCATTGGCATTAGGTGCCAAACGCATTTTTTCGTTTTTTCTTATTCTGCCAATGGGGGACCATTGGCATTAGGTGCCAATCGCATTTTTTGGTTTTTTCATATTCTGCCAATGGGGGACCATTGGCATTAGGTGGCAAACACATTTTTTCGGTTTTTCATATTCTGCCAATGGGGGACCATTGGCATTAGGTGCCAAACACTTTTTTCGTTTTTTCTTATTCTGCCAATGGGGGACCATTGGCATTAGGTGCCAATCGCATTTTTTCGTTTTTTCATATTCTGCCAATGGGGGACCATTGGCATTAGGTGCCAATCGCATTTTTTCGTTTTTTCATATTCTGCCAATGGGGGACCATTGGCATTAGGTGCCAAACACATTTTTTCGTTTTTTCATATTCTGCCAATGGGGGACCATTGGCATTAGGTGCCAAACGCATTTTTTCGTTTTTTCATATTCTGCCAATGGGGGCCCATTGGCATTAGGAGCCAAACGCATTTTTTCGTTTTTTCATATTCTGCCAATGGGGGACCATTGGCATTAGGTGCCAATCGCATTTTTTCGTTTTTTCATATTCTGCCAATGGGGGACCATTGGCATTAGGAGCCAATCGCATTTTTTCGTTTTTTCATATTCTGCCAATGGGGGACCATTGGCATTGGGTGCCAATCGCATTTTTTCGTTTTTTCATATTCTGCCAATGGGGGACCATTGGCATTAGGTGCCAAACACTTTTTTCGTTTTTTCTTATTCTGCCAATGGGGGACCATTGGCATTAGGTGCCAATCGCATTTTTTCGTTTTTTCATATTCTGCCAATGGGGGACCATTGGCATTAGGTGCCAATCGCATTTTTTCGTTTTTTCATATTCTGCCAATGGGGGACCATTGGCATTAGGTGCCAAACACATTTTTTCGTTTTTTCATATTCTGCCAATGGGAGACCATTGGCATTAGGTGGAAATCGCATTTTTTCGTTTTTTCATATTCTGCCAATGGGGAACCATTGGCAGTAGGTGCCAATCGCATTTTTTCGTTTTTTCATATTCTGCCAATGGGGGACCATTGGCATTAGGTGGCAAACACATTTTTTCGTTTTTTCATATTCTGCCAATGGGGGACCATTGGCATTAGGTGCCAAACACTTTTTTCGTTTTTTCATATTCTGCCAATGGGGGACCATTGGCATTAGGTGCCAAACGCATTTTTTCGTTTTTTCTTATTCTGCCAATGGGGGACCATTGGCATTAGGTGCCAATCGCATTTTTTCGTTTTTTCATATTCTGCCAATGGGGGACCATTGGCATTAGGTGCCAATCGCATTTTTTCGTTTTTTCATATTCTGCCAATGGGGGACCATTGGCATTAGGTGCCAAACACATTTTTTCGTTTTTTCATATTCTGCCAATGGGGGACCATTGGCATTAGGTGCCAAACGCATTTTTTCGTTTTTTCATATTCTGCCAATGGGGGCCCATTGGCATTAGGAGCCAAACGCATTTTTTCGTTTTTTCATATTCTGCCAATGGGGGACCATTGGCATTAGGTGCCAATCGCATTTTTTCGTTTTTTCATATTCTGCCAATGGGGGACCATTGGCATTAGGAGCCAATCGCATTTTTTCGTTTTTTCATATTCTGCCAATGGGGGACCATTGGCATTAGGTGCCAAACACATTTTTTCGTTTTTTCATATTCTGCCAATGGGGGACCATTGGCAATAGGTGCCAATCGCATTTTTTCGTTTTTTCATATTCTGCCAATGGGAGACCATTGGCATTAGGTGCCAATCGCATTTTTTCGTTTTTTCATATTCTGCCAATGATGGACCATTGGCATTAGGTGCCAAACACATTTTTTCGTTTTTTCATATTCTGCCAATGGGGGACCATTGGCATCAGGTCGCAAACACATTTTTTCGTTTTTTCATATTCTGCCAATGGGGGACCATTGGCATTAGGTGCCAATCGAATTTTTTCGTTTTTCATATTCTGCCAATGGGAGACCATTGGCATTAGGTGCCAATCGCATTTTTTCGTTTTTTCATATTCTGCCAATGGGGGACCATTGGCATTAGGTGCCAAACACATTTTTTCGTTTTTTCATATTCTGCCAATGGCTGACCATTGGCATTAGGTGCCAAACACATTTTTTCGTTTTTTCATATTCTGCCAATGGGGGACCATTGGCATTAGGTCCCAAACACATTTTTTCGTTTTTTCATATTCTGCCAATGGGGGACCATTGGCATTAGGTGCCAATCGCATTTTTTGGTTTTTTCATATTCTGCCAATGGGGGACCATTGGCATTAGGTGCCAAACACATTTTTTCGTTTTTTCATATTCTGCCAATGGGGGACCATTGGCATTAGGTGCCAAACGCATTTTTTCGTTTTTTCATATTCTGCCAATGGGGGACCATTGGCATTAGGTGCCAAACACATTAGGTGCCAATCGCATTTTTTCGTTTTTTCATATTCTGCCAATGGGGGACTATTGGCATTAGGTGCCAAACACCTTTTTTTCGTTTTTTCATATTCTGCCAATGGCTGACCATTGGCATTAGGTGCCAAACACATTTTTTCGTTTTTTCATATTCTGCCAATGGGGGACCATTGGCATTAGGTCCCAAACACATTTTTTTGTTTTTTCATATTCTGCCAATGGGGGACCATTGGCATTAGGAGCCAAACGCATTTTTTCGTTTTTTCATATTCTGCCAATGGGGGACCATTGGCATTAGGTGCCAAACGCATTTTTTCGTTTTTTCTTATTCTGCCAATGGGGGACCATTGGCATTAGGTGCCAATCGCATTTTTTCGTTTTTTCATATTCTGCCAATGGGGGACCATTGGCATTAGGTGCCAATCGCATTTTTTCGTTTTTTCATATTCTGCCAATGGGGGACCATTGGCATTAGGTGCCAATCGCATTTTTTCGTTTTTTCATATTCTGCCAATGGGGGACCATTGGCATTAGGTGCCAAACACATTTTTTCGTTTTTTCATATTCTGCCAATGGGGGACCATTGGCATTAGGTGGCAAACACATTTTTTCGTTTTTTCATATTCTGCCAATGGGGGACCATTGGCATTAGGTGCCAATCGCATTTTTTCGTTTTTTCATATTCTGCCAATGGGGGACCATTGGCATTAGGTGGCAAACACATTTTTTTGTTTTTTCATATTCTGCCAATGGGGGACCATTGGCATTAGGTGCCAATCGCATTTTTTCGTTTTTTCATATTCTGCCAATGGGGGACCATTGGCATTAGGTGCCAATCGCATTTTTTCGTTTTTTCATATTCTGCCAATGGGGGACCATTGGCATTAGGTGGCAAACACATTTTTTCGTTTTTTCATATTCTGCCAATGGGGGACCATTGGCATTAGGTCCCAAACACATTTTTTCGTTTTTTCATATTCTGCCAATGGGGGACCATTGGCATTAGGTGGCAAACACATTTTTTCGTTTTTTCATACTCTGCCAATGGGGGACCATTGGCATTAGGTGCCAAACACATTTTTTCGTTTTTTCATATTCTGCCAATGCGGGACCATTGGCATTAGGTGGCAAACGCATTTTTTCGTTTTTTCATATTCTGCCAATGGGGGACCATTGGCATTAGGTGCCAAACACATTTTTCGATTTTTCATATTCTGCCAATGGGGGACCATTGGCATTAGGTGCCAAACACATTTTTTCGTTTTTTCATATTCTGCCAATGGGGGACCATTGGCATTAGGTGCCAAACACATTTTTCGTTTTTTCATATTCTGCCAATGGGGGACCATTGGCATTAGGTGGCAAACACATTTTTTCGTTTTTTCATACTCTGCCAATGGGGGACCATTGGCATTAGGTGGCAAACGCATTTTTTCGTTTTTTCATATTCTGCCAATGGGGGACCATTGGCATTAGGTGCCAAACGCATTTTTTCGTTTTTTCATATTCTGCCAATGGGGGACCATTGGCATTAGGTGCCAATCGCATTTTTTCGTTTTTTCATATTCTGCCAATGGGGGACCATTGGCATTAGGTGGCAAACACATTTTTTCGTTTTTTCATATTCTGCCAATGGGGGACCATTGGCATTAGGTGCCAAACACATTTTTCGTTTTTTCATATTCTGCCAATGGGGGACCATTGGCATTAGGTGGCAAACACATTTTTTCGATTTTTCATATTCTGCCAATGGGGGACCATTGGCATTAGGTGCCAATCGCATTTTTTCGTTTTTTCATATTCTGCCAATGGGGGACCATTGGCATTAGGTGGCAAACACATTTTTTCGTTTTTTCATATTCTGCCAATGGGGGACCATTGGCATTAGGTGGCAAACACATTTTTTCGTTTTTTCATACTCTGCCAATGGGGGACCATTGGCATTAGGTGCCAAACACATTTTTCGTTTTTTCATATTCTGCCAATGGGGGACCATTGGCATTAGGTGGCAAACACATTTTTTCGTTTTTTCATATTCTGCCAATGGGGGACCATTGGCATTAGGTGGCAAACACATTTTTTCGTTTTTTCATATTCTGCCAATGCGGGACCATTGGCATTAGGTGGCAAACGCATTTTTTCGTTTTTTCATATTCTGCCAATGGGGGACCATTGGCATTAGGTGCCAAACACATTTTTCGTTTTTTCATATTCTGCCAATGGGGGACCATTGGCATTAGGTGCCAAACACATTTTTTCGTTTTTTCATATTCTGCCAATGGGGGACCATTGGCATTAGGTGCCAAACACATTTTTCGTTTTTTCATATTCTGCCAATGGGGGACCATTGGCATTAGGTGCCAAACACATTTTTTCGTTTTTTCATATTCTGCCAATGGGGGACCATTGGCATTAGGTGCCAAACACATTTTTCGTTTTTTCATATTCTGCCAATGGGGGACCATTGGCATTAGGTGCCAATCGCATTTTTTCGTTTTTTCATATTCTGCCAATGGGGGACCATTGGCATTAGGTGCCAAACACTTTTTTCGTTTTTTCATATTCTGCCAATGGGGGACCATTGGCATTAGGTGCCAATCGCATTTTTTCGTTTTTTCATATTCTGCCAATGGGGGACCATTGGCATTAGGTGCCAATCGCATTTTTTCGTTTTTTCATATTCTGCCAATGGCGGACCATTGGCATTAGGAGCCAATCGCATTTTTTCGTTTTTTCGTATTCTGCCAATGGGGGACCATTGGCATTAGGTGGCAAACACATTTTTTCGTTTTTTCATATTCTGCCAATGGGGGACCATTGGCATTAGGTGCCAAACGCATTTTTTCGTTTTTTCTTATTCTGCCAATGGGGGACCATTGGCATTAGGTGCCAATCGCATTTTTTCGTTTTTTCATATTCTGCCAATGGGGGACCATTGGCATTAGGTGCCAATCGCATTTTTTCGTTTTTTCATATTCTGCCAATGGGGGACCATTGGCATTAGGTGCCAAACACATTTTTTAGTTTTTTCATATTCTGCCAATGGGGGACCATTGGCATTAGGTGCCAAACGCATTTTTTCGTTTTTTCATATTCTGCCAATGGGGGCCCATTGGCATTAGGAGCCAATCGCATTTTTTCGTTTTTTCATATTCTGCCAATGGGGGACCATTGGCATTAGGTGCCAATCGCATTTTTTCGTTTTTTCATATTCTGCCAATGGGGGACCATTGGCATTAGGTGCCAAACGCATTTTTTCGTTTTTTCTTATTCTGCCAATGGGGGACCATTGGCATTAGGTGCCAATCGCATTTTTTCGTTTTTTCATATTCTGCCAATGGGGGACCATTGGCATTAGGTGCCAAACGCATTTTTTCGTTTTTTCATATTCTGCCAATGGGGGCCCATTGGCATTAGGAGCCAATCGCATTTTTTCGTTTTTTCATATTCTGCCAATGGGGGACCATTGGCATTAGGAGCCAATCGCATTTTTTCGTTTTTTCATATTCTGCCAATGGGGGACCATTGGCATTAGGTGCCAAACGCATTTTTTCGTTTTTTCTTATTCTGCCAATGGGGGACCATTGGCATTAGGTGCCAATCGCATTTTTTCGTTTTTTCATATTCTGCCAATGGGGGACCATTGGCATTAGGTGGCAAACACATTTTTTCGTTTTTTCATATTCTGCCAATGGGAGACCATTGGCATTAGGTGCCAATCGCATTTTTTAGTTTTTTCATATTCTGCCAATGGGGGACCATTGGCATTAGGTGCCAATCGCATTTTTTCGTTTTTTCATATTCTGCCAATGGGGGACCATTGGCATTAGGAGCCAATCGTATTTTTTCGTTTTTTCATATTCTGCCAATGGGGGACCATTGGCATTAGGTGCCAATCGCATTTTTTCGTTTTTTCATATTCTGCCAATGGGGGACCATTGGCATTAGGTGCCAAACACATTTTTTCGTTTTTTCATATTCTGCCAATGGGGGACCATTGGCAATAGGTGATAATCGCATTTTTTCGTTTTTTCATATTCTGCCAATGGGAGACCATTGGCATTAGGTGCCAATCGCATTTTTTCGCTTTTTCATATTCTGCCAATGGGGGACCATTGGCATTAGGTGGCAAACACATTTTTTCGTTTTTTCATATTCTGCCAATGGGGGACCATTGGCATTAGGTGGCAAACACAATTTTTCGTTTTTTCATATTCTGCCAATGGGGGACCATTGGCATTAGGTGGCAAACACATTTTTTCGTTTTTTCATATTCTGCCAATGGGGGACCATTGGCATTAGGTGTCAATCGCATTTTTTCGTTTTTTCATATTCTGCCAATGGGGGACCATTGGCATTAGGTGGCAAACACATTTTTTTGTTTTTTCATATTCTGCCAATGGGGGACCATTGGCATTAGGTGCCAATCGCATTTTTTCGTTTTTTCATATTCTGCCAATGGGGGACCATTGGCATTAGGTGCCAATCGCATTTTTTCGTTTTTTCATATTCTGCCAATGGGGGACCATTGGCATTAGGTGGCAAACACATTTTTTCGTTTTTTCATATTCTGCCAATGGGGGACCATTGGCATTAGGTCCCAAACACATTTTTTCGTTTTTTCATATTCTGCCAATGGGGGACCATTGGCATTAGGTGCCAATCGCATTTTTTCGTTTTTTCATATTCTGCCAATGGGGGACCATTGGCATTAGGTGGCAAACACATTTTTTTGTTTTTTCATATTCTGCCAATGGGGGACCATTGGCATTAGGCACCAATCGCATTTTTTCGTTTTTTCATATTCTGCCAATGGGGGACCATTGGCATTAGGTGCCAAACACATTTTTTCGTTTTTTCATATTCTGCCAATGGGGGACCATTGGCATTAGGTGGCAAACACATTTCTTCGTTTTTTCATATTCTGCCAATGGGGGACCATTGGCATTGGGTGCCAAACACATTTTTTCGTTTTTTCATATTCTGCCAATGGGGGACCATTGGCATTAGGTGCCAATCGCATTTTTTCGTTTTTTCATATTCTGCCAATGGGAGACCATTGGCATTAGGTGCCAATCGCATTTTTTCGTTTTTTCATATTCTGCCAATGGGGGACCATTGGCATTAGGTGCCAAACGCATTTTTTCGTTTTTTCATATTCGGCCAATGGGGGACCATTGGCATTAGGTGCTTATCGCATTTTTTCGTTTTTTTATATTCTGCCAATGGGGGACCATTGGCATTAGGTGCCAATCGCATTTTTTCGTTTTTTCATATTCTGCCAATGGGGGACCATTGGCATTAGGTGCCAAACGCATTTTTTCGTTTTTTCATATTCTGCCAATGGGGGACCATTGGCATTAGGTGGCAAACGCATTTTTTCGTTTTTTCATATTCTGCCAATGGGGGACCATTGGCATTAGGAGCCAAACGCATTTTTTCGTTTTTTCGTATTCTGCCAATGGGGGACCATTGGCATTAGGTGCCAATCGCATTTTTTCGTTTTTTCATATTCTGCCAATGGGGGACCATTGGCATTAGGTGCCAAACACATTTTTTCGTTTTTTCATATTCTGCCAATGGGGGACCATTGGCATTAGGTCCCAAACACATTTTTTCGTTTTTCATATTCTGCCAATGGGGGACCATTGGCATTAGGAGCCAAATGAATTTTTTCGTTTTTTCATATTCTGCCAATGGGGGACCATTGGCATTAGGTGCCAATCGCATTTTTTCGTTTTTTCATATTCTGCCAATGGGGGACCATTGGCATTAGGTGCCAATCGCATTTTTTCGTTTTTTCATATTCTGCCAATGGGGGACCATTGGCATTAGGTGCCAATCGCATTTTTTCGTTTTTTCATATTCTGCCAATGGAGGACCATTGGCATTAGGTGCCAAACGCATTTTTTCGATTTTTTATATTCTGCCAATGGGGGACCATTGGCATTAGGTGCCAAACACATTTTTTCGTTTTTTCATATTCTGCCAATGGGGGACCATTGGCATTAGGTGCCAAACGCATTTTTTCGTTTTTTCATATTCTGCCAATGGGGGACCATTGGCATTAGGTGCCAAACACATTTTTTCGTTTTTTCATATTCTGCCAATGGGGGACCATTGGCATTAGGTGCCAATCGCATTTTTCGTTTTTTCATATTCTGCCAATGGAGGACCATTGGCATTACGTGCCAAACGCATTTTTTCGATTTTTTATATTCTGCCAATGGGGGACCATTGGCATTAGGTGCCAAACACATTTTTTCGTTTTTTCATATTCTGCCAATGGGGGACCATTGGCATTAGGTGCCAAACGCATTTTTTCGTTTTTTCATATTCTGCCAATGGGGGACCATTGGCATTAGGTGCCAAACACATTTTTTCGTTTTTTCATATTCTGCCAATGGGGGACCATTGGCATTAGGTGCCAAACGCATTTTTTCGTTTTTTCATATTCTGCCAATGATGGACCATTGGCATTAGGTGCCAAACACATTTTTTCGTTTTTTCATATTCTGCCAATGGGGGACCATTGGCATTAGGTGCCAATCGCATTTTTTCGTTTTTTCATATTCTGCCAATGGGGGACCATTGGCATTAAGTCCCAAACACATTTTTTCGTTTGTTCATATTCTGCCAATGGGGGACCATTGGCATTAGGAGCCAAACACATTTTTTCGTTTTTTCATATTCTGCCAATGGGGGACCATTGGCATTAGGTGCCAATCGCATTTTTTCGTTTTTTCATATTCTGCCAATGGGGGACCATTGGCATTAGGTGCCAATCGCATTTTTTCGTTTTTTCATATTCTGCCAATGGAGGACCATTGGCATTAGGTGCCAAACGCATTTTTTCGATTTTTTATATTCTGCCAATGGGGGACCATTGGCATTAGGTGCCAAACACATTTTTTCGTTTTTTCATATTCTGCCAATGGGGGACCATTGGCATTAGGAGCCAAACGAATTTTTTCGTTTTTTCATATTCTGCCAATGGGGGACCATTGGCATTAGGAGCCAAACACATTTTTTCGTTTTTTCATATTCTGCCAATGGGGGACCATTGGCATTAGGTGCCAATCGCATTTTTTCGTTTTTTCATATTCTGCCAATGGGGGACCATTGGCATTAGGTGCCAATCGCATTTTTTCGTTTTTTCATATTCTGCCAATGGAGGACCATTGGCATTAGGTGCCAATCGCATTTTTACGTTTTTTCATATTCTGCCAATGGGGGACCATTGGCATTAGGTGCCAATCGCATTTTTTCGTTTTTTCATATTCTGCCAATGGAGGACCATTGGCATTAGGTGCCAAACGCATTTTTTCGATTTTTTATATTCTGCCAATGGGGGACCATTGGCATTAGGTGCCAAACACATTTTTTCGTTTTTTCATATTCTGCCAATGGGGGACCATTGGCATTAGGTGCCAAACGCATTTTTTCGTTTTTTCATATTCTGCCAATGGGGGACCATTGGCATTAGGTGCCAATCGCATTTTTTCGTTTTTTCATATTCTGCCAATGGGGGACCATTGGCATTAGGTGCCAATCGCATTTTTTCGTTTTTTCATATTCTGCCAATGGAGGACCATTGGCATTAGGTGCCAAACGCATTTTTTCGATTTTTTATATTCTGCCAATGGGGGACCATTGGCATTAGGTGCCAAACACATTTTTTCGTTTTTTCATATTCTGCTAATGGGGGACCATTGGCATTAGGTGCCAAACGCATTTTTTCATATTCTGCCAATGGGGGACCATTGGCATTAGGTGCCAAACACATTTTTTCGTTTTTTCATATTCTGCCAATGGGGGACCATTGGCATTAGGTGCCAATCGCATTTTTCGTTTTTTCATATTCTGCCAATGGAGGACCATTGGCATTAGGTGCCAATCGCATTTTTACGTTTTTTCATATTCTGCCAATGGGGGACCATTGGCATTAGGTGCCAATCGCATTTTTTCGTTTTTTCATATTCTGCCAATGGAGGACCATTGGCATTAGGTGCCAATCGCATTTTTACGTTTTTTCATATTCTGCCAATGGGGGACCATTGGCATTAGGTGCCAATCGCATTTTTTCGTTTTTTCATATTCTGCCAATGGAGGACCATTGGCATTAGGTGCCAATCGCATTTTTACGTTTTTTCATATTCTGCCAATGGGGGACCATTGGCATTAGGTGCCAATCGCATTTTTTCGTTTTTTCATATTCTGCCAATGGAGGACCATTGGCATTAGGTGCCAAACGCATTTTTTCGATTTTTTATATTCTGCCAATGGGGGACCATTGGCATTAGGTGCCAAACACATTTTTTCGTTTTTTCATATTCTGCCAATGGGGGACCATTGGCATTAGGTGCCAAACGCATTTTTTCGTTTTTTCATATTCTGCCAATGGGGGACCATTGGCATTAGGTGCCAATCGCATTTTTTCGATTTTTCATATTCTGCCAATGGGGGACCATTGGCATTAGGTGCCAAACGCATTTTTTCGTTTTTTCATATTCTGCCAATGGGGGACCATTGGCATTAGGTGCCAAACACATTTTTTCGTTTTTTCATATTCTGCCAATGGGGGACCATTGGCATTAGGTGCCAATCGCATTTTTTCGTTTTTTCATATTCTGCCAATGGGGGACCATTGGCATTAGGTCCCAAACGCATTTTTTCGTTTTTTCATATTCTGCCAATGGGGTACCATTGGCATTAGGTGCCAAACGCATTTTTTCGATTTTTCATATTCTGCCAATGGGGGACCATTGGCATTAGGTGCCAAACACATTTTTTCGTTTTTTCATATTCTGCTAATGGGGGACCATTGGCATTAGGTGCCAAACGCATTTTTTCATATTCTGCCAATGGGGGACCATTGGCATTAGGTGCCAAACACATTTTTTCGTTTTTTCATATTCTGCTAATGGGGGACCATTGGCATTAGGTGCCAAACGCATTTTTTCATATTCTGCCAATGGGGGACCATTGGCATTAGGTGCCAAACACATTTTTTCGTTTTTTCATATTCTGCCAATGGGGGACCATTGGCATTAGGAGCCAAACACATTTTTTCGTTTTTTCATATTCTGCCAATGGGGGACCATTGGCATTAGGTGCCAATCGCATTTTTTCGTTTTTTCATATTCTGCCAATGGGGGACCATTGGCATTAGGTGCCAATCGCATTTTTTCGTTTTTTCATATTCTGCCAATGGGGTACCATTGGCATTAGGTGCCAAACACATTTTTTCGTTTTTTCATATTCTGCCAATGGGGGACCATTGGCATTAGGTGCCGAACGCATTTTTTCGTTTTTTCATATTCTGCCAATGGGGGACCATTGGCATTAGGTGCCAATCGCATTTTTTCGTTTTTTCATATTCTGCCAATGGGGTACCATTGGCATTAGGTGCCAAACACATTTTTTCGTTTTTTCATATTCTGCCAATGGGGGACCATGGGCATTAGGTGCTAAACACATTTTTCGTTTTTTCATATTCTGCCAATGGGGGACCATTGGCATTAGGTGCCAAACACTTTTTTTCGTTTTTTCATATTCTGCCAATGGGGTACCATTGGCATTAGGTGCCAAACGCATTTTTTCGATTTTTTATATTCTGCCAATGGGGGACCATTGGCATTAGGTGCCAAACACATTTTTTCGTTTTTTCATATTCTGCCAATGGGGGACCATTGGCATTAGGTGCCAAACGCATTTTTTCGTTCTTTCATATTCTGCCAATGGGGGACCATTGGCATTAGGTGCCAAACACATTTTTTCGTTTTTTCATATTCTGCCAATGGGGGACCATTGGCATTAGGTGCCGAACGCATTTTTTCGTTTTTTCATATTCTGCCAATGGGGGACCATTGGCATTAGGTGCCAATCGCATTTTTTCGTTTTTTCATATTCTGCCAATGGGGTACCATTGGCATTAGGTGCCAAACACATTTTTTCGTTTTTTCATATTCTGCCAATGGGGGACCATGGGCATTAGGTGCTAAACACATTTTTCGTTTTTTCATATTCTGCCAATGGGGGACCATTGGCATTAGGTGCCAAACACTTTTTTTCGTTTTTTCATATTCTGCCAATGGGGGACCAATGGCATTAGGTCCCAAACACATTTTTTCGTTTTTTCATATTCTGCCAATGGGGGACCATTGGCATTAGGTGCCAAACACTTTTTTCGTTTTTTCATATTCTGCCAATTGGGGACCATTGGCATTAGGTGCCAAACGCATTTTTTCGTTTTTTCATATTCTGCCAATGGGGGACCATTGGCATTAGGTGGCAAACACATTTTTTCGTTTTTTCATATTCTACCAATGGGGGACCATTGGCATTAGGTGCCAAACACTTTTTTCGTTTTTTCATATTCTGCCAATGGGGGACCATTGGCATTAGGTGCCAAACGCATTTTTTCGTTTTTTCTTATTCTGCCAATGGGGGACCATTGGCATTAGGTGCCAATCGCATTTTTTCGTTTTTTCATATTCTGCCAATGGGGGACCATTGGCATTAGGTGCCAAACACTTTTTTCGTTTTTTTATATTCTGCCAATGGGGGATCATTGGCGTTAGGTGCCAAACACATTTTTTCGTTTTTTCATATTCTGCCAATGGGGGACCATTGGCATTAGGTGCCAAACGCATTTTTTCGTTTTTTCATATTCTGCCAATGGGGGCCCATTGGCATTAGGAGCCAAACGCATTTTTTCGTTTTTTCATATTCTGCCAATGGGGGACCATTGGCATTAGGTGCCAATCGCATTTTTTCGTTTTTTCATATTCTGCCAATGGGGTACCATTGGCATTAGGTGGCAAACACATTTTTTCGTTTTTTCATATTCTGCCAATGGGGGACCATGGGCATTAGGTGCCAAACACATTTTTCGTTTTTTCATATTCTGCCAATGGGGGACCATTGGCATTAGGTGCCAAACACTTTTTTTCGTTTTTTCATATTCTGCCAATGGGGGACCAATGGCATTAGGTACCAAACACATTTTTTCGTTTTTTCATATTCTGCCAATGGGGGACCATTGGCATTAGGTGCCAAACACTTTTTTCGTTTTTTCATATTCTGCCAATTGGGGACCATTGGCATTAGGTGCCAAACGCATTTTTTCGTTTTTTCATATTCTGCCAATGGGGGACCATTGGCATTAGGTGCCAATCGCATTTTTTCGTTTTTTCTTATTCTGCCAATGGGGGACCATTGGCATTAGGTGCCAATCGCATTTTTTCGTTTTTTCATATTCTGCCAATGGGGGACCATTGGCATTAGGTGCCAAACACTTTTTTCGTTTTTTTATATTCTGCCAATGGGGGACCATTGGCATTAGGTGCCAAACACATTTTTTCGTTTTTTCATATTCTGCCAATGGGGGACCATTGGCATTAGGTGCCAAACGCATTTTTTCGTTTTTTCATATTCTGCCAATGGGGGCCCATTGGCATTAGGAGCCAAACGCATTTTTTCGTTTTTTCATATTCTGCCAATGGGGGACCATTGGCATTAGGTGCCAATCGCATTTTTTCGTTTTTTCATATTCTGCCAATGGGGGACCATTGGCATTAGGAGCCAAACGCATTTTTTCGTTTTTTCATATTCTGCCAATGGGGGACCATTGGCATTAGGTGCCAAACACATTTTTTCGTTTTTTCATATTCTGCCAATGGGGGACCATTGGCAATAGGTGCCAATCGCATTTTTTCGTTTTTTCATATTCTGCCAATGGGAGACCATTGGCATTAGGTGGCAAACACAATTTTTCGTTTTTTCATATTCTGCCAATGGGGGACCATTGGCATTAGGTGGAAATCGCATTTTTTCGTTTTTTCATATTCTGCCAATGGGGAACCATTGGCATTAGGTGCCAATCGCATTTTTTCGTTTTTTCATATTCTGCCAATGGGGGACCATTGGCATTAGGTGGCAAACACATTTTTTTGTTTTTTCATATTCTGCCAATGGGGGACCATTGGCATTAGGTGCCAATCGCATTTTTTCGTTTTTTCATATTCTGCCAATGGGGGACCATTGGCATTAGGTGCCAAACGCATTTTTTCGTTTTTTCTTATTCTGCCAATGGGGGACCATTGGCATTAGGTGCCAATCGCATTTTTTGGTTTTTTCATATTCTGCCAATGGGGGACCATTGGCATTAGGTGGCAAACACATTTTTTCGGTTTTTCATATTCTGCCAATGGGGGACCATTGGCATTAGGTGCCAAACACTTTTTTCGTTTTTTCTTATTCTGCCAATGGGGGACCATTGGCATTAGGTGCCAATCGCATTTTTTCGTTTTTTCATATTCTGCCAATGGGGGACCATTGGCATTAGGTGCCAATCGCATTTTTTCGTTTTTTCATATTCTGCCAATGGGGGACCATTGGCATTAGGTGCCAAACACATTTTTTCGTTTTTTCATATTCTGCCAATGGGGGACCATTGGCATTAGGTGCCAAACGCATTTTTTCGTTTTTTCATATTCTGCCAATGGGGGCCCATTGGCATTAGGAGCCAAACGCATTTTTTCGTTTTTTCATATTCTGCCAATGGGGGACCATTGGCATTAGGTGCCAATCGCATTTTTTCGTTTTTTCATATTCTGCCAATGGGGGACCATTGGCATTAGGTGCCAAACACATTTTTTCGTTTTTTCATATTCTGCCAATGGGAGACCATTGGCATTAGGTGGAAATCGCATTTTTTCGTTTTTTCATATTCTGCCAATGGGGGACCATTGGCATTAGGTGCCAATCGCATTTTTTCGTTTTTTCATATTCTGCCAATGGGGGACCATTGGCATTAGGTGCCAAACACATTTTTTCGTTTTTTCATATTCTGCCAATGGGGGACCATTGGCATTAGGTGCCAAACGCATTTTTTCGTTTTTTCATATTCTGCCAATGGGGGCCCATTGGCATTAGGAGCCAAACGCATTTTTTCGTTTTTTCATATTCTGCCAATGGGGGACCATTGGCATTAGGTGCCAATCGCATTTTTTCGTTTTTTCATATTCTGCCAATGGGGGACCATTGGCATTAGGTGCCAATCGCATTTTTTCGTTTTTTCATATTCTGCCAATGGGGGCCCATTGGCATTAGGAGCCAAACGCATTTTTTCGTTTTTTCATATTCTGCCAATGGGGGACCATTGGCATTAGGTGCCAATCGCATTTTTTCGTTTTTTCATATTCTGCCAATGGGGGACCATTGGCATTAGGTGCCAAACGCATTTTTTCGTTTTTTCATATTCTGCCAATGGGGGCCCATTGGCATTAGGAGCCAAACGCATTTTTTCGTTTTTTCATATTCTGCCAATGGGGGACCATTGGCATTAGGTGCCAAACGCATTTTTTCGTTTTTTCATATTCTGCCAATGGGGGCCCATTGGCATTAGGAGCCAAACGCATTTTTTCGTTTTTTCATATTCTGCCAATGGGGGACCATTGGCATTAGGAGCCAATCGCATTTTTTCGTTTTTTCATATTCTGCCAATGGGGGACCATTGGCATTGGGTGCCAATCGCATTTTTTCGTTTTTTCATATTCTGCCAATGGGGGACCATTGGCATTAGGTGCCAAACACTTTTTTCGTTTTTTCTTATTCTGCCAATGGGGGACCATTGGCATTAGGTGCCAATCGCATTTTTTCGTTTTTTCATATTCTGCCAATGGGGGACCATTGGCATTAGGTGCCAATCGCATTTTTTCGTTTTTTCATATTCTGCCAATGGGGGACCATTGGCATTAGGTGCCAAACACATTTTTTCGTTTTTTCATATTCTGCCAATGGGAGACCATTGGCATTAGGTGGAAATCGCATTTTTTCGTTTTTTCATATTCTGCCAATGGGGAACCATTGGCAGTAGGTGCCAATCGCATTTTTTCGTTTTTTCATATTCTGCCAATGGGGGACCATTGGCATTAGGTGGCAAACACATTTTTTCGTTTTTTCATATTCTGCCAATGGGGGACCATTGGCATTAGGTGCCAAACACTTTTTTCGTTTTTTCATATTCTGCCAATGGGGGACCATTGGCATTAGGTGCCAAACGCATTTTTTCGTTTTTTCTTATTCTGCCAATGGGGGACCATTGGCATTAGGTGCCAATCGCATTTTTTCGTTTTTTCATATTCTGCCAATGGGGGACCATTGGCATTAGGTGCCAATCGCATTTTTTCGTTTTTTCATATTCTGCCAATGGGGGACCATTGGCATTAGGTGCCAAACACATTTTTTCGTTTTTTCATATTCTGCCAATGGGGGACCATTGGCATTAGGTGCCAAACGCATTTTTTCGTTTTTTCATATTCTGCCAATGGGGGCCCATTGGCATTAGGAGCCAAACGCATTTTTTCGTTTTTTCATATTCTGCCAATGGGGGACCATTGGCATTAGGTGCCAATCGCATTTTTTCGTTTTTTCATATTCTGCCAATGGGGGACCATTGGCATTAGGAGCCAATCGCATTTTTTCGTTTTTTCATATTCTGCCAATGGGGGACCATTGGCATTAGGTGCCAAACACATTTTTTCGTTTTTTCATATTCTGCCAATGGGGGACCATTGGCAATAGGTGCCAATCGCATTTTTTCGTTTTTTCATATTCTGCCAATGGGAGACCATTGGCATTAGGTGCCAATCGCATTTTTTCGTTTTTTCATATTCTGCCAATGATGGACCATTGGCATTAGGTGCCAAACACATTTTTTCGTTTTTTCATATTCTGCCAATGGGGGACCATTGGCATCAGGTCGCAAACACATTTTTTCGTTTTTTCATATTCTGCCAATGGGGGACCATTGGCATTAGGTGCCAATCGAATTTTTTCGTTTTTCATATTCTGCCAATGGGAGACCATTGGCATTAGGTGCCAATCGCATTTTTTCGTTTTTTCATATTCTGCCAATGGGGGACCATTGGCATTAGGTGCCAAACACATTTTTTCGTTTTTTCATATTCTGCCAATGGCTGACCATTGGCATTAGGTGCCAAACACATTTTTTCGTTTTTTCATATTCTGCCAATGGGGGACCATTGGCATTAGGTCCCAAACACATTTTTTCGTTTTTTCATATTCTGCCAATGGGGGACCATTGGCATTAGGTGCCAATCGCATTTTTTGGTTTTTTCATATTCTGCCAATGGGGGACCATTGGCATTAGGTGCCAAACACATTTTTTCGTTTTTTCATATTCTGCCAATGGGGGACCATTGGCATTAGGTGCCAAACGCATTTTTTCGTTTTTTCATATTCTGCCAATGGGGGACCATTGGCATTAGGTGCCAAACACATTAGGTGCCAATCGCATTTTTTCGTTTTTTCATATTCTGCCAATGGGGGACTATTGGCATTAGGTGCCAAACACATTTTTTCGTTTTTTCATATTCTGCCAATGGCTGACCATTGGCATTAGGTGCCAAACACATTTTTTCGTTTTTTCATATTCTGCCAATGGGGGACCATTGGCATTAGGTCCCAAACACATTTTTTTGTTTTTTCATATTCTGCCAATGGGGGACCATTGGCATTAGGAGCCAAACGCATTTTTTCGTTTTTTCATATTCTGCCAATGGGGGACCATTGGCATTAGGTGCCAATCGCATTTTTTCGTTTTTTCATATTCTGCCAATGGGGGACCATTGGCATTAGGTGGCAAACACATTTTTTCGTTTTTTCATATTCTGCCAATGGGGGACCATTGGCATTAGGTGCCAATCGCATTTTTTCGTTTTTTCATATTCTGCCAATGGGAGACCATTGGCATTAGGTGGCAAACACATTTTTTCGTTTTTTCATATTCTGCCAATGGGGGACCATTGGCATTAGGTGCCAAACACATTTTTTCGTTTTTTCATATTCTGCCAATGGGGGACCATTGGCATTAGGTCCCAAACACATTTTTTCGTTTTTTCATATTCTGCCAATGGGGGACCATTGGCATTAGGTGCCAAACACATTTTTTCGTTTTTTCATATTCTGCCAATGGGGGACCATTGGCATTAGGTGCCAATCGCATTTTTTCGTTTTTTCATATTCTGCCAATGGGGGACCATTGGCATTAGCAGCCAAACGCATTTTTTCGTTTTTTCATATTCTGCCAATGGTCGACCATTGGCATTAGGTCCAATTGCATTTTTTCGTTTTTTCATATTCTGCCAATGGGGGATCATTGGCATTAGGTGCCAATCGCATTTTTTCGTTTTTTCATATTCTGCCAATGGGGGACAATTGGCATTAGGTGCCAAACACATTTTTTCGTTTTTTTCATATTCTGCCAATGGGGGACCATTGGCATTAGGTGCCAAACACATTTTTTCGTTTTTTCATATTCTGCCAATGGGGGACCATTGGCATTAGGTGCCAAACACATTTTTTCGTTTTTTCATATTCTGCCAATGGGGGACCATTGGCATTAGGTGCCAAACGCATTTTTTCGTTTTTTCATATTCTGCCAATGGGGGACCATTGGCATTAGGTGCCAAATACATTTTTTCGTTTTTTCATATTCTGCCAATGGGGGACCATTGGCATTAGGTCCCAAACACATTTTTTCGTTTTTTCATATTCTGCCAATGGGGGACCATTGGCATTAGGTGCCAAACACATTTTTTCGTTTTTTCATATTCTGCCAATGGGGGACCATTGGCATTAGGTGGCAAACACATTTTTTCGTTTTTTCATATTCTGCCAATGGGGGACCATTGGCATTAGGTGCCAAACGCATTTTTTCGTTTTTTCATATTCTGCCAATGGGGGACCATTGGCATTAGGTGCCAATCGCATTTTTTCGTTTTTTCATATTCTGCCAATGGGGGACCATTGGCATTAGGTGCCAATCGCATTTTTTCGTTTTTTCATATTCTGCCAATGGGGGACCATTGGCATTAGGTGCCAAACACATTTTTTCGTTTTTTCATATTCTGCCAATGGGGGACCCTTGGCATTAGGTGCCAATCGCATTTTTTCGTTTTTTCATATTCTGCCAATGGGGGACCATTGGCATTAGGTGCCAAACACATTTTTTCGTTTTTTCATATTCTGCCAATGGCGGACCATTGGCATTAGGTGCCAATCGCATTTTTTCGTTTTTTCATATTCTGCCAATGGGGGACCATTGGCATTAGGAGCCAAACGCATTTTTTCGTTTTTTCATATTCTGCCAATGGGGGACAATTGGCATTAGGTGCCAATCGCATTTTTTCGTTTTTTCATATTCTGCCAATGGGGGACCATTGGCATTAGGTGCCAATCGCATTTTTTCGTTTTTTCATATTCTGCCAATGGGGGACCATTGGCATTAGGTGGCAAACACATTTTTTCGTTTTTTCATATTCTGCCAATGGGGGACAATTGGCATTAGGTGCCAATCGCATTTTTTCGTTTTTTCATATTCTGCCAATGGGGGACCATTGGCATTAAGTCCCAAACACATTTTTTCGTTTTTTCATATTCTGCCAATGGGGGACCATTGGCATTAGGTGGCAAACACATTTTTTCGTTTTTTCATATTCTGGCAATGGGCGACCATTGGCATTAGGTGCCAAACACATTTTTTCGTTTTTTCATATTCTGCCAATGGGGGACCATTGGCATTAGGTGCCAATCGCATTTTTTCGTTTTTTCATATTCTGCCAATGGGGGACCATTGGCATTAGGAGCCAAACACAATTTTTCGTTTTTTCATATTCTGCCAATGGGGGACCATTGGCATTAGGTGCCAATCGCATTTTTTCGTTTTTTCATATTCTGCCTATGGGGGACCATTGGCATTAGGTGCCAATCGCATTTTTTCGTTTTTTCATATTCTGCCAATGGGGGACCATTGGCATTAGGTGCCAATCGCATTTTTTCGTTTTTTCATATTCTGCCTATGGGGGACCATTGGCATTAGGTGCCAATCGCGTTTTTTCGTTTTTTCATATTCTGCCAATGGGGGACCATTGGCATTAGGTGCCAAACGCATTTTTTCGTTTTTTCATATTCTGCCAATGGGGGACCATTGGCATTAGGTGCCAAACACAATTTTTCGTTTTTTCATATTCTGCCAATGGGGGACCATTGGCATTAGGTGCCAATCGCATTTTTTCGTTTTTTCATATTCTGCCTATGGGGGACCATTGGCATTAGGTGCCAATCGCATTTTTTCGTTTTTTCATATTCTGCCAATGGGGGACCATTGGCATTAGGTGCCAATCGCATTTTTTCGTTTTTTCATATTCTGCCAATGGGGGACCATTGGCATTAGGTGGCAAACACATTTTTTCGTTTTTTCATATTCTGGCAATGGGCGACCATTGGCATTAGGTGCCAAACACATTTTTTCGTTTTTTCATATTCTGCCAATGGGGGACCATTGGCATTAGGTGGCAAACACATTTTTTCGTTTTTTCATATTCTGCCAATGGGGGACCATTGGCATTAGGTGCCAAACGCATTTTTTCGTTTTTTCATATTCTGCCAATGGGGGACAATTGGCATTAGGTGCCAATCGCATTTTTTCGTTTTTTCATATTCTGCCAATGGGGGACCATTGGCATTAGGTCCCAAACACATTTTTTCGTTTTTTCATATTCTGCCAATGGGGGACCATTGGCATTAGGTGCCAAACACATTTTTTCGTTTTTTCATATTCTGCCAATGGGGGACCATTGGCATTAGGAGCCAAACACAATTTTTCGTTTTTTCATATTCTGCCAATGGGGGACCATTGGCATTAGGTGGCAAACACATTTTTTCGTTTTTTCATATTCTGCCAATGGGGGACCATTGGCATTAGGTGCCAAACACATTTTTTCGTTTTTTCATATTCTGCCAATGGGGGACAATTGGCATTAGGTGCCAATCGCATTTTTTCGTTTTTTCATATTCTGCCAATGGGGGACCATTGGCATTAGGTCCCAAACACATTTTTTCGTTTTTTCATATTCTGCCAATGGGGGACCATTGGCATTAGGTGCCAAACACATTTTTTCGTTTTTTCATATTCTGCCAATGGGGGACCATTGGCATTAGCAGCCAAACGCATTTTTTCGTTTTTTCATATTCTGCCAATGGGGGACCATTGGCATTAGGTGCCAATCGCATTTTTTCGTTTTTTCATATTCTGCCTATGGGGGACTATTGGCGTTAGGTGCCAATCGCATTTTTTCGTTTTTTCATATTCTGCCAATGGGGGACCATTGGCATTAGCAGCCAAACGCATTTTTTCGTTTTTTCATATTCTGCCAATGGGGGACCATTGGCATTAGGTGCCAATCGCATTTTTGTGTTTTTTCATATTCTGCCAATGGGGGACCATTGGCATTAGAAGCCAAACACAATTTTTCGTTTTTTCATATTCTGCCAATGGGGGACCATTGGCATTAGGTGCCAATCGCATTTTTTCGTTTTTTCATTTTCTGCCTATGGGGGACCATTGGCATTAGGTGCCAATCGCATTTTTTCGTTTTTTCATATTCTGCCTATAGGGGACCATTGGCATTAGGTGCCAATCGCATTTTTTCGTTTTTTCATATTCTGCCAATGGGGGACCATTGGCATTAGGTGCCAATCGCATTTTTTCGTTTTTTCATATTCTGCCAATGGGGGACCATTGGCATTAGGTGGCAAACACATTTTTTCGTTTTTTCATATTCTGGCAATGGGCGACCATTGGCATTAGGTGCCAAACACATTTTTTCGTTTTTTCATATTCTGCCAATGGGGGACCATTGGCATTAGGAGCCAAACACATTTTTTCGTTTTTTCATATTCTGGCAATGGGGGACCATTGGCATTAGGTGCCAAACACATTTTTTCGTTTTTTCATATTCTGCCAATGGGGGACCATTGGCATTAGGAGCCAAACGTATTTTTTCGTTTTTTCATATTCTGCCAATGGGGGACCATTGGCATTAGGTGGCAAACACATTTTTTCGTTTTTTCATATTCTGCCAATGGGGGACCATTGGCATTAGGTGCCAAACGCATTTTTTCGTTTTTTCATATTCTGCCAATGGGGGACCATTGGCATTAGGTGCCAATCGCATTTTTTCGTTTTTTCATATTCTGCCAATGGAGGACCATTGGCATTATTTCCCAAACACATTTTTTCGTTTTTTCATATTCTGCCAATGGGGGACCATTGGCATTAGATGGCAAACACATTTTTTCGTTTTTTCATATTCTGCCAATGGGGGACCATTGGCATTAGGAGGCAAACACATTTTTTCGTTTTTTCATATTCTGCCAATGGGGGACCATTGGCATTAGGTGCCAAACGCATTTTTTCGTTTTTTCATATTCTGCCAATGGGGGACCATTGGCATTAGGAGGCAAACACATTTTTTCGTTTTTTCATATTCTGCCAATGGGGGACCATTGGCATTAGGTGCCAAACGCATTTTTTCGTTTTTTCATATTCTGCCAATGGGGGACCATTGGCATTAGGAGGCAAACACATTTTTTCGTTTTTTCATATTCTGCCAATGGGGGACCATTGGCATTAGGTGCCAAACGCATTTTTTCGTTTTTTCATATTCTGCCAATGGGGGACCATTGGCATTAGGAGCCAAACGCATTTTTTCGTTTTTTCATATTCTGCCAATGGGGGACCATTGGCATTAGGTGCCAATCGCATTTTTTCGTTTTTTCATATTCTGCCAATGGGGGACCATTGGCATTAGGTGCCAATCGCATTTTTTCGCTTTTTCATATTCTGCCAATGGGGGACCATTGGCATTAGGTGCCAAACGCATTTTTTCGTTTTTTCATATTCTGCCAATGGGGGACCATTGGCATTAGGTGCCAATCGCATTTTTTCGTTTTTTCATATTCTGCCAATGGGGGACCATTGGCATTAGGAGGCAAACACATTTTTTCGTTTTTTCATATTCTGCCAATGGGGGACCATTGGCATTAGGTGCCAAACGCATTTTTTCGTTTTTTCATATTCTGCCAATGGGGGACCATTGGCATTAGGAGCCAAACGCATTTTTTCGTTTTTTCATATTCTGCCAATGGGGGACCATTGGCATTAGGTGCCAATCGCATTTTTTCGTTTTTTCATATTCTGCCAATGGGGGACCATTGGCATTAGGTGCCGATCGCATTTTTTCGCTTTTTCATATTCTGCCAATGGGGGACCATTGGCATTAGGTGCCAAACGCATTTTTTCGTTTTTTCATATTCTGCCAATGGGGGACCATTGGCATTAGGTGCCAATCGCATTTTTTCGTTTTTTCATATTCTGCCAATGGGGGACCATTGGCATTAGGTGCCAAACACATTTTTTCGTTTTTTCATATTCTGCCAATGGGGGACCATTGGCATTAGGTGCCAATCGCATTTTTTCGTTTTTTCATATTCTGCCAATGGGGGACCATTGGCATTAGGTGCCAATCGCATTTTTTCGTTTTTTCATATTCTGCCAATGGGGGACCATTGGCATTAGGTGCCAATCGCATTTTTTCGTTTTTTCATATTCTGCCAATGGGGGACCATTGGCATTAGGTGCCAATCGCATTTTTTCGTTTTTTCATATTCTGCCAATGGGGGACCATTGGCATTAGGTGCCAAACACATTTTTTCGTTTTTTCATATTCTGCCAATGGGGGACCATTGGCATTAGGTGCCAAACGCATTTTTTCGTTTTTTCATATTCTGCCAATGGGGGACCATTGGCATTAGGTGCCAATCGCATTTTTTCGTTTTTTCATATTCTGCCAATGGGGGACCATTGGCATTAGGTGCCAAACGCATTTTTTCGTTTTTTCATATTCTGCCAATGGGGGACCATTGGCATTAGGTGCCAATCGCATTTTTTCGTTTTTTCATATTCTGCCAATGGGGGACCATTGGCATTAGGTGCCAAACGCATTTTTTCGTTTTTTCATATTCTGCCAATGGGGGACCATTGGCATTAGGTGCCAATCGCATTTTTTCGTTTTTTCATATTCTGCCAATGGGGGACCATTGGCATTAGGTGCCAATCGCATTTTTTCGTTTTTTCATATTCTGCCAATGGGGGACCATTGGCATTAGGTGGCAAACACATTTTTTCGTTTTTTCATATTCTGCCAATGGGGGACCATTGGCATTAGGTGCCAATCGCATTTTTTCGTTTGTTCATATTCTGCCAATGGGGGACCATTGGCATTAGGTGCCAATCGCATTTTTTTGTTTTTTCATATTCTGCCAATGGGGGACCATTGGCATTAGGTGCCAAACACATTTTTTCGTTTTTTCATATTCTGCCAATGGGGGACCATTGGCATTAGGTCCCAAACACGTTTTTTCGTTTTTTCATATTCTGCCAATGGGGGACCATTGGCATTAGGAGCCAAACGCATTTTTTCGTTTTTTCATATTCTGCCAATGGGGGACCATTGGCATTAGGTCCCAAACGCATTTTTTCGTTTTGTCATATTCTGCCAATGGGGGACCATTGGCATTAGGTGGCAAACACATTTTTTCGTTTTTTCATATTCTGCCAATGGGGGACCATTGGCATTAGGTGCCAATCGTATTTTTTCGTTTTTTCGTATTCTGCCTATGGGGGACCATTGGCATTAGGTGGCAAACACATTTTTTGTTTTTTCATATTCTGCCAATGGGGGACCATTGGCAATAGGTCCCAAACACATTTTTTCGCTTTTTCATATTCTGCCAATGGGGGACCATTGGCATTAGGTGCCAAACACATTTGTTCGTTTTTTCATATTCTGCCAACTTGGGACCATTGGCAATAGGTCCCAAACACATTTTTTCGTTTTTTCATATTCTGCCAATGGGGGACCATTGGCATTAGGAGCCAAATGCATTTTTTCGTTTTTTCATATTCTGCCAATGGGGGACCATTGGCATTAGGAGCCAAACGCATTTTTTCGTTTTTTCATATTCTGCCAATGGGGGACCATTGGCATTAGGTCCCAAACACATTTTTTCGTTTTGTCATATTCTGCCAATGGGGGACCATTGGCATTAGGTGGCAAACACATTTTTTCGTTTTTTCATATTCTGCCAATGGGGGACCATTGGCATTAGGTGCCAATCGTATTTTTTCGTTTTTTCATATTCTGCCAATGGGGGACCATTGGCAATAGGTCCCAAACACATTTTTTCGTTTTTTCATATTCTGCCAATGGGGGACCATTGGCATTAGGTCCCAAATACATTTTTTCGTTTTTTCATATTCTGCCAATGGGAGACCATTGGCATTAGGTGCCAATCGCATTTTTTCGTTTTTTCATATTCTGCCAATGGGGGACCATTGGCATTAGGTGCCAAACACATTTTTTCGTTTTTTCATATTCTGCCAATGGGGGACCATTGGCATTAGGTGCCAAACGCATTTCTTCGTTTTTTCATATTTTGCCAATGGGGGACCATTGGCATTAGGAGCCAAACGCATTTTTTCGTTTTTTCATATTCTGCCAATGGAGAACCATTGGCATTAGGTACCAATCGCATTTTTTCGTTTTTTCATATTCTGCCAATGGGGGACCATTGGCATTAGGTGCCAAACGCATTTCTTCGTTTTTTCATATTTTGCCAATGGGGGACCATTGGCATTAGGTGCCAAACGCATTTTTTCGTTTTTTCATATTCTGCCAATGGGGGACCATTGGCATTAGGTGCCAATCGCATTTTTTCGTTTTTTCATATTCTGCCAATGGGGGACCATTGGCATTAGGTGCCAAACACATTTTTTCGTTTTTTCATATTCTGCCAATGGGGGACCATTGGCATTAGGAGCCAAACGCATTTTTTCGTTTTTTCATATTCTGCCAATGGGGGACCATTGGCATTAGGAGCCAAACGCATTTTTTCGTTTTTTCATATTCTGCCAATGGGGGACCATTGGCATTAGGAGGCAAACACATTTTTTCGTTTTTTCATATTCTGCCAATGGGGGACCATTGGCATTAGGTGCCAATCGCATTTTTTCGTTTTTTCATATTCTGCCAATGGGGGACCATTGGCATTAGGTGCCAAACACATTTTTTCGTTTTTTCATATTCTGCCAATGGGGGACCATTGGCATTAGATGCCAAACGCATTTCTTCGTTTTTTCATATTCTGCCAATGGGGGACCATTGGCATTAGGTGCCAATCGCATTTTTTCGTTTTTTCATATTCTGCCAATGGGGGACCATTGGCATTAGGTGCCAAACGCATTTTTTCGTTTTTTCATATTCTGCCAATGGGGGACCATTGGCATTAGGTGCCAATCGCATTTTTTCGTTTTTTCATATTCTGCCAATGGGGGACCATTGGCATTAGGTGCCAAACACATTTTTTCGTTTTTTCATATTCTGCCAATGGGGGACCATTGGCATTAGGTGCCAATCGCATTTTTTCGTTTTTTCATATTCTGCCAATGGGGGACCATTGGCATTAGGTGCCAAACACATTTTTTCGTTTTTTCATATTCTGCCAATGGGGGACCATTGGCATTAGGTGCCAATCGCATTTTTTCGTTTTTTCATATTCTGCCAATGGGGGACCATTGGCATTAGGTGCCAATCGCATTTTTTCGTTTTTTCATATTCTGCCAATGGGGGACCATTGGCATTAGGTGCCAATCGCATTTTTTCGTTTTTTCATATTCTGCCAATGGGGGACCATTGGCATTAGGTGCCAATCGCATTTTTTCGTTTTTTCATATTCTGCCAATGGGGGACCATTGGCATTAGGTGCCAAACACATTTTTTCGTTTTTTCATATTCTGCCAATGGGGGACCATTGGCATTAGGTGCCAAACGCATTTTTTCGTTTTTTCATATTCTGCCAATGGGGGACCATTGGCATTAGGTGCCAATCGCATTTTTTCGTTTTTTCATATTCTGCCAATGGGGGACCATTGGCATTAGGTGCCAAACGCATTTTTTCGTTTTTTCATATTCTGCCAATGGGGGACCATTGGCATTAGGTGCCAATCGCATTTTTTCGTTTTTTCATATTCTGCCAATGGGGGACCATTGGCATTAGGTGCCAAACGCATTTTTTCGTTTTTTCATATTCTGCCAATGGGGGACCATTGGCATTAGGTGCCAATCGCATTTTTTCGTTTTTTCATATTCTGCCAATGGGGGACCATTGGCATTAGGTGCCAATCGCATTTTTTCGTTTTTTCATATTCTGCCAATGGGGGACCATTGGCATTAGGTGGCAAACACATTTTTTCGTTTTTTCATATTCTGCCAATGGGGGACCATTGGCATTAGGTGCCAATCGCATTTTTTCGTTTTTTCATATTCTGCCAATGGGGGACCATTGGCATTAGGTGCCAATCGCATTTTTTTGTTTTTTCATATTCTGCCAATGGGGGACCATTGGCATTAGGTGCCAAACACATTTTTTCGTTTTTTCATATTCTGCCAATGGGGGACCATTGGCATTAGGTCCCAAACACGTTTTTTCGTTTTTTCATATTCTGCCAATGGGGGACCATTGGCATTAGGAGCCAAACGCATTTTTTCGTTTTTTCATATTCTGCCAATGGGGGACCATTGGCATTAGGTCCCAAACGCATTTTTTCGTTTTGTCATATTCTGCCAATGGGGGACCATTGGCATTAGGTGGCAAACACATTTTTTCGTTTTTTCATATTCTGCCAATGGGGGACCATTGGCATTAGGTGCCAATCGTATTTTTTCGTTTTTTCGTATTCTGCCTATGGGGGACCATTGGCATTAGGTGGCAAACACATTTTTTGTTTTTTCATATTCTGCCAATGGGGGACCATTGGCAATAGGTCCCAAACACATTTTTTCGCTTTTTCATATTCTGCCAATGGGGGACCATTGGCATTAGGTGCCAAACACATTTGTTCGTTTTTTCATATTCTGCCAACTTGGGACCATTGGCAATAGGTCCCAAACACATTTTTTCGTTTTTTCATATTCTGCCAATGGGGGACCATTGGCATTAGGAGCCAAATGCATTTTTTCGTTTTTTCATATTCTGCCAATGGGGGACCATTGGCATTAGGAGCCAAACGCATTTTTTCGTTTTTTCATATTCTGCCAATGGGGGACCATTGGCATTAGGTCCCAAACACATTTTTTCGTTTTGTCATATTCTGCCAATGGGGGACCATTGGCATTAGGTGGCAAACACATTTTTTCGTTTTTTCATATTCTGCCAATGGGGGACCATTGGCATTAGGTGCCAATCGTATTTTTTCGTTTTTTCATATTCTGCCAATGGGGGACCATTGGCAATAGGTCCCAAACACATTTTTTCGTTTTTTCATATTCTGCCAATGGGGGACCATTGGCATTAGGTCCCAAATACATTTTTTCGTTTTTTCATATTCTGCCAATGGGAGACCATTGGCATTAGGTGCCAATCGCATTTTTTCGTTTTTTCATATTCTGCCAATGGGGGACCATTGGCATTAGGTGCCAAACACATTTTTTCGTTTTTTCATATTCTGCCAATGGGGGACCATTGGCATTAGGTGCCAAACGCATTTCTTCGTTTTTTCATATTTTGCCAATGGGGGACCATTGGCATTAGGAGCCAAACGCATTTTTTCGTTTTTTCATATTCTGCCAATGGAGAACCATTGGCATTAGGTACCAATCGCATTTTTTCGTTTTTTCATATTCTGCCAATGGGGGACCATTGGCATTAGGTGCCAAACGCATTTCTTCGTTTTTTCATATTTTGCCAATGGGGGACCATTGGCATTAGGTGCCAAACGCATTTTTTCGTTTTTTCATATTCTGCCAATGGGGGACCATTGGCATTAGGTGCCAATCGCATTTTTTCGTTTTTTCATATTCTGCCAATGGGGGACCATTGGCATTAGGTGCCAAACACATTTTTTCGTTTTTTCATATTCTGCCAATGGGGGACCATTGGCATTAGGAGCCAAACGCATTTTTTCGTTTTTTCATATTCTGCTAATGGGGGACCATTGGCATTAGGAGCCAAACGCATTTTTTCGTTTTTTCATATTCTGCCAATGGGGGACCATTGGCATTAGGAGGCAAACACATTTTTTCGTTTTTTCATATTCTGCCAATGGGGGACCATTGGCATTAGGTGCCAATCGCATTTTTTCGTTTTTTCATATTCTGCCAATGGGGGACCATTGGCATTAGGTGCCAAACACATTTTTTCGTTTTTTCATATTCTGCCAATGGGGGACCATTGGCATTAGATGCCAAACGCATTTCTTCGTTTTTTCATATTCTGCCAATGGGGGACCATTGGCATTAGGTGCCAATCGCATTTTTTCGTTTTTTCATATTCTGCCAATGGGGGACCATTGGCATTAGGTGCCAAACGCATTTTTTCGTTTTTTCATATTCTGCCAATGGGGGACCATTGGCATTAGGTGCCAATCGCATTTTTTCGTTTTTTCATATTCTGCCAATGGGGGACCATTGGCATTAGGTGCCAAACACATTTTTTCGTTTTTTCATATTCTGCCAATGGGGGACCATTGGCATTAGGTGCCAATCGCATTTTTTCGTTTTTTCATATTCTGCCAATGGGGGACCATTGGCATTAGGTGCCAAACACATTTTTTCGTTTTTTCATATTCTGCCAATGGGGGACCATTGGCATTAGGTACCAATCGCATTTTTTCGTTTTTTCATATTCTGCCAATGGGGGACCATTGGCATTAGGTGCCAAACACATTTTTTCGTTTTTTCATATTCTGCCAATGGGGGACCATTGGCATTAGGTGCCAAACGCATTTTTTCGGTTTTTCATATTCTGCCAATGGGGGACCATTGGCATTAGGTGCCAATCGCATTTTTTCGTTTTTTCATATTCTGCCAATGGGGGACCATTGGCATTAGGTGCCAAACGCATTTTTTCGTTTTTTCATATTCTGCCAATGGGGGACCATTGGCATTAGGTGCCAAACACATTTTTTCGTTTTTTCATATTCTGCCAATGGGGGACCATTGGCAATAGGTCCCAAACACATTTTTTCGTTTTTTCATATTCTGCCAATGGGGGACCATTGGCATTAGGAGGCAAACACATTTTTTCGTTTTTTCATATTCTGCCAATGGGGGACCATTAGCATTAGTTGCCAAACACATTTTTTCGTTTTTTCATATTCTGCCAATGGGGGACCATTGGCATTAGGTGCCAATCGCATTTTTTCGTTTTTTCATATTCTGCCAATGGGGGACCATTGGCATTAGGTGCCAATCGCATTTTTTCGTTTTTTCATATTCTGCCAATGGGGGACCATTGGCATTAGGTGCCAATCGCATTTTTTCGTTTTTTCATATTCTGCCAATGGGGGACCATTGGCATTAGGTGGCAAACACATTTTTTAGTTTTTTCATATTCTGCCAATGGGGGACCATTGGCATTAGGTGCCAATCGCATTTTTTCGTTTGTTCATATTCTGCCAATGGGGGACCATTGGCATTAGGTGCCAATCGCATTTTTTCGTTTTTTCATATTCTGCCAATGGGGGACCATTGGCATTAGGTGCCAATCGCATTTTTTCGTTTTTTCATATTCTGCCAATGGGGGACCATTGGCATTAGGTGGCAAACACATTTTTTCGTTTTTTCATATTCTGCCAATGGGGGACCATTGGCATTAGGTGCCAATCGCATTTTTTCGTTTGTTCATATTCTGCCAATGGGGGACCATTGGCATTAGGTGCCAATCGCATTTTTTTGTTTTTTCATATTCTGCCAATGGGGGACCATTGGCATTAGGTGCCAAACACATTTTTTCGTTTTTTCATATTCTGCCAATGGGGGACCATTGGCATTATGTCCCAAACACGTTTTTTCGTTTTTTCATATTCTGCCAATGGGGGACCATTGGCATTAGGTGCCAATCGGATTTTTTCGTTTTTTCATATTCTGCCAATGGGGGACCATTGGCATTAGGTGCCAATCGCATTTTTTCGTTTGTTCATATTCTGCCAATGGGGGACCATTGGCATTAGGTGCCAAACACATTTTTTCGTTTTTTCATATTCTGCCAATGGGGGACCATTGGCATTAGGTCCCAAACACGTTTTTTCGTTTTTTCATATTCTGCCAATGGGGGACCATTGGCATTAGGTGCCAATCGGATTTTTTCGTTTTTTCATATTCTGCCAATGGGGGACCATTGGCATTAGGTGCCAATCGCATTTTTTCGTTTTTTCATATTCTGCCAATGGGGGACCATTGGCATTAGGTGCCAAACACATTTTTTCGTTTTTTCATATTCTGCCAATGGGGGACCATTGGCATTAGGTGCCAATCGCATTTTTTCGTTTTTTCATATTCTGCCAATGGGGGACCATTGGCATTAGGTGCCAATCGCATTTTTTCGTTTTTTTAATATTCTGCCAATGGGGGACCATTGGCATTAGGTGCCAATCGCATTTTTTCGTTTTTTCATATTCTGCCAATGGGGGACCATTGGCATTAGGTGCCAAACACATTTTTTCGTTTTTTCATATTCTGCCAATGGGGGACCATTGGCATTAGGTGCCAAACGCATTTCTTCGTTTTTTCATATTCTGCCAATGGGGGACCATTGGCATTAGGTGCCAATCGCATTTTTTCGTTTTTTCATATTCTGCCAATGGGGGACCATTGGCATTAGGTGCCAAACGCATTTTTTCGTTTTTTCATATTCTGCCAATGGGGGACCATTGGCATTAGGTGCCAAACACATTTTTTCGTTTTTTCATATTCTGCCAATGGGGGACCATTGGCATTAGGAGCCAAACGCATTTTTTCGTTTTTTCATATTCTGCCAATGGGGGACCATTGGCATTAGGAGCCAAACGCATTTTTTCGTTTTTTCATATTCTGCCAATGGGGGACCATTGGCATTAGGAGGCAAACACATTTTTTCGTTTTTTCATATTCTGCCAATGGGGGACCATTGGCATTAGGTGCCAAACACATTTTTTCGTTTTTTCATATTCTGCCAATGGGGGACCATTGGCATTAGGTGCCAAACGCATTTCTTCGTTTTTTCATATTCTGCCAATGGGGGACCATTGGCATTAGGTGCCAATCGCATTTTTTCGTTTTTTCATATTCTGCCAATGGGGGACCATTGGCATTAGGTGCCAATCTCATTTTTTTGTTTTTTCATATTCTGCCAATGGGGGACCATTGGCATTAGGTGCCAAACACATTTTTTCGTTTTTTCATATTCTGCCAATGGGGGACCATTGGCATTAGGTGCCAATCGCATTTTTTCGTTTTTTCATATTCTGCCAATGGGGGACCATTGGCATTAGGTGCCAATCGCATTTTTTCGTTTTTGCATATTCTGCCAATGGGGGACCATTGGCATTAGGTGCCAATCGCATTTTTTCGTTTTTTCATATTCTGCCAATGGGGGACCATTGGCATTAGGTGGCAAACACATTTTTTCGTTTTTTCATATTCTGCCAATGGGGGACCATTGGCATTAGGTGCCAATCGCATTTTTTCGTTTGTTCATATTCTGCCAATGGGGGACCATTGGCATTAGGTGCCAAACGCATTTTTTCGTTTTTTCATATTCTGCCAATGGGGGACCATTGGCATTAGGAGCCAAACGCATTTTTTCGTTTTTTCATATTCTGCCAATGGGGGACCATTGGCATTAGGTGCCAAACGCATTTTTTCGTTTTTGCATATTCTGCCAATGGGGGACCATTGGCATTAGGTGCCAATCGCATTTTTTCGTTTTTGCATATTCTGCCAATGGGGGACCATTGGCATTAGGTGCCAATCGCATTTTTTCGTTTTTTCATATTCTGCCAATGGGGGACCATTGGCATTAGGTGCCAATCGCATTTTTTCGTTTTTGCATATTCTGCCAATGGGGGACCATTGGCATTAGGTGCCAATCGCATTTTTTCGTTTTTTCATATTCTGCCAATGGGGGACCATTGGCATTAGGTGCCAATCTCATTTTTTTGTTTTTTCATATTCTGCCAATGGGGGACCATTGGCATTAGGTGCCAAACACATTTTTTCGTTTTTTCATATTCTGCCAATGGGGGACCATTGGCATTAGGTGCCAATCGCATTTTTTCGTTTTTTCATATTCTGCCAATGGGGGACCATTGGCATTAGGTGCCAATCGCATTTTTTCGTTTTTGCATATTCTGCCAATGGGGGACCATTGGCATTAGGTGCCAATCGCATTTTTTCGTTTTTTCATATTCTGCCAATGGGGGACCATTGGCATTAGGTGGCAAACACATTTTTTCGTTTTTTCATATTCTGCCAATGGGGGACCATTGGCATTAGGTGCCAATCGCATTTTTGCGTTTGTTCATATTCTGCCAATGGGGGACCATTGGCATTAGGTGCCAATCGCATTTTTTCGTTTTTTCATATTCTGCCAATGGGGAACCATTGGCATTAGGTGCCAATCGCATTTTTTCGTTTTTTCATATTCTGCCAATGGGGGACCATTGGCATTAGGTGGCAAACACATTTTTTCGTTTTTTCATATTCTGCCAATGGGGGACCATTGGCATTAGGAGCCAAACGCATTTTTTCGTTTTTTCATATTCTGCCAATGGGGGACCATTGGCATTAGGTGCCAATCGCATTTTTTCGTTTTTTCATATTCTGCCAATGGGGGACCATTGGCATTAGGTGCCAATCGCATTTTTTCGTTTGTTCATATTCTGCCAATGGGGGACCATTGGCATTAGGTGCCAAACGCATTTCTTCGTTTTTTCATATTTTGCCAATGGGGGACCATTGGCATTAGGAGCCAAACGCATTTTTTCGTTTTTTCATATTCTGCCAATGGGGGACCATTGGCATTAGGTGCCAATCGCATTTTTTCGTTTTTTCATATTCTGCCAATGGGGGACCATTGGCATTAGGTGCCAATCGCATTTTTTCGTTTTTTCATATTCTGCCAATGGGGAACCATTGGCATTAGGTGCCAATCGCATTTTTTTGTTTTTTCATATTCTGCCAATGGGGGACCATTGGCATTAGGTGCCAAACACGTTTTTTCGTTTTTTCATATTCTGCCAATGGGGGACCATTGGCATTAGGAGCCAAACGCATTTTTTCGTTTTTTCATATTCTGCCAATGGGGGACCATTGGCATTAGGTGCCAATCGCATTTTTTCGTTTTTTCATATTCTGCCAATGGGGGACCATTGGCATTAGGTGCCAATCGCATTTTTTCGTTTTTTCATATTCTGCCAATGGGGGACCATTGGCATTAGGTGGCAAACACATTTTTTCGTTTTTTCATATTCTGCCAATGGGGGACCATTGGCATTAGGTGCCAATCGCATTTTTTCGTTTGTTCATATTCTGCCAATGGGGGACCATTGGCATTAGGTCCCAAACACGTTTTTTCGTTTTTTCATATTCTGCCAATGGGGGACCATTGGCATTAGGTGCCAATCGGATTTTTTCGTTTTTTCATATTCTGCCAATGGGGGACCATTGGCATTAGGTGCCAATCGCATTTTTTCGTTTGTTCATATTCTGCCAATGGGGGACCATTGGCATTAGGTGGCAAACACATTTTTTCGTTTTTTCATATTCTGCCAATGGGGGACCATTGGCATTAGGTGCCAATCGCATTTTTTCGTTTGTTCATATTCTGCCAATGGGGGACCATTGGCATTAGGTGCCAAACGCATTTCTTCGTTTTTTCATATTTTGCCAATGGGGGACCATTGGCATTAGGAGCCAAACGCATTTTTTCGTTTTTTCATATTCTGCCAATGGGGAACCATTGGCATTAGGTACCAATCGCATTTTTTCGTTTTTTCATATTCTGCCAATGGGGGACCATTGGCATTAGGTGCCAAACGCATTTTTTCGTTTTTTCATATTCTGCCAATGGGGGACCATTGGCATTAGGTGCCAATCGCATTTTTTCGTTTGTTCATATTCTGCCAATGGGGGACCATTGGCATTAGGTGCCAAACACATTTTTTCGTTTTTTCATATTCTGCCAATGGGGGACCATTGGCATTAGGTCCCAAACACGTTTTTTCGTTTTTTCATATTCTGCCAATGGGGGACCATTGGCATTAGGTGCCAATCGGATTTTTTCGTTTTTTCATATTCTGCCAATGGGGGACCATTGGCATTAGGTGCCAATCGCATTTTTTCGTTTTTTCATATTCTGCCAATGGGAGACCATTGGCATTAGGTCCCAAACACGTTTTTTCATATTCTGCCAATGGGGGACCATTGGCATTAGGAGCCAAACGCATTTTTTCGTTTTTTCATATTCTGCCAATGGGGGACCATTGGCATTAGGTGCCAATCGCATTTTTTCGTTTTTTCATATTCTGCCAATGGGAGACCATTGGCATTAGGTCCCAAACACGTTTTTTTGTTTTTTCATATTCTGCCAATGGGGGACCATTGGCATTAGGTGCCAAACACATTTTTTCGTTTTTTCATATTCTGCCAATGGGGGACCATTGGCATTAGGTGGCAAACACATTTTTTCGTTTTTTCATATTCTGCCAATGGGGGACCATTGGCATTAGGTGCCAATCGCATTTTTTCGTTTGTTCATATTCTGCCAATGGGGGACCATTGGCATTAGGTGCCAATCGCATTTTTTTGTTTTTTCATATTCTGCCAATGGGGGACCATTGGCATTAGGTGCCAAACACATTTTTTCGTTTTTTCATATTCTGCCAATGGGGGACCATTGGCATTAGGACCCAAACACGTTTTTTCGTTTTTTCATATTCTGCCAATGGGGGACCATTGGCATTAGGTGCCAATCGGATTTTTTCGTTTTTTCATATTCTGCCAATGGGGGACCATTGGCATTAGGTGCCAATCGCATTTTTTCGTTTGTTCATATTCTGCCAATGGGGGACCATTGGCATTAGGTGCCAAACACATTTTTTCGTTTTTTCATATTCTGCCAATGGGGGACCATTGGCATTAGGTCCCAAACACGTTTTTTCGTTTTTTCATATTCTGCCAATGGGGGACCATTGGCATTAGGTGCCAATCGGATTTTTTCGTTTTTTCATATTCTGCCAATGGGGGACCATTGGCATTAGGTGCCAATCGCATTTTTTCGTTTTTTCATATTCTGCCAATGGGAGACCATTGGCATTAGGTCCCAAACACGTTTTTTCGTTTTTTCATATTCTGCCAATGGGGGACCATTGGCATTAGGAGCCAAACGCATTTTTTCGTTTTTTCATATTCTGCCAATGGGGGACCATTGGCATTAGGTGCCAATCGCATTTTTTCGTTTTTTCATATTCTGCCAATGGGGGACCATTGGCATTAGGTGCCAATCGCATTTTTTCGTTTTTTCATATTCTGCCAATGGGGGACCATTGGCATTAGGTGGCAAACACATTTTTTCGTTTTTTCATATTCTGCCAATGGGGGACCATTGGCATTAGGTGCCAATCGCATTTTTTCGTTTGTTCATATTCTGCCAATGGGGGACCATTGGCATTAGGTGCCAATCGCATTTTTTTGTTTTTTCATATTCTGCCAATGGGGGACCATTGGCATTAGGTGCCAATCGCATTTTTTCGTTTTTTCATATTCTGCCAATGGGGGACCATTGGCATTAGGTGCCAATCGCATTTTTTCGTTTTTTCATATTCTGCCAATGGGGGACCATTGGCATTAGGTGCCAATCGCATTTTTTCGTTTTTTCATATTCTGCCAATGGGAGACCATTGGCATTAGGTGCCAATCGCATTTTTTCGTTTTTTCATATTCTGCCAATGGGGGACCATTGGCATTAGGTGCCAATCGCATTTTTTCGTTTTTTCATATTCTGCCAATGGGGGACCATTGGCATTAGGTGCCAAACGCATTTCTTCGTTTTTTCATATTCTGCCAATGGGGGACCATTGGCATTAGGTGCCAATCGCATTTTTTCGTTTTTTCATATTCTGCCAATGGGGGACCATTGGCATTAGGTGCCAAACGCATTTTTTCGTTTTTTCATATTCTGCCAATGGGGGACCATTGGCATTAGGTGCCAATCGCATTTTTTCGTTTTTTCATATTCTGCCAATGGGGGACCATTGGCATTAGGTGGCAAACACATTTTTTCGTTTTTTCATATTCTGCCAATGGGGGACCATTGGCATTAGGAGCCAAACACATTTTTTCGTTTTTTCATATTCTGGCAATGGGGGACCATTGGCATTAGGTGCCAATCGCATTTTTTCGTTTTTTCATATTCTGCCAATGGGGGACCATTGGCATTAGGAGCCAAACGTATTTTTTCGTTTTTTCATATTCTGCCAATGGGGGACCATTGGCATTAGGTGGCAAACACATTTTTTCGTTTTTTCATATTCTGCCAATGGGGGACCATTGGCATTAGGTGCCAAACGCATTTTTTCGTTTTTTCATATTCTGCCAATGGGGGACCATTGGCATTAGGTGCCAATCGCATTTTTTCGTTTTTTCATATTCTGCCAATGGAGGACCATTGGCATTATTTCCCAAACACATTTTTTCGTTTTTTCATATTCTGCCAATGGGGGACCATTGGCATTAGGAGGCAAACACATTTTTTCGTTTTTTCATATTCTGCCAATGGGGGACCATTGGCATTAGGTGCCAAACGCATTTTTTCGTTTTTTCATATTCTGCCAATGGGGGACCATTGGCATTAGGAGGCAAACACATTTTTTCGTTTTTTCATATTCTGCCAATGGGGGACCATTGGCATTAGGTGCCAAACGCATTTTTTCGTTTTTTCATATTCTGCCAATGGGGGACCATTGGCATTAGGTGCCAAACGCATTTTTTCGTTTTTTCATATTCTGCCAATGGGGGACCATTGGCATTAGGAGGCAAACACATTTTTTCGTTTTTTCATATTCTGCCAATGGGGGACCATTGGCATTAGGAGCCAAACGCATTTTTTCGTTTTTTCATATTCTGCCAATGGGGGACCATTGGCATTAGGAGCCAAACGCATTTTTTCGTTTTTTCATATTCTGCCAATGGGGGACCATTGGCATTAGGTGCCAATCGCATTTTTTCGTTTTTTCATATTCTGCCAATGGGGGACCATTGACATTAGGTGCCAAACGCATTTTTTCGTTTTTTCATATTCTGCCAATGGGGGACCATTGGCATTAGGTGCCAATCGCATTTTTTTGTTTTTTCATATTCTGCCAATGGGGGACCATTGGCATTAGGTGCCAAACACATTTTTTCGTTTTTTCATATTCTGCCAATGGGGGACCATTGGCATTAGGTGCCAATCGCATTTTTTCGTTTTTTCATATTCTGCCAATGGGGGACCATTGGCATTAGGTGCCAATCGCATTTTTTCGCTTTTTCATATTCTGCCAATGGGGGACCATTGGCATTAGGTGCCAAACGCATTTTTTCGTTTTTTCATATTCTGCCAATGGGGGACCATTGGCATTAGGTGCCAATCGCATTTTTTCGTTTTTTCATATTCTGCCAATGGGGGACCATTGGCATTAGGTGCCAAACACATTTTTTCGTTTTTTCATATTCTGCCAATGGGGGACCATTGGCATTAGGTGCCAATCGCATTTTTTCGTTTTTTCATATTCTGCCAATGGGGGACCATTGGCATTAGGTGCCAATCGCATTTTTTCGTTTTTTCATATTCTGCCAATGGGGGACCATTGGCATTAGGTGCCAATCGCATTTTTTCGTTTTTTCATATTCTGCCAATGGGGGACCATTGGCATTAGGTGCCAAACGCATTTTTTCGTTTTTTCATATTCTGCCAATGGGGGACCATTGGCATTAGGTGCCAATCGCATTTTTTCGTTTTTTCATATTCTGCCAATGGGGGACCATTGGCATTAGGTGCCAAACGCATTTTTTCGTTTTTTCATATTCTGCCAATGGGGGACCATTGGCATTAGGTGCCAATCGCATTTTTTTGTTTTTTCATATTCTGCCAATGGGGGACCATTGGCATTAGGTGCCAAACGCATTTTTTCGTTTTTTCATATTCTGCCAATGGGGGACCATTGGCATTAGGTGCCAAACGCATTTTTTCGTTTTTTCATATTCTGCCAATGGGGGACCATTGGCATTAGGTGCCAATCGCATTTTTTCGTTTTTTCATATTCTGCCAATGGGGGACCATTGGCATTAGGTGCCAATCGCATTTTTTCGTTTTTTCATATTCTGCCAATGGGGGACCATTGGCATTAGGTGCCAATCGCATTTTTTCGTTTTTTCATATTCTGCCAATGGGGGACCATTGGCATTAGGTGCCAAACGCATTTTTTCGTTTTTTCATATTCTGCCAATGGGGGACCATTGGCATTAGGTGCCAATCGCATTTTTTTGTTTTTTCATATTCTGCCAATGGGGGACCATTGGCATTAGGTGCCAAACACATTTTTTCGTTTTTTCATATTCTGCCAATGGGGGACCATTGGCATTAGGTGCCAATCGCATTTTTTTGTTTTTTCATATTCTGCCAATGGGGGACCATTGGCATTAGGTGCCAAACGCATTTTTTCGTTTTTTCATATTCTGCCAATGGGGGACCATTGGCATTAGGTGCCAATCGCATTTTTTCGTTTTTTCATATTCTGCCAATGGGGGACCATTGGCATTAGGTGCCAAACGCATTTTTTCGTTTTTTCATATTCTGCCAATGGGGGACCATTGGCATTAGGTGCCAATCGCATTTTTTCGTTTTTTCATATTCTGCCAATGGGGGACCATTGGCATTAGGTGCCAAACGCATTTTTTCGTTTTTTCATATTCTGCCAATGGGGGACCATTGGCATTAGGTGCCAATCGCATTTTTTCGTTTTTTCATATTCTGCCAATGGGGGACCATTGGCATTAGGTGCCAATCGCATTTTTTCGTTTTTTCATATTCTGCCAATGGGGGACCATTGGCATTAGGTGGCAAACACATTTTTTCGTTTTTTCATATTCTGCCAATGGGGGACCATTGGCATTAGGTGCCAATCGCATTTTTTCGTTTGTTCATATACTGCCAATGGATGACCATTGGCATTAGGTGCCAATCGCATTTTTTTGTTTTTTCATATTCTGCCAATGGGGGACCATTGGCATTAGGTGCCAATCGGATTTTTTCGTTTTTTCATATTCTGCCAATGGGGGACCATTGGCATTAGGTCCCAAACACGTTTTTTCGTTTTTTCATATTCTGCCAATGGGGGACCATTGGCATTAGGAGCCAAACGCATTTTTTCGTTTTTTCATATTCTGCCAATGGGGGACCATTGGCATTAGGTGCCAAACGCATTTTTTCGTTTTTTCATATTCTGCCAATGGAGGACCATTGGCATTAGGTGCCAAACACATTTTTTCGTTTTTTTATATTCTGCTAATGGGGGACCATTGGCATTAGGAGCCAAACGCATTTTTTCGTTTTTTCATATTCTGCCAATGGGGGACCATTGGCATTAGGTCCCAAACACAATTTTTCGTTTTTTCATATTCTGCCAATGGGGGACCATTGGCAATAGGTCCCAAACACATTTTTTCGTTTTTTCATATTCTGCCAATGGGGGACCATTGGCATTAGGTCCCAAATACATTTTTTCGTTTTTTCATATTCTGCCAATGGGAGACCATTGGCATTAGGTGCCAATCGCATTTTTTCGTTTGTTCATATTCTGCCAATGGGGGACCATTGGCATTAGGTGCCAATCGCATTTTTTCGTTTTTTCGTATTCTGCCTATGGGGGACCATTGGCATTAGGTGGCAAACACATTTTTTGTTTTTTCATATTCTGCCAATGGGGGACCATTGGCAATAGGTCCCAAACACATTTTTTCGTTTTTTCATATTCTGCCAATGGGGGACCATTGGCATTAGGTGCCAAACACATTTGTTCGTTTTTTCATATTCTGCCAACTTGGGACCATTGGCAATAGGTCCCAAACACATTTTTTCGTTTTTTCATATTCTGCCAATGGGGGACCATTGGCATTAGGAGCCAAATGCATTTTTTCGTTTTTTCATATTCTGCCAATGGGGGACCATTGGCATTAGGAGCCAAACGCATTTTTTCGTTTTTTCATATTCTGCCAATGGGGGACCATTGGCATTAGGTCCCAAACACATTTTTTTCGTTTTGTCATATTCTGCCAATGGGGGACCATTGGCATTAGGTGGCAAACACATTTTTTCGTTTTTTTATATTCTGCCAATGGGGGACCATTGGCATTAGGTGCCAATCGTATTTTTTCGTTTTTTCATATCTCCAATGGGGGACCATTGGCAATAGGTCCCAAACACATTTTTTCGTTTTTTCATATTCTGCCAATGGGGGACCATTGGCATTAGGTCCCAAATACATTTTTTCGTTTTTTCATATTCTGCCAATGGGAGACCATTGGCATTAGGTGCCAATCGCATTTTTTCGTTTTTTCATATTCTGCCAATGGGGGACCATTGGCATTAGGTGCCAAACACATTTTTTCGTTTTTTCATATTCTGACAATGGGGGACCATTGGCATTAGGTGCCAAACGCATTTCTTCGTTTTTTCATATTCTGCCAATGGGGGACCATTGGCATTAGGTGCCAATCGCATTTTTTCGTTTTTTCATATTCTGCCAATGGGGGACCATTGGCATTAGGTGCCAAACGCATTTTTTCGTTTTTTCATATTTTGCCAATGGGGGACCATTGGCATTAGGTGCCAATCGCATTTTTTCGTTTTTTCATATTCTGCCAATGGGGGACCATTGGCATTAGGTGCCAAACACATTTTTTCGTTTTTTCATATTCTGCCAATGGGGGACCATTGGCATTAGGAGCCAAACGCATTTTTTCGTTTTTTCATATTCTGCCAATGGGGGACCATTGGCATTAGGTCCCAAATACATTTTTTCGTTTTTTCATATTCTGCCAATGGGGGACCATTGGCATTAGGTGCCAATCGCATTTTTTCGTTTTTTCATATTCTGCCAATGGGGGACCATTGGCATTAGGTGCCAAACACATTTTTTCGTTTTTTCATATTCTGCCAATGGGGGACCATTGGCATTAGGTGCCAAACGCATTTCTTCGTTTTTTCATATTCTGCCAATGGGGGACCATTGGCATTAGGTGCCAATCGCATTTTTTCGTTTTTTCATATTCTGCCAATGGGGGACCATTGGCATTAGGTGCCAAACGCATTTCTTCGTTTTTTCATATTCTGCCAATGGGGGACCATTGGCATTAGGAGCCAAACGCATTTTTTCGTTTTTTCATATTCTGCCAATGGGGGACCATTGGCATTAGGTCCCAAATACATTTTTTCGTTTTTTCATATTCTGCCAATGGGGGACCATTGGCATTAGGTGCCAATCGCATTTTTTCGTTTTTTCATATTCTGCCAATGGGGGACCATTGGCATTAGGTGCCAAACACATTTTTTCGTTTTTTCATATTCTGCCAATGGGGGACCATTGGCATTAGGTGCCAAACGCATTTTTTCGTTTTTTCATATTCTGCCAATGGGGGACCATTGGCATTAGGTGCCAATCGCATTTTTTCGTTTTTTCATATTCTGCCAATGGGGGACCATTGGCATTAGGTGCCAAACACATTTTTTCGTTTTTTCATATTCTGCCAATGGGGGACCATTGGCATTAGGTGCCAATCGCATTTTTTCGTTTTTTCATATTCTGCCAATGGGGGACCATTGGCATTAGGTGCCAAACACATTTTTTCGTTTTTTCATATTCTGCCAATGGGGGACCATTGGCATTAGGTACCAATCGCATTTTTTCGTTTTTTCATATTCTGCCAATGGGGGACCATTGGCATTAGGTGCCAAACACATTTTTTCGTTTTTTCATATTCTGCCAATGGGGGACCATTGGCATTAGGTGCCAAACGCATTTTTTCGGTTTTTCATATTCTGCCAATGGGGGACCATTGGCATTAGGTGCCAATCGCATTTTTTCGTTTTTTCATATTCTGCCAATGGGGGACCATTGGCATTAGGTGCCAAACACATTTTTTCGTTTTTTCATATTCTGCCAATGGGGGACCATTGGCAATAGGTCCCAAACACATTTTTTCGTTTTTTCATATTCTGCCAATGGGGGACCATTGGCATTAGGAGGCAAACACATTTTTTCGTTTTTTCATATTCTGCCAATGGGGGACCATTGGCATTAGGTGCCAATCGCATTTTTTCGTTTTTTCATATTCTGCCAATGGGGGACCATTGGCATTAGGTGCCAATCGCATTTTTTCGTTTTTTCATATTCTGCCAATGGGGGACCATTGGCATTAGGTGCCAAACACATTTTTTCGTTTTTTCATATTCTGCCAATGGGGGACCATTGGCATTAGGTGCCAAACGCATTTTTTTGTTTTTTCATATTCTGCCAATGGGGGACCATTGGCATTAGGTGCCAATCGCATTTTTTCGTTTTTTCATATTCTGCCAATGGGGGACCATTGGCATTAGGTGCCGATCGCATTTTTTCGTTTTTTCATATTCTGCCAATGGGGGACCATTAGCATTAGGTGCCAAACACATTTTTTCGTTTTTTCATATTCTGCCAATGGGGGACCATTGGCATTAGTTGCCAATCGCATTTTTTCGTTTTTTCATATTCTGCCAATGGGGGACCATTGGCATTAGGTGCCAAACGCATTTTTTTGTTTTTTCATATTCTGCCAATGGGGGACCATTGGCATTAGGTGCCAATCGCATTTTTTCGTTTTTTCATATTCTGCCAATGGGGGACCATTGGCATTAGGTGGCAAACACATTTTTTCGTTTTTTCATATTCTGCCAATGGGGGACCATTGGCATTAGGTGGCAAACACATTTTTTCGTTTTTTCATATTCTGCCAATGGGGGACCATTGGCATTAGGTGCCAATCGCATTTTTTTGTTTTTTCATATTCTGCCAATGGGGGACCATTGGCATTAGGTGCCAAACACATTTTTTCGTTTTTTCATATTCTGCCAATGGGAGACCATTGGCATTAGGTCCCAAACACGTTTTTTCGTTTTTTCATATTCTGCCAATGGGGGACCATTGGCATTAGGTGCCAAACGCATTTTTTCGTTTTTTCATATTCTGCCAATGGGGGACCATTGGCATTAGGTGCCAATCGCATTTTTTCGTTTGTTCATATTCTGCCAATGGGGGACCATTGGCATTAGGTGCCAAACACATTTTTTCGTTTTTTCATATTCTGCCAATGGGGGACCATTGGCATTAGGTGCCAAACGAATTTCTTCGTTTTTTCATATTCTGCCAATGGGGGACCATTGGCATTAGGTGCCAATCGCATTTTTTCGTTTTTTCATATTCTGCCAATGGGGGACCATTGGTGCCAATCGCATTTTTTCGTTTTTTCATATTCTGCCAATGGGGGACCATTGGCATTAGGTGCCAAACACATTTTTTCGTTTTTTCATATTCTGCCAATGGTCCCCCATTGGCATTAGGTGCCAATCGCATTTTTTCGTTTTTTCATATTCTGCCAATGGGGGACCATTGGCATTAGGTGCCAAACACATTTTTTCGTTTTTTCATATTCTGCCAATGGCGGACCATTGGCATTAGGTGCCAATCGCATTTTTTTGTTTTTTCATATTCTGCCAATGGGGGACCATTGGCATTAGGTGCCAATCGCATTTTTTCGTTTTTTCATATTCTGCCAATGGGGGACCATTGGCATTAGGTGCCAAACACATTTTTTCGTTTTTTCATATTCTGCCAATGGGGGACCATTGGCATTAGGTGCCAATCGCATTTTTTCGTTTTTTCATATTCTGCCAATGGGGGACCATTGGCATTAGGTGCCAATCGCATTTTTTCGTTTTTTCATATTCTGCCAATGGGGGACCATTGGCATTAGATGCCAAACGCATTTTTTCGTTTTTTCATATTCTGCCAATGGGGGACCATTGGCATTAGGAGCCAAACGCATTTTTTAGTTTTTTCATATTCTGCCAATGGGGGACCATTGGCATTAGGAGGCAAACACATTTTTTCGTTTTTTCATATTCTGCCAATGGGGGACCATTGGCATTAGGAGCCAAACGCATTTATTCGTTTTTTCATATTCTGCCAATGGGGGACCATTGGCATTAGGTGCCAATCGCATTTTTTCGTTTTTTCATATTCTGCCAATGGGGGACCATTGGCATTAGGAGGCAAACACATTTTTTCGTTTTTTCATATTCTGCCAATGGGAGACCATTGGCATTAGGTGCCAAACGCATTTTTTCGTTTTTTCATATTCTGCCAATGGGGGACCATTGGCATTAGGTGCCAATCGCATTTTTTCGTTTTTTCATATTCTGCCAATTGGGGACCATTGGCATTAGATGCCAAACGCATTTTTTCGTTTTTTCATATTCTGCCAATGGGGGACCATTGGCATTAGGTGCCAATGGCATTTTTTCGTTTTTTCATATTCTGCCAATGGGGGACCATTGGCATTAGGTGCCAAACACATTTTTTCGTTTTTTCATATTCTGCCAATGGGGGACCATTGGCATTAGGAGCCAAACGCATTTTTTCGTTTTTTCATATTCTGCCAATGGGGGACCATTGGCATTAGGTGCCAATCGCATTTTTTCGTTTTTTCATATTCTGCCAATGGGGGACCATTGGCATTAGGTGCCAATCGCATTTTTTCGTTTTTTCATATTCTGCCAATGGGGGACCATTGGCATTAGGTGCCAAACGCATTTCTTCGTTTTTTCATATTCTGCCAATGGGGGACCATTGGCATTAGGTGCCAATCGCATTTTTTCGTTTTTTCATATTCTGCCAATGGGGGACCATTGGCATTAGGTGCCAATCGCATTTTTTCGTTTTTTCATATTCTGCCAATGGGGGACCATTGGCATTAGGTGCCAATCGCATTTTTTCGTTTTTTCATATTCTGCCAATGGGGGACCATTGGCATTAGGTGCCAAACGCATTTTTTCGTTTTTTCATATTCTGCCAATGGGGGACCATTGGCATTAGGTGCCAATCGCATTTTTTCGTTTTTTCATATTCTGCCAATGGGGGACCATTGGCATTAGGTGCCAAACGCATTTTTTCGTTTTTTCATATTCTGCCAATGGGGGACCATTGGCATTAGGTGCCAATCGCATTTTTTCGTTTTTTCATATTCTGCCAATGGGGGACCATTGGCATTAGGTGCCAAACGCATTTTTTCGTTTTTTCATATTCTGCCAGTGGGGGACCATTGGCATTAGGTGCCAAAGGCATTTTTTCGTTTTTTCATATTCTGCCAATGGGGGACCATTGGCATTAGGTGCCAAACACATTTTTTCGTTTTTTCATATTCTGCCAATGGGGGACCATTGGCATTAGGTGCCAATCGCATTTTTTCGTTTTTTCATATTCTGCCAATGGGGGACCATTGGCATTAGGTGCCAATCGCATTTTTTCGTTTTTTCATATTCTGCCAATGGGGGACCATTGGCATTAGGTGCCAATCGCATTTTTTCGTTTTTTCATATTCTGCCAATGGGGGACCATTGGCATTAGGTGCCAATCGCATTTTTTCGTTTTTTCATATTCTGCCAATGGGGGACCATTGGCATTAGGTGCCAAACGCATTTTTTCGTTTTTTCATATTCTGCCAATGGGGGACCATTGGCATTAGGTGCCAAACGCATTTTTTCGTTTTTTCATATTCTGCCAATGGGGGACCATTGGCATTAGGTGCCAATCGCATTTTTTCGTTTTTTCATATTCTGCCAATGGGGGACCATTGGCATTAGGTGCCGATCGCATTTTTTCGTTTTTTCATATTCTGCCAATGGGGGACCATTGGCATTAGGTGGCAAACACATTTTTTCGTTTTTTCATATTCTGCCAATGGGGGACCATTGGCATTAGGTGCCAATCGCATTTTTTCGTTTTTTCATATTCTGCCAATGGGGGACCATTGGCATTAGGTGCCAATCGCATTTTTTCGTTTTTTCATATTCTGCCAATGGGGGACCATTGGCATTAGGTGCCAATCGCATTTTTTCGTTTTTTCATATTCTGCCAATGGGGGACCATTGGCATTAGGTGCCAAACGCATTTTTTCGTTTTTTCATATTCTGCCAATGGGGGACCATTGGCATTAGGAGCCAAACGCATTTTTTAGTTTTTTCATATTCTGCCAATGGGAGACCATTGGCATTAGGTGCCAAACGCATTTTTTCGTTTTTTCATATTCTGCCAATGGGGGACCATTGGCATTAGGTGCCAATCGCATTTTTTCGTTTTTTCATATTCTGCCAATGGGGGACCATTGGCATTAGGTGCCAAACGCATTTCTTCGTTTTTTCATATTCTGCCAATGGGGGACCATTGGCATTAGGTGCCAATCGCATTTTTTCGTTTTTTCATATTCTGCCAATGGGGGACCATTGGCATTAGGTGCCAATCGCATTTTTTCGTTTTTTCATATTCTGCCAATGGGGGACCATTGGCATTAGGTGCCAATCGCATTTTTTCGTTTTTTCATATTCTGCCAATGGGGGACCATTGGCATTAGGTGCCAAACGCATTTTTTCGTTTTTTCATATTCTGCCAATGGGGGACCATTGGCATTAGGTGCCAATCGCATTTTTTCGTTTTTTCATATTCTGCCAATGGGGGACCATTGGCATTAGGTGCCAAACGCATTTTTTCGTTTTTTCATATTCTGCCAATGGGGGACCATTGGCATTAGGTGCCAATCGCATTTTTTCGTTTTTTCATATTCTGCCAATGGGGGACCATTGGCATTAGGTGCCAATCGCATTTTTTCGTTTTTTCATATTCTGCCAATGGGGGACCATTGGCATTAGGTGCCAATCGCATTTTTTCGTTTTTTCATATTCTGCCAATGGGGGACCATTGGCATTAGGTGCCAAACGCATTTTTTCGTTTTTTCATATTCTGCCAATGGCGGACCATTGGCATTAGGTGCCAATCGCATTTTTTCGTTTTTTCATATTCTGCCAATTGGGGACCATTGGCATTAGATGCCAAACGCATTTTTTCGTTTTTTCATATTCTGCCAATGGGGGACCATTGGCATTAGGTGCCAATGGCATTTTTTCGTTTTTTCATATTCTGCCAATGGGGGACCATTGGCATTAGGTGCCAAACACATTTTTTCGTTTTTTCATATTCTGCCAATGGGGGACCATTGGCATTAGGAGCCAAACGCATTTTTTCGTTTTTTCATATTCTGCCAATGGGGGACCATTGGCATTAGGTGCCAATCGCATTTTTTCGTTTTTTCATATTCTGCCAATGGGGGACCATTGGCATTAGGTGCCAATCGCATTTTTTCGTTTTTTCATATTCTGCCAATGGGGGACCATTGGCATTAGGTGCCAAACGCATTTCTTCGTTTTTTCATATTCTGCCAATGGGGGACCATTGGCATTAGGTGCCAATCGCATTTTTTCGTTTTTTCATATTCTGCCAATGGGGGACCATTGGCATTAGGTGCCAATCGCATTTTTTCGTTTTTTCATATTCTGCCAATGGGGGACCATTGGCATTAGGTGCCAATCGCATTTTTTCGTTTTTTCATATTCTGCCAATGGGGGACCATTGGCATTAGGTGCCAAACGCATTTTTTCGTTTTTTCATATTCTGCCAATGGGGGACCATTGGCATTAGGTGCCAATCGCATTTTTTCGTTTTTTCATATTCTGCCAATGGGGGACCATTGGCATTAGGTGCCAAACGCATTTTTTCGTTTTTTCATATTCTGCCAATGGGGGACCATTGGCATTAGGTGCCAATCGCATTTTTTCGTTTTTTCATATTCTGCCAATGGGGGACCATTGGCATTAGGTGCCAAACGCATTTTTTCGTTTTTTCATATTCTGCCAGTGGGGGACCATTGGCATTAGGTGCCAAAGGCATTTTTTCGTTTTTTCATATTCTGCCAATGGGGGACCATTGGCATTAGGTGCCAAACACATTTTTTCGTTTTTTCATATTCTGCCAATGGGGGACCATTGGCATTAGGTGCCAATCGCATTTTTTCGTTTTTTCATATTCTGCCAATGGGGGACCATTGGCATTAGGTGCCAATCGCATTTTTTCGTTTTTTCATATTCTGCCAATGGGGGACCATTGGCATTAGGTGCCAAACGCATTTTTTCGTTTTTTCATATTCTGCCAATGGGGGACCATTGGCATTAGGTGCCAATCGCATTTTTTCGTTTTTTCATATTCTGCCAATGGGGGACCATTGGCATTAGGTGCCAAACGCATTTTTTCGTTTTTTCATATTCTGCCAATGGGGGACCATTGGCATTAGGTGCCAAACGCATTTTTTCGTTTTTTCATATTCTGCCAATGGGGGACCATTGGCATTAGGTGCCAATCGCATTTTTTCGTTTTTTCATATTCTGCCAATGGGGGACCATTGGCATTAGGTGCCGATCGCATTTTTTCGTTTTTTCATATTCTGCCAATGGGGGACCATTGGCATTAGGTGGCAAACACATTTTTTCGTTTTTTCATATTCTGCCAATGGGGGACCATTGGCATTAGGTGCCAATCGCATTTTTTCGTTTTTTCATATTCTGCCAATGGGGGACCATTGGCATTAGGTGCCAATCGCATTTTTTCGTTTTTTCATATTCTGCCAATGGGGGACCATTGGCATTAGGTGCCAATCGCATTTTTTCGTTTTTTCATATTCTGCCAATGGGGGACCATTGGCATTAGGTGCCAAACGCATTTTTTCGTTTTTTCATATTCTGCCAATGGGGGACCATTGGCATTAGGAGCCAAACGCATTTTTTAGTTTTTTCATATTCTGCCAATGGGAGACCATTGGCATTAGGTGCCAAACGCATTTTTTCGTTTTTTCATATTCTGCCAATGGGGGACCATTGGCATTAGGTGCCAATCGCATTTTTTCGTTTTTTCATATTCTGCCAATGGGGGACCATTGGCATTAGGTGCCAAACGCATTTCTTCGTTTTTTCATATTCTGCCAATGGGGGACCATTGGCATTAGGTGCCAATCGCATTTTTTCGTTTTTTCATATTCTGCCAATGGGGGACCATTGGCATTAGGTGCCAATCGCATTTTTTCGTTTTTTCATATTCTGCCAATGGGGGACCATTGGCATTAGGTGCCAATTGCATTTTTTCGTTTTTTCATATTCTGCCAATGGGGGACCATTGGCATTAGGTGCCAAACGCATTTTTTCGTTTTTTCATATTCTGCCAATGGGGGACCATTGGCATTAGGTGCCAATCGCATTTTTTCGTTTTTTCATATTCTGCCAATGGGGGACCATTGGCATTAGGTGCCAAACGCATTTTTTCGTTTTTTCATATTCTGCCAATGGGGGACCATTGGCATTAGGTGCCAATCGCATTTTTTCGTTTTTTCATATTCTGCCAATGGGGGACCATTGGCATTAGGTGCCAATCGCATTTTTTCGTTTTTTCATATTCTGCCAATGGGGGACCATTGGCATTAGGTGCCAATCGCATTTTTTCGTTTTTTCATATTCTGCCAATGGGGGACCATTGGCATTAGGTGCCAAACACATTTTTTCGTTTTTTCATATTCTGCCAATGGCGGACCATTGGCATTAGGTGCCAATCGCATTTTTTCGTTTTTTCATATTCTGCCAATGGGGGACCATTGGCATTAGGTGCCAATCGCATTTTTTCGTTTTTTCATATTCTGCCAATGGGGGACCATTGGCATTAGGTGCCAAACACATTTTTTCGTTTTTTCATATTCTGCCAATGGGGGACCATTGGCATTAGGTGCCAATCGCATTTTTTCGTTTTTTCATATTCTGCCAATGGGGGACCATTGGCATTAGGTGCCAATCGCATTTTTTCGTTTTTTCATATTCTGCCAATGGGGGACCATTGGCATTAGGTGCCAATCGCATTTTTTCGTTTTTTCATATTCTGCCCATGGGGGACCATTGGCATTAGATGCCAAACGCATTTTTTCGTTTTTTCATATTCTGCCAATGGGGGACCATTGGCATTAGGAGCCAAACGCATTTTTTCGTTTTTTCATATTCTGCCAATGGGGGACCATTGGCATTAGGAGGCAAACACATTTTTTCGTTTTTTCATATTCTGCCAATGGGGGACCATTGGCATTAGGAGCCAAACGCATTTATTCGTTTTTTCATATTCTGCCAATGGGGGACCATTGGCATTAGGTGCCAATCGCATTTTTTCGTTTTTTCATATTCTGCCAATGGGGGACCATTGGCATTAGGAGGCAAACACATTTTTTCGTTTTTTCATATTCTGCCAATGGGAGACCATTGGCATTAGGTGCCAAACGCATTTTTTCGTTTTTTCATATTCTGCCAATGGGGGACCATTGGCATTAGGTGCCAAACGCATTTTTTCGTTTTTTCATATTCTGCCAGTGGGGGACCATTGGCATTAGGTGCCAAAGGCATTTTTTCGTTTTTTCATATTCTGCCAATGGGAGACCATTGGCATTAGGTGCCAAACGCATTTTTTCGTTTTTTCATATTCTGCCAGTGGGGGACCATTGGCATTAGGTGCCAATCGCATTTTTTCGTTTTTTCATATTCTGCCAATGGGGGACCATTGGCATTAGGAGCCAATCGCATTTTTTCGTTTTTTCATATTCTGCCAATGGGGGACCATTGGCATTAGGTGCCAATCGTATATTTTAGTTTTTTCATATTCTGCCAATGGGGGACCATTGGCATTAGGTGCCAATCGCATTTTTTCTTTTTTTCATATTCTGCCAATGGGGGACCATTGGCATTAGGAGCCAAACGCATTTTTTCGTTCTTTCATATTCTGCCAATGGGGGACCATTGGCATTAGGTGCCAAACACATTTTTTAGTTTTTTCATATTCTGCCAATGGGGGACCATTGGCATTAGGAGCCAAACGCATTTTTTCTTTTTTTCATATTCTGCCAATGGGGGACCATTAGCATTAGGAGCCAATCGCATTTTTTCGTTTTTTCATATTCTGCCAATGGGGGACCATTGGCATTAGGTGCCAAACGCATTTTTTCGTTTTTTCATATTCTGCCAATGGGGGACCATTGGCATTAGGTGCCAATCGCATTTTTTCGTTTTTTCATATTCTGCCAATGGGGGACCATTGGCATTAGGTGCCAAACGCATTTTTTCGTTTTTTCATATTCTGCCATTGGCATTAGGCGCCAAAGGCATTTTTTCGTTTTTTCATATTCTGCCAATGGGGGACCATTGGCATTAGGTGCCAAACACATTTTTTCGTTTTTTCATATTCTGCCAATGGGGGACCATTGGCATTAGGTGCCAATCGCATTTTTTCGTTTTTTCATATTCTGCCAATGGGGTACCATTGGCATTAGGTGCCAAACGCATTTTTTCGTTTTTTCATATTCTGCCAATGGGGGACCATTGGCATTAGGTGCCAATCGCATTTTTTCGTTTTTTCATATTCTGCCAATGGGGGACCATTGGCATTAGGTGCCAAACGCATTTTTTCGTTTTTTCATATTCTGCCAATGGGGGACCATTGGCATTAGGTGCCAATCGCATTTTTTCGTTTTTTCATATTCTGCCAATGGGGGACCATTGGCATTAGGTGCCAAACGCATTTTTTCGTTTTTTCATATTCTGCCAATGGGGGACCATTGGCATTAGGTGCCGATCGCATTTTTTCGTTTTTTCATATTCTGCCAATGGGGGACCATTGGCATTAGGTGGCAAACACATTTTTTCGTTTTTTCATATTCTGCCAATGGGGGACCATTGGCATTAGGTGCCAATCGCATTTTTTCGTTTTTTCATATTCTGCCAATGGGGGACCATTGGCATTAGGTGCCAATCGCATTTTTTCGTTTTTTCATATTCTGCCAATGGGGGACCATTGGCATTAGGTGCCAATCGCATTTTTTCGTTTTTTCATATTCTGCCAATGGGGGACCATTGGCATTAGGTGCCAAACGCATTTTTTCGTTTTTTCATATTCTGCCAATGGGGGACCATTGGCATTAGGTGCCAAACGCATTTTTTCGTTTTTTCATATTCTGCCAGTGGGGGACCATTGGCATTAGGTGCCAAAGGCATTTTTTCGTTTTTTCATATTCTGCCAATGGGGGACCATTGGCATTAGGTGCCAAACACATTTTTTCGTTTTTTCATATTCTGCCAATGGGGGACCATTGGCATTAGGTGCCAATCGCATTTTTTCGTTTTTTCATATTCTGCCAATGGGGGACCATTAGCATTAGGTGCCAATCGCATTTTTTCGTTTTTTCATATTCTGCCAATGGGGGACCATTGGCATTAGGTGCCAAACGCATTTTTTCGTTTTTTCATATTCTGCCAATGGGGGACCATTGGCATTAGGTGCCAATCGCATTTTTTCGTTTTTTCATATTCTGCCAATGGGGGACCATTGGCATTAGGTGCCAAACGCATTTTTTCGTTTTTTCATATTCTGCCAATGGGGGACCATAGGCATTAGGTGCCAATCGCATTTTTTCGTTTTTTCATATTCTGCCAATGGGGGACCATTGGCATTAGGTGCCAAACGCATTTTTTCGTTTTTTCATATTCTGCCAATGGGGGACCATTGGCATTAGGTGCCGATCGCATTTTTTCGTTTTTTCATATTCTGCCAATGGGGGACCATTGGCATTAGGTGGCAAACACATTTTTTCGTTTTTTCATATTCTGCCAATGGGGGACCATTGGCATTAGGTGCCAATCGCATTTTTTCGTTTTTTCATATTCTGCCAATGGGGGACCATTGGCATTAGGTGCCAATCGCATTTTTTCGTTTTTTCATATTCTGCCAATGGGGGACCATTGGCATTAGGTGCCAATCGCATTTTTTCGTTTTTTCATATTCTGCCAATGGGGGACCATTGGCATTAGGTGCCAAACGCATTTTTTCGTTTTTTCATATTCTGCCAATGGGGGACCATTGGCATTAGGTGCCAATCGCATTTTTTCGTTTTTTCATATTCTGCCAATGGGGGACCATTGGCATTAGGTGCCAAAGGCATTTTTTCGTTTTTTCATATTCTGCCAATGGGGGACCATTGGCATTAGGTGCCAATCGCATTTTTTCGTTTTTTCATATTCTGCCAATGGGGGACCATTGGCATTAGGTGCCAATCGCATTTTTTCGTTTTTTCATATTCTGCCAATGGGGGACCATTGGCATTAGGTGCCAAACGCATTTTTTCGTTTTTTCATATTCTGCCAATGGGGGACCATTGGCATTAGGTGCCAATCGCATTTTTTCGCTTTTTCATATTCTGCCAATGGGGGACCATTGGCATTAGGTGCCAATCGCATTTTTTCGTTTTTTCATATTCTGCCAATGGGGGACCATTGGCATTAGGTGCCAATCGCATTTTTTCGTTTTTTCATATTCTGCCAATGGGGGACCATTGGCATTAGGAGCCAAACGCATTTTTTCGTTTTTTCATATTCTGCCAATGGGGGACCATTGGCAATAGGTCCCAAACACATTTTTTCGTTTTTTCATATTCTGCCAATGGGGGACCATTGGCATTAGGAGCCAATCGCATTTTTTCGTTTTTTCATATTCTGCCAATGGGGGACCATTGGCATTAGGTGCCAAACACATTTTTTCGTTTTTTCATATTCTGCCAATGGGGGACCATTGGCAATAGGTCCCAAACACATTTTTTCGTTTTTTCATATTCTGCCAATGGGGGACCATTGGCATTAGGAGCCAAACGCATTTTTTCGTTTTTTCATATTCTGCCAATGGGGGACCATTGGCATTAGGAGCCAAACGCATTTTTTCGTTTTTTCATATTCTGCCAATGGGGGACCATTGGCATTAGGTGCCAATCGCATTTTTTCGTTTTTTCATATTCTGCCAATGGGGGACCATTGGCATTAGGTGCCAAAGGCATTTTTTCGTTTTTTCATATTCTGCCAATGGGGGACCATTGGCATTAGGAGGCAAACACATTTTTTCGTTTTTTCATATTCTGCCAATGGGGGACCATTGGCATTAGGTGCCAAACGCATTTTTTCGATTTTTCATATTCTGCCAATGGGGGACCATTGGCATTAGGTGCCAATCGCATTTTTTCGTTTTTTCATATTCTGCCAATGGGGGACCATTGGCATTAGGTGCCAATCGCATTTTTTCGTTTTTTCATATTCTGCCAATGGGGGACCATTGGCATTAGGTGCCAATCGCATTTTTTCGTTTTTTCATATTCTGCCAATGGGGGGCCATTGGCATTAGGTGCCAAACGCATTTTTTCGTTTTTTCATATTCTGCTAATGGGGAACCATTGGCATTAGGTGCCAAACGCATTTTTTCGATTTTTCATATTCTGCCAATGGGGGACCATTGGCATTAGGTGGCAAATACATTCATATAGGGTAATGGGTGACCATTTTACTGGCAGTTAGTACCAAATACATTCAGATAGTGTAATGGGGGACCATTTGACCGCCAGTTGGTTGGCAGTTATTTCCAATTATATTCAGATAGTATAATGGGGGACCATTTGTGTGGCAGTTGGCTGGCAGTTAGTGCCAAATACATACAGATGGGGTAATGGGGGACCATGTGACTGGCAGTTGGCTGGCAGTTTGTGCCAAAACATTCAGATAGTGTAATGGGGGACCATTTAACTGCCAGTTGGCTGGCAGTTAGTGCCAAAGATTCTCCGCATGTTGAAGAGAAGATCATTTTTCACTTATTTGTTGGGCTACCGCGAATCTCTATAGAAATTGTATTATTATTGCCCCCTGTCCACACTTCTGTCAACCCCTCTCTCGACGCTAACACACTACAAATACACCCAATAAATCTTTCATACAATAGATATCCATTTTAATTTATTAAATTACTTTAAAATTATCACCCCATGGCCTCTTAAATGTGCACACATTACCCAGCCAATTAAAACAGCCTCTCTCTAGCATTTGTTGCAAATGTTTTGTAACGTAACATGTGTAGCAATTAAAAATCTCACCCCAGCTATCCAATTAAATTACAAATTCCGATTCGATTTCTTGTAAAACTCGAACAAAAGCCAAAGTCCGCCACAAATTGACTTCTTACCACGGTGACGATGACGACCACTTGTTAAGAGTTTTATGGGGTGTTTATCGATGACACGCAAACCATATCGGCCGGCACGCATTTAATTGATTGGAGCCAATGGCCGTTTACTCCTTGTGGACAACCAAATCAATTATCAAAAATTGAAAACAATGCGTCGTAGGGGGAAGAGCGTAGACAACCCTTGGTCATTCTGTTCACCTTCCTTAATGGTTTGGGACTGAAATTGTATCGACTGAGGGTGTAAAATAATTTGATCATTATGCGCCCTTGTGTCGACATGGTTTTCCTTTGGAAGTTGGTCGATGTTTAGGGTCTAATGCGTTCACTTGAAAGTTTTGTAGTGATTAAGAAAATTAATTGGGAAATAGTGTTTCTGTCGTTGGAATTTGGGATTTAACGGTTTTGATTGGAAGAAAATTTATTGCGTATTTAGAGGTATTCGTGGTACGAAATGGGTTTGTTATTATAAAGGTGATGAAGCTTGACTTGAAATTCGTTTACATTTTCCAGGACTTGCGTAACTATGAAGATGTGGAAGCTACACTGTTACGTGCAGATAAGTGTACTGCAGAAGGACTTTACTACATTGGATAGGACCTTATATACGACATTTAGCTAGGATGTGCTTTGATAGTTGGCCCAGACATAGGATCGCTTTTTTTGTAGATGGGGCACATCGGTCATACCTTCATCCTCCCACATTTGGTGCATACACCCTACCAATACATCCCCAATGTCTTTGAAAGCTCTGCTGGGAGGCCATGAGAAGAGGCATTACTTCGTCATTGACTAGAGGTGGACACTTTTCTTGCAAATGCTGCTTAAACACATCTACAATTCCCTGTGCATCAGTGACTAAGTTCCATCAACTTGAAAGGCAAAATCACTTGTGTTCTAAAATGGCTATGATTGCAATTCGCGCTATTGGCTCTAAAACTGATCAAGGATATGGTGCTGGGATCTATGTAGAGGACGACAGCGCGCTGTTAGATTTTACATCTGGTTGGACAAGCATGTGTCTTAAACAGATAGGTAAGCGGAGTATCTGCTTCTACAGTCAGTCTTTTCTTAATGCAAGCCCACTCAAAATATGTGCTGTCCTCGTTTAGGACGCCAGGGCTTAATGAGGTGAAGAGAAATGAGATTTTGGATGATATTGATGGACAAAATTCCCCCTTTTGTCAATAGAACACAACGGCACATGGCATAACTAATTGCGATGCAGACCCAACCGAATGCTTACCGGGATCATTCAGAAACCTGCAGAGTTCTCGAAAAGACTGCATAAGCAATTATTACTACACATTTGGTTCATGGTATCGATAACTGTCTCAGAATCTATGTAAAGATATAATGAATCGTTCTAAATGTCTTTAGAAATGGAGCTGAACCGTCACTTTCTCTATTCCTGAGCTAGAAAGTCATCTCCTTAAGTGAATGAATGACTTATTTCATTGTTAATCTCAAGCTTTGCTATCTGATTGATCCTTGGGCCATCATTGTCAATCCATTATAAGGTTTCATTCGAGACCTCATCACCTCGTCACAAAGTTACAAACCTCTAAAATTGACAAAATTCCTCTCAAAAAAAAAACCTTACAGCAATAATTCCACATATCCTTGCACAAAATGTCAAAAAAAACGGACATGCAAAGCCTGAAAAAAAAAAACAAGTAATGAATTCGTCCTTTTCAACTGGTGGCAGATTTTTATCAATTTTCCGACAATTTGCGGTTGAATTGTCTGCTCCCTTAAGCCACTAACACATTTCCGCTACATGGCAAATCCCAGCAAAGGATATACGAGTATCGTTCTTATTTTGGTTTGGGGAATGTCCCATGCTCGCAGTACATTCCAATTCCAAACACATCCTTCCTACACCGAAAAGTTTCATATAAAATGAAAGGGTGCTGACTACACGACGAATTTGAATACGAATATGTCCTCTCCCCCCCTCCCCCGGCGACAAAGGGGAGGCGACATACGTTCTCCAAGCGAAACCGTTTACAGACTTTTTATGTCTTTTTTTTCGCCATAGAACAACGACAATCCCCAACCAAAAAGGACCTGATACTATGCCACTTTGAGGTTTGACGTGATCTGACACTCCCGTCCTTTCATATATTGAATGTTGTTCATCCATATGGCTGGACAACAAGAACAACCAGAGAAGCACGGGAATTTTTTTTATTTTTTTTCCAACAGGTGTTGTATTTCGTCGGTTTAAATTGACAAAAATTCACAGGATCTGATTATAAATCACAAGCTCAGCACTCTTTACGATGTCATTAGAGGAGAACAACCGACACAAACACCCACTTTTGTCAACGAAGCTAAATGACAAAATATATTAAATCACTTGACTGCCTCCAGCATGGAGGCGATAAATTGACAAGAAGAGCCAGAGCCCGAAAAACTACATCAAATCTGGCATCTCAGACAAGGACTAAGCACCATTCCGGTTCATTGATTTCTTTTGTAACAGTTGTTTTTGACATTAACATTGCGGCGCGTAAAAAAGAAATCACCACTTCTACGACCACAATGTATCTAGATAGAATTGACAGCCATGTAATTTTGAGGAGATACAGTAGTTTACTTTCAATTAAGCAAAAAGGGAAATCAAAGTTAGGCACTTTTTTAAGGACAACGGACCACAAGAGCCCTTGTATAAGCCGCCTAGGCTAAGCAAATATTTGTATTGGCAAAAGACTTGTAAGGAACAAAAAAAAAAAATCAGCGTTAGGGCTGCGCGGTTCCACGCAGGATTTTTCCTTTTTTTTCATTTTGTTATGCATCATACAATACAATGCTGTATAGCCATTCTCGTGGCTATAGTGGATTTATGGCGGAACAATAATATCCTGAAAACCGCAAAGTCAGTGGTCGGTCGCCCTCACCCTCTTGTGGTGACGATCTCTCTGACAAGGGTTCGAATTTCGAATCATTTATCGGGTCGACTGAATAAATGTATGGATGGGAGTTATGCACGCTGCTGCTACTGTTTCTGTTGCTATTACTGCCGCCGCCGGTCGTCCCGTTCCGATGTCAGTTAATTATGTAATTGAATCAATTGCGGCTGAATGACTTGCGACCGTGATTCGTATTTATTTTCATTCCATTTCCAGAGCAGAGACTGTCGCTTCGTTTAATTTCACTAATTAATAAAAAGTATTATTTCGAAGGGGGAAGGTGGTGGATATATTGGCCTTTTGGATGGAATTCAAAGTTTGATAAGAGAGCTGGGAATTCGTCTTTGTTGTGAGATTCATTAAACTTCCTGAAAGAAAAATTGGGATGTCCAGCCTCAAGACTGCAAAATTGATGGAGCAGTTGGAAACCTTTGAAAAAGAAAACCAACAATTATTTGGTGAACACATTCCGGAGTTCCCTTCAACAACTTTCATATCCATCAAGTGCCAATTCGCTTCATTCAAAGCCTTCTTGGCAGGTAGCCTGGATAACAGGTACTACCTGCCTCAAATCCAAGCAGATTTGGCCAAAGCTGGATCTCAAACGCTCTCACTGTCTAATCAGACGGAAAAGATTGCTAATAACCACCTTAATGGGTATCATAACAGGACACTGCATTATCGGCAAGCATGCCTATAGGCTGGGCCTCCTTTACAACGACTTCAGTAGAAGCTGCATGGACGAGGAGGAGGAGGAGACGATTTCCCACCTTCTCTGTACATATCCGGCCCTCCCAGCTCAAAGAAAAGCACATTTAGGAGCCAGCTGCTTTAACAACCTTAGCGAACCGGCTGAGGTTCGCCTCCAGCGCTTCATAGCAAGCTTTGACTAGTTCTGCGGGTACTATTTCTGATGAAGTACAGATCCTGGTGGTAACACAAAGGACCTTATCTGGTTTAAGTGAGACTGTATCTGCAGCCTGCCACTCCTACCGTACCTAACCTAAGTCTTCTTTTCTGACCAGACTGCAAGGGGAAGTCTTGGAATGACTGGAGCCATGCGCACTACTAAACACTTCGCTTGATTTGCTTCCCCTAGACTTAATCATTTAGAAGGATACAATGAAGGCGATGTGTCCAGAAAAATGAAAGACTGGACTTGACTTTCGGAGCACAATGTCGTAGAGCATTGTCTGAACAATATCCTTGATACCTATCGACATTATGAAAGTCGCCATCATACGCTTCAGAAGATATGAAGTAAGCTTCACTGAAAGTGTTAACTTGAAAAATCTAGATGATCTTCTTCAAGCTTTCACTGATGTGTTCTACACAGATGGCTCCAGCACCGCAAGTTATACTGGAGCTGGTTGGTATCTAGATGACGAAACTAAATAATTCAGCACTTTGGCCAAATTGGTGACTGTCTTCCCAAATGAAAGTCTGCCATACTCGGACTTCAACTTTGTAGTAGAAGACTGCATTGATAGCAAAGCTGCACCACTGTCATGAGAGGCCAAATAGGCTTTCCAAATGCAACGCGGTTTATCCAACGTGTTCATATGGATATTGCCGGCAACAAAATTTCGGTAGATTAAGCGAAAGAGTCCTCGGCGTTACAGTTGTGAGTCCAAAAGCAATAATTGGCATTAGTTTTGCTCCGTAAGGAGAGATGTAAAACTTTTAGGAAAATACCTGATAAGAACGTTTCAAAACTTATTCCCAATCAAAGGGAAAGGACTGCAGAACTATGGTCAAGTTTATCACAGGACACAATGCACGTGGGCAATAACCACTGCGGCTTACACTAGCCTTCACCACCAGCCTCAGCGGCATCAGTAAGATGATTATATTGAGCAATGAGTCCAAAGTTAGTTCCTACTTCCTGGGTTATGAGCTTCTTGGAAGAACTGTCTAGCAATGCTTGTGACGAAAGTTGAAATGCTGAAAAAGTTGGATAATCTCGTATTTTCTTGACTTGCCAGTTGAGATGTTTCAAACTGTTTTTTTTTTTTCTTTTTTTTTAAGTTGGGGTTGAAGTAAATTTTCCTGACGACTTTGACATAAATTAGCTTCATGTGCCGATTATATTTGTGGCTCAATGTTTAAGGCATTCGACCGAGTCGCAATAAAAATTACAGATCCTTGCTCTTGTATGACAATTATAACGAACACAACACGATCTGTTGCGAAAAGCCAAACTATCACCCTCAAATCTAACAGATTCCCAGTCAAAATGTATCATCCTTTTATCGACTTCAAAGTCTAAAACTACAATGCAGTAGTGGACTTCGATATACCGAACAAACTAAACCAGCTGATTGTGCTAGACTGTGCAATTTAAAAAGAATTTCTCTGAATAATTTCGAACGATTTTGACAAGGACATGCGCTAGGTAAGGTTAGGTTAGGTTAGGTTGAAGTGGCTGCTAGCTGTTGCCAGCACACTTAGACCAGTGAAAGGTCCATTGTGATACCATATGGATCTGAGAGATCTCCTTACCTACTCATTGAACCAATCGGAGCTTTTGATGAAGCGAAGGAGGTTTCTGACATTTGTGTTTATCATATCGCCTAGGTTACTTAAGTAGAAATATCCTAAGTGCAGCCTTCTTTTGCGGCAGAGAGATGGGCAGTTACAAAGAAGATGGGGAATAGTTTTTTCCCTTTCTTCGTCCATGCAGCCTAAACAAAAATCGTTTAAATCAACGCCAAGCCTTCTTGCATGCTTGCCTATTAGATAGTGTCCCGTAATGACACCTATTACGGATCTGTTGACAGAAATTAAATTCTTAGAGCGTTTCAGATCCAGCCGCGGCCAAATCTACTTTGTCACTAAACACGTTAAGGACATGCGCTAACACTTGAAAAAGTCTCCAACGCTGGTGAAACTATAAGTCTGTTCAATCTGTTCAGCTACTCTGATATGTTGGCGAGGTAATATTATCGAGCGCTCTGATCAAGCCGATGTCGAGGTGGCTTTATCGAAATCTTAATAATAAATGTTTCACTTTTCGTTACGCTTCCATTTTTAAACATAGAAAATTACACTAACGTGTCATAAGAAGTTTAACATCAAAAGATGCCGATGTCGACTCAACCCTTCATCCATTAATTTGAGCCCAGGACCTCTGATCTTACTGCGCGTGGCTTTAGAAACAATAGACCATATTCGAGTTTTTGAACTTACTCAGTGGAAGCCATCACTTAAGGTACCGCGCAATATAAAGGAGCTACTGCCAATCTAGAAAAAGCTGTCTTACAATCAGGCTGACTAAAGGGACTATGTTGACTGAAGACACAATTCACTGTTGACTGCAGCGCCATCTATGTAGGTAAGATCGTTAAAACTTATATAAATTTTCATGGAAACATTCCCTAAAAGCCCTGCCGAGGGAAATAATTTTCAGCTTTATTAGGACTTTTCATGACTTTTTTATGTGTGCCATTCCACTGAGACCCACCTTTTAGTTCCTGTCAACTATTAATCCCAAGTCAGATGAAAATTTCAAGTTTCCCTTAAGAAGACCTTCACGCAGAATCCTTTTAACCTCCCTATCACTGTAAATCATTCTTTACAACATTCAAATGAACTCATGACATCGACTAAAGCAACACACCCGGTAGCAAATGCTAGAAATTATTTATTTTGTCCCAGTTAAGTCCCTCGAAGACTAAAAGCGTTAAAAAGTCACAAACGCAATTTTCCAAATAAATCTTCTTACAACGAATTCATTGGAGGAAGGGGTCCTTCCAACCAACCAGTCAAGGAAGACAAATTCCCAGTAAGGGATGATGCTCTGCCCGGCTCTCAATACATTTCGGACCAACTTTTCATCCTACTAATGTGAGTTAATGTTATGGGGATTTTTCATCCTTGAATTATACATACATACATAGGTAATGCCTGCCGGTCTTAGGCTATAGAAAATAAATAAAAATTCAATGGAACAATGTTTGTGCCGAAAGGTAATGCCCCTAAGACGATGACAACAACGACGACGACGACGAAGACTACGCAGGCCATCGACAACGAATAAAAGCGTTTTCTCTTCGTCTTAAGAGGGAACAAAACAGATTGGGGAAAAATTTGCATACTCCTTGCCGGCTTTTAAGGAGATTTTCTTCAAAAAAAAAAAATGGAAAAAAAACTTGAAGAGGAAAAAAAAAGACTCGTGTAGAGCATACCTCATGCTATTCACCAATTCGAAGACGACGGCTACACGTCCTAAATCATTTCAAGGTAGAAAAGTTTTTCTTTCGAATTTTCCCGGCCTCCCCCCCCCCCGGTATAATACATTCAATCTTGCTTAAGACTCATTCGTCTTTCATATGAATGCAGGCAATAAGAACCATGGAACATGTTCTTACAGCTTGTCGCAGGGATTAATGACGCAGAAGAGCAGGAGACCAAACCAGACGGTGATTTACCCACGCGTAATCCGACAAAGAGATGAGTTAAATATTTACTAGTATCCTGTTGGATATGCCAAAGTCCAAGTCTAAACTATAAACAGTCACTTCCTCAATACAAACAACCAAAAGTGCCCACATAGCAGGGATACTCTCGACTCGAGGCCCAGCAGCGCCGTATAATACGCGTTGAGTACAATAAAACCTCTTGAGATTATTTGTTTGCCACCAGGATGGTGGCGGCATTGTTATCGTCATCGTCACCGTTTATTAAAAGATATTCTTCGATTAAATGTGTGCACTGCCAACACAATAGCGGAGCAACAAAGGCAAACAAAGCCTCGGAAAACACTTAAATGGAGGAGGAGAGGCAAACAAAAAATAAAAATAAAAAAAAAATCGAAAAACGAGGACGAAATAACGACGCAACAACGAGCGTTCGACAAAAGGACACTTGACTTTTGTGTCAAGAGTCCATCACCGGCAGATACCTAATTGCTTTTGTACGTTGAAATTCAATACAATGCGGACCCGCGCAGGAACGATGGATAGGCTTCCAAAAGTGATTTGAAGTCGTTAATGAAAGGTGTGGAGTTTGTTACACAATTGACGGTATTTATATTGGAAATGTCCCGGTCTTGTCGAATTGGGTGACCCAAGCGGTGATAGGAATTGAAATTTTTGGAAAATTGTTTATTTATTGGCGGAGGGCGGTAGGTCCTTTGCCCAGTGAACTATAAGACTTTAAATTACACCCTAAGTCAGATAAGATGGGGAAGACAGAGTTCACCTTAGAAACTAGACATGTTCATAATTGAAGAAGACTCTATTTTAAGGGTCTATGCTCTTAAGGGGGATGCTCTATAGGAATTATGTCCGGGTTGCCAGAACTACAATTAATATTGGCGCATTTTTTAACCGCAAAAAGTTCAGCTTGGAAAACACGGGAAATTTTTTAAGTCATTTTGAGGCTTTATGCTTGGCGACGATATACCAAACAATTCCTTTAGGAGCAAGAAACGGATCACCAGTAGCTCATGGTAGGAAACTTTAGAAGAGACAAAGGTTCCAATACTTTTAAACCTTTATGAATTGTAATGAGGAGGAAACATCAAAAGGAAGGCAAAGGGTTCCGCACTTGTAGGACTCAGGAAGGAATCTCTGTATATAACAGACTTCTACACAAAGCACTCTTATTTGGGCATCAAGTCAGACATTATGTCTAGGTTAAGTAAGTCTTAAGGCAAGGCCATGGGATAATAGAATTTGCATGTCTGCAGAAAGACGCTTTGGAATCAAGGGCTGCGATGCCTAGGTGGTAGTTGTTCAACTCAATTTGGTCCACCAAATGACGGACGAATATGTCAAATCTCAGGTTTTTCCATACATGCGACGATGTCAAGTCGTTGACTCCAAAAGAACGCTAGTCTACTGACATCAAGTATTTAAGAATGATATGGAGGTTGTCCTTGCATCTCCTTATTATGAAATGCACCACTGCAGCTTTTCTGGAGTTGATCGAAAGACGCCAGATGGCAGTATAAAGGCCCTTTTCATTGACAGCAATCCCTAGTTGACCCACGTTTCAAGAAGCTTCGTAGCTAAGATTACTTAAAAATGTCGTCTCTGATAAGGGATGCGAGGGAATGCTACCTTGAGGTGGTCTTTGGCAACTGAGAACATCGCAGAGGAAGGTAGGTAAGATTCAAAAAGAGTGTGGTATACCAGAATCACCATTAGACTTTTCACTAAGGCCTCAATAGAAACCGTCCATCAAAACTGTAAGAATAAGTCAAGTTTGAATTGTGCGTTGACGCTAGTGTGCGTGAGATGAGAAGGATCTTCCTGCTTACTTGGTGAAAACCAGGATGTTACAGAAGCATAAAATACTTCAAAGTCCGGTATCCTTATAGAAACTCTTGCATTCTCGTTAAGGTGACTTAGGAAATGTTCGATGCCATCTTTGCATTCCTCGCTGCGTTCTTATAAATCGCTGCGTCAGTAAGCCCTAGTCTTTGCATGCGTCTGTTAAGGTTGTGGTGTTCTATAATTAGTCCTGCTACCAGCCTGAATTGCTCTCATCTTGAACCTAAATCCCATCAATGTCGCATGCAAGACATTTGTTTAGCAGAGTCTAAAACTTAAGTGCAGCTAGGCAAAGCCTACAATTTTCAATCTTTTAGCCGGATTTAGACCAGTCCTACATTCATAAGCAGTTTTGGATTTAGGAGAAGGCTTGAGCAAGGTCTTAAGCGCAGCATTCAGTGCACCTAAGCAAAGCCTACAATTTTCAGTCTTTCAGCCGAATCTTGACAAGTCCTTTATTCTCAAACAGTTTTGGATTGAGGAAAAGGTTTGAGCAAGGCCTTAAGCGCAGCCTGGCTCAAAACTTCAATGCCCAGTCATTTTACAATGGAAGATGGCATTGTTGCAGATTGGTAATGTTTCTAGAACAGAGTCGGACGTGCTTGAGACAAGCCGAGACAAGCAGTAATTCAGTAATGTATCAAGAGCAGATCCAAACGAAATGAGAAGGCCTTCATGCAGCCAAGGCAAGGCATTCTATTTTAATGCAAGCATGACTGACTAGGGCCACAGAACGTTATTCGATGACAGCCTGTATGTTTCACCAAAACACGGCTTACACTGCCGAATTAAGTCGACAGTACTCGCTTCACATTAGGCTCAAGACCTTTCTTCCAAAAAGTTGTGTCTGCCAGTCTTGTAGCTTCTGCTTTCCTCTCCGTTCTGTCTGATTTTCTAAGTGAGTTCATTTCAGCAGACGTGTTAAGGTCACCTAAAGGTTCTTTTATTTGCTGAGTGACTGTCAAAGAGTAAATCACTCCTGTGAGAGTCTAATTTGACTCTCGTTTGATGTTTTCACTTCTTGCGACAGCTTCAACGGTTCAAAACTTCAAATTTAAACTTCTAATGAGTTTCCACACACTTTCTCTCTGGATCCCCAAAATGATTACTAATTACCAGCCGTCAATGGAACTATTGACATCCCTTGGACACGCGTTCACAACAATTAAGCCAACTCACTCCGTTCACTCCATTCACTCTACAGCTCTACACTGTAGTGTTGACATCCTTGTGCATTCAACTGGAAACAATCCCCATGTTTACACAGGAAATCAAACGTCGAATCACCAACCGACACACGATAGCAAAACGACCAAACATCCTTCAGCAGCACCTTCATCGACAGACTCTCGCATCGATGCTATATATGGCACAGTGTCCCGTAATTGCAATCTGATTATTCCGCGCGTGTGATTTTATTGTGTGCGCAGCGCAATATTCGGGTGTCGCTTGATGGACCTGCTATTAATCCGACATTTTCCAGCCCACGTCCATGAATGCAATATCACAAGGAGTGAGTTGAGGTTCACGTGCCGGCCTCTAACACGCCCACTGCAACGTGTTCCTTTCATCATCTCGATGATGATGGAAATAAAAGTTCGTTAGCATATTAATTTGTTTTTTTTTTTTTGGAGCTGGATGAGCTCTGTATGAGCCACAAGGATACATGAGATGTGTTACCATACCACCACTGAGATCAATCTCAATTCTCAGACGAAACGAGTTACATTAGCCCGATGTGCCAGGATGAATGATAAAGTCTCCTTGCGTGGTGTGTGCCATTGCAAATCCCTATAACATTGCCATTCAGGACCCAGCATCAATCATAATCGATCAACGAAATTCACACGAGCACACACTCCCAATGTCGAATGTCCTTCTGTGTCGGCGCGTTGCTTGCACCACCGAATTTTAGGTAAGCGATCCCAGTATCGCATAACAATGACGACGATGGATGGAATGTCCTTGCGCGGCGCGATGTAATTTTATTCGAATCACATAAATGCGGGAATTATTTGGAAATTTGTGTGTTCGATTCGACTGTGCTCCGGGGGCGTGGTGAGGTCCTTTGACGAATGGGATTTTAAATGTTTTTTAATGGGGAACACAATTTTCGAACAGCAAATCCTTCGAAAATGAGATATCGGTTAGTTTTTCGATTCTCTTTTGATTGATGTCACCTCTATTACCGGCAATAATAGCGAGATGGGACACAATGGGAATGGTTTTCGTCCTTATTATGTGGTTTTGTGTTGTTTTCTCATTGTAGGGTGGGCATCTCATATAATCACATTCATCCCTTTTTCTTTTTTCTTGGACCTTTCCTGCATCATATGTGTGTCTCGCTGTATGTGTTTCGATTTCGAGGCGAAACTTTCAGGTAGAGAGACATGTGAAAGGTCCAGGCTGTCCAAGGATAAGGCAAAATGGAATTCATTAAAATCTACATTTGAAACATTTCCTTAGTTATGAACTGTCAGACGTTTTGAGGTATTTTTTCTCAAAAATTTCCGACACACCTGGTTGTGAGGCTTTTTTTTTTTTTTAGTAAAAACTTGTTCATCTGCATGTGGCTGGAACAAGGACAACATATTCATCTGTTTCATTCATGTGCGTGTGTGTTGGTGTACACATGAGATGAGTTGGGTTTTGTATCCTTAATTTATTATTATTTTTATGAGCTCAAGAGTAGGTAGCATCCTTTAATTAATATTCCATTAAAAAGTTAATGTACAGCTTCCTTTGACTGAAGTGGCAGAAGGTGAGAGTGTCTGCTTATATCTGAACTCTGTGAGAAGGGGATTAGAGAATATGAAGGATTTAATGGTCGGTTCGTACTTTAAAAATGCATTCAATACATCTTGATAGTTAGTATCCATCACGCCATCCACCCTATTGGTTATGCAAGCGATAGTGCCAGTGAGCAAAGCAGAAGAATCTGAAATTTCGAGTCCTTACACTTTTGGAACGGAAATCAAGGTGTCAAGATACCGGAACTATCACTGGATATACACAATAAAAGTTCGAAACATCATCTCTTATAGTAGAATCGACAGCAATATGTGCGATGGAAGTGATTCTGGGAATCCTGCCCAAACCAAATGGCACTGACTTAGAGCAATCTATGAACATAGAATGCTCCTGGATCTTGTGAAAAACGAGATAATAGACCACAAATAGAGGGCTAGGAAACTTACCTATCTTTACGGAGGTAGGTTTATGCAGGTTTATTTTTAAAGGATCCAGCACTAGGTTGCCATCTCAGTCTTGGGTCAAAAACCTCAGTAAACCAAGCCAAGATATTGGCATTGCCATACGTGCTGGACCACTTACGGGAGGATCAGGTGCGAGCTAGAAATATTTTAAACTCGCAGTGATCCGGCGCATAGAACAGACTGGAATCAACCGATCCCTGGCAATGGAATGTGTTCAAAAACTCAATGACTATGCAATTGATAATGAAGCGCAGGCATCGAAGAAAACGACAAGGATAACCTGTCAGCCTCTGAGTTTTTGAGTCCTTCACCGTTCGCTGCCCTAATTGGAGATATGGTAAAGGACATGATTGATACGTGAGCCACGAATGAAAATCTGAGAAGGTAGGAAAGTGTTTCAAGGAGAGAAATTGTCTAAATGGTGATTCACCAAGAGAGGAGTTATAAACATGGCACGATTGATTCACAAATGGATAGTTGAGCTGTTCACAGGACACGAGAACTTCAAGAACCATCTAAAGAATGTGGAGCTTTTCGAATATAATACCTGCAGGCTGTGTCTAAAGGTTGAGGAGACAGCTATTGTGTTGGAATGTCCGGCACTAGCTAGGAGAAGAAATCATATTTCAAGCTGCCAATGGATTCAGTCATTGACAGCAGAGGCCTCAATTTATCAGGGATACCGCCTATGACTTGCTTGATTTCGCTCCGATTTCTTAGACGTGACGTGGCGAGGACCTGATCAACCCATATCAATGTGGTTTAATGGCAGGAAAGTCCACCCATTGACCAAATATTCACACTAAGGCAGATCTTGGAGAAAATGCACTGTGTTACATAAAAGTTAGGTTAAATTGGAGGGCGTATACAAGTGGTCACACCAGAGCATGTATGGTACCATTTCTAACACTGTTTCTAGTCAATCGGTCTTAATAAATTATATCAAGTGTATCAGTGAATCTTGCTCAAGTTTATCCAGTTCTCCAAATATTCTGCTTCTTAGATGGTGAGGAACCAACGCTTGTTGGTTGAGGCCCAGGTCTACCCCAGACAGTAGCGCCACCTTAAGTAAGTAAGTAGATGGCGAGGGCAAGAGATTTGGAGGTTTTGGTCAGTTACGTAGCTAGTATTTGATAGTTTCTATATCTTTCACAGCTTAACAGCTCTTGAAATAGTCTTAAAGCCACTGATCCAATCCTATAAAGATGTGATATATTCATTTTTCCCATTGCCAACAGACTTCTGATTCTTCCTGCATTCAATGGTGACCATGGGCTACGATATATGACACAATTGCAACGTGGGTTTGTTCCTTGCTAAATGGTTATTCAATAGGGACATAACAATTTTGTATTTAAATAAAACACAGAATAATTGAGATATCGAGCTGAAATTTTTCCCAGGTATAGTACATATGTTCTATTTAAGTATGGAATTCGATCTTGTTCATATGATTACCGCGAGCATGTTTGCAGCGATTGACTCTTTGGAGCCAAATTTCCGCCACGCATATCGGCCGGAACGTTGACAATTTCGTTTTCGATATCATACCTGAGCTCCTCTTACGTTGTTGGCATAAACCAACGACTTTACGCAATCCCATTAAAATAAATCCCATCGCATGAGCGAGGTGACCATTCAACCGGACGATTTCTCGAGATTACACGATTAACGAACTTTCACTTCAATAGATCAATTGTTTGAGCAGCTGTGTGGCATGTGGCACCATCTTGTTGGAACCACATATCACTGATGTCAAGTCCATCCAATTCTGGCTAAAAATATTCTTACAACATGGCACTATAGCGAACTCCTATGACCGTAACAAAATACGGTCCAATCACACCTCCGGCATGAAATCCACACCACATGTCACTTTTTGTGGATGCAATGGAGTCTCTTGAAACACATGTGGGATCGCATATTTTGCTTATTGACAAACGCTATTAAGCCAAAAATGAGCTTCATCGCTGAAGATGATTTTTCGATGAAATTCAGGATTTTCTTCAAACTTTTGCAAAGCCCAATCGGAGAAGTTTCGGCACTTCAAATGATCAAGACGATTGAGTTTTTGATTCAATTTGATCTTGTAAGGGTATAGGCCAGGATCTTTACGCAAAATTCGCCACAATGAAGCACTTACGGCTGCCATATTTTCGATACTTCGACCGGTGCGTTGCCTCACTGGCACTGAAACTTTCAATAGTGAATATCTAGACTCGAATTTATCAACTATAGCACGCACAGCCCATCTGGTGGGACGATTATTACGACCGAACATTGGATTAAGTGCTCTTAAAGTTGCGACTACTGACTCAGAATTTCGGTAGTAATTTTCAATAATTTTCAAACGTTGCTCGTTCATGAAATTCACTTTGATAAAAACGTAAGCCTTGACTGACGTTTTGAAATTGGCAAATCGTAAAAAGAGTTTTAGGATGCGTCTGTATATTGTTATGTCCCTATGGAAAAACCCTTAAGTTTGTCTGCTCTCTCGTTTCTTTCAACGTCGCTTTGATTGGGAATCTAGCAAAGATTAACTTCGTGGATTTCACACAGGCCCAGAGTTGAATCCCAAGTTCACCCTGAACTACAGCGCCACCTACCTAAGTAATTAAGGATTTCAAAAAAAAAACTACCCTGTTGCAGCCATCTTAGGTTATGTTAGGTTGGGCGGCTGTCCACACTAAACAGGGACCCACTTAGGCCAGAATGAAGGCCCATTGTGATACCGCGTGTAGAAAACCGGAAACCAGCCTCCGAAACCTTACATGCGGGAATTCCCTATAGAATAAAAGGAGTATAAGCTCTGGGTAACCGTATCGGTGTGAACCCTATACTGTGCCACACTAGGTGCAGCACCAACTAGACCCACATACAAAACTCTTAATCCTAAGGATGTCGAGTCTGGCTAGGTCGTTAAGGTCATTGTAGAAGTACTCTCCCAGTATTTTTCTCCTCAACCTTGATTAGAGCAGGGCACGTGCAAAGAAGGTGTGCAGTCGTTTCTTCTTCCTCCTCGTCTCTGCAACTTCTACAGAAATCGTTAGAAGGTACACCCATTCTGATGGTATGCCTGCCATTTAGAAAGTGCCCCGTAAGAGCTCCTATTATAATTCTTATAAGTTTCCTATTCACGGACAGAAGTCTTCCTGTTCTCTTCAGATCCAGGTTAGGCCAGAAGTATTGATATTATTCCACCTGCTGTTAGCTATTCTTCAAGCTTCACTATCACTATCGAGGTGAGACTTCAATTTTCAGAGAGGATCCGACCCACGTCTTCCTTAGCTAGTTCTTCCACTCTGCATCCCTGTGTCCACAGGGAGACGTCGCATGTGTCAGCGATCTCATTCAGAGACCTGCGGCATTGCTTTACCAACTTGGATCGGCGATTCCAAGGCTTTAATCGCTGCTTGACTATCTATATATAGTACATTAGCGCAACCATCTACCGCGTTAATCGAAAGCCAAGCGGCAGTTTCTCGGACTACCATAATTTCCGCCTGAAATACACTACAATGATCCGGCAGTCACTTGGCTATACTTAAGTCCGGTGCATTGGAGAAGACCCCTGCCCCTGTGCCATACGCTGTTTTAGATCCATCTGTGTATATCTCTATCGCAGATTCATCTAAGACCCCATCAGATTCCCAAGCACTTCTGCTAGGAATTCTTGTCCTACATTTCCCCTATATAAGGAACAATATAGTCCGTACTGCTAGCGATGGTTATGTCGCTGTAAAGGATCCCCCCGTGGGCCGTATTATCACTGGCCAACTGGGAGGATTCCCTCACCCTTAAAGCTGCTTTAACTCCCATTTGCTTCTCATAGATATCAATAGGAAGTAAATGGAGCATTGCAGCCTCCTTGCTCTTTAGGACAATTTCTGTTTTTTCGTCTCCATTTTTGTTTTTTTGTTGAAAAATCTAAAATCTAAATATTTTGACATATGTTTGAGTTTCTTTTCGAATTTATTGCAGCCAGCGGGATCTATTACCAACGCCTCACTTAACGTGAAATAAATCGCTTGACTTAGCACTGCCTTCGAGCCATATTCTAAAAACCTTGTGTTTATGTTAAAAGAATAGAATAGAACGCATGAAGAGAGCACAAGTGCACGAGAACGAAGCGAAAATAACGAAAAGAAATTACAATGAACGAATAGAATTAAGCCAAACAACAAGTGGTTTCACACACAGGAGGGGTTGATTACGTAAAACCCCATTGTACGGTTGGTAACTCCCACCCCTGCTACCATCACTGTATCGCATAACACTTAAGAAAACAATTTTCTTTCTGTGGGTACACATGAAATAACAATGGTATCGCTACCGCTGGCATTTTTCTTCCATCGAATTTGATTTACTGCGAACTCTGGCGTGTAGAACGCAAAAAATCAACCCGCAAACGTAATAATAAGGCACTCGGTGTACTGTTTGCTCTGTGCCCTGCCATCCAAGCTCATCCGAGCCAATGCTGAATTGATTATAATGCAAATGAAAATAAGCTCCAGGGAGCGCTGGAGCAGATTCCCGTATTCATTTGGTAATTTCGATGAAGACTCCTCCAGCGGCGGCGGCGGTATGGCAGTGGCAGCCTAGGGAAAGTACTATTTTAATGTTTTTTCACACATCTCCCAAACGATTATTTATTTATTTTCCAAATCTGAATGCTTGGCTACGCATTGTTCAGTCAACCCCTCTGCTTTGCAAATACCAAATTCAGAGTGAGGGGTGCGATTTTTAGTCAAACCAAACCAACTACCCAAATAGTAAAAGTTCCCATCGCCATCAGTCAGAGTTGTCGTAGTGGGATAATAAGGCTCGTTGCCTCGGGCAAATGTTATTGCCTCTTGAAAATAGATTGAATACTTTGGTGTGGCACTCCTTGTTGTTCTAAGTTCCATTTGGCTAGGTGTATGTAAATATTTTATTGTGATTGAACAATTCATTTCTATTAAGGATAACATAACATAGCCTAAAAGATTGGGCGGAGAGTAAAAGAGAGAGAAAGGATACTCAGTGATAACTTTAAAGTCTTCAACTTCAGCAAATAGTCGTTGGGAAATAGTTGATTGATTTTTAAGAATAACTAGAGCTTGTGGACCAACTCGCCTCTCCTTGATTCAAAGTTAATGTATGTACATCTTTCGTAGAACAGTGCTGGAAAGCTCAGATTTGTGTTGTTCTAGAGAAATAAGCTTATCAGTCAAAAGAAACAACGATTGACTTGACTTTTGCATTGATATCATTGAAAGAGTTTAAACCGGAGCATAGGTAGAAAAAGTTTGTAACTACCTTGAAGTTAACGGGGATTTTTTCTATAATTAGCGCGCTCTTGAGGGAAATTAGAGAAGAGACGGAGGAGATACCGATGCACGTTGGTTTTAAATGCTTGTGGGTTGTAGTGATGCAAAAACCCAGAGCTAAGTAGATCATTCCACATTGTTGTTGTACGGCTTAGAAAAGAATTCCTACATTTGGCAAAACATCCAAAAGTAGACTCGAGGATAAACATGAAGCAAGAAGGGTCCGAATGCAACTGGATATTCCACTGGAGCACTGTTTGTAAGAGAATCGATAAAACAGCGAGAGACAGCAAATATTTCTTCGGTGTTCAAGCGTGTCAAATGGCTTTGCAATGTCCCTGTCATCTATAGCGTTGTACTCGAGCTATGGGTGAACGAATGCCTGAAGCCAGATTCGAAAAGCTCGAGTGTCTTTTTACAGGGTTTTGGGCATTTCATATATGTTGTCGTTCCGACTTCCGGATATCACTACGATTAACTCTTCAAGCTATTCCTATGCAATAGAGCTGGCGTCAGCTTCTTCGCAGTTCTTCAAACTTCTTAGCATCAAGTGCTGAACCTGAAACCTTCAGCGTAGCAAGCGATGATGTTTCCCACTACATCACGGCCATACCGAGATTGGAAAGTCTTTCGGCTTCGGTGATGCAAGTACCATTCATGGACAATGGTTCAATGGTTTGGGTTTGATGTAAGTGACAGGAGACAGCATTGGGTCTTGGAAGCATTTGATTTCAATCTATTTGTATGCTGTCGAGACCGGAATTCAATGACTTTAGCAGACGCTGCCGTTCCTCTTTTACGTCTCAAGAGCTGGCACGTGAATTAGGAAACAAATATGAGAAACTGAGGGAACTGTCAAGACATCATTTATGGAAATGAGGAAGAGATTCGGAGACAAAACGGAGCTTGGGGGAACACCAACATTTATATGGTGAATTGGAGACTTGAAACCATTCAAAACAACTTGAATTGAACAGCCCGAAAGGTAATTTCTTATCCAATGAAGAAGAGACACATCGATGTCATATGCCTGAATTTTCGACAAAGGAGCTTGGTGACGAATTCCTCCTCAAATATCAGGAGCAACAATCCTACTTTTCCTCAAGTAGTGATGGAGAGATTTGTTCCATTTATCGGTGAGATATGCCACCAAATCATCAGTTGCTACGAAAACTGACGAAGACTTCATTGCCGATTCAGACTTGTCGTCAATTTTGATTCGGCATACAACAGACCCCTGGCTGTAGAAGTCTTGTAGTGAATTGGAAAGTACCAAATCGGGGATTGACTCAAATCGACTCAAAGACTGAATTGGACTTGCTAGTGCTCTACAGGCTTCCTTGTGCGAGATTCTACAGTTGCTTCATATTTTGTAAAACATTTGTTCCTTTCGAAACCTTTCCCCCTAAAGATCTCACTCTCATCGTTTACAATTTCAAATTCTAATACTCCATGGGCAATAATATTAACCCTTTCTATCCAAGAAGGTAATTTGTTACAATGCCCACCATCCAAGGGAACATTCAATGACCACTTCAACCATTTATCTCGAGGAAGCAGTAAAAGTAATAACTCTGTACCCTTTCATCCCAAACCAGGGACATACGACCGGCGACCATTCCAATCAAATGCCCAGTTAAACTGAATATATTGGCCAACAAATTGAATTTGTTTTCCCCAATAAATGATCCTTTCGTCCCTCGTACTAAATGTTCCTCCAGGGCATTTGCTAATGTGCCATCCGTCACATGCTAAAAAAAAGTAAACAGATACTTTCGTTTGGTCATAAACGACCTATGGTTCATTAATTCTAGAAAATTTTCACCCACTCTTTGCAGCATTGGTGTGAGAGTAATCCTTCTTTGTACACACACAAAGCATGAAAAATGATGCTTCAAAAATATGTACAAGGTACGAGTAAGTATACACTACCCGTGCATTAAGTCAAACCACTATCAAGAATGGTGTAAAGTTGTTGGTTGGTCTTTGAATTTGAAATCCTTTTCCCATTTTTTTTTTTGTTAAGGATTGTCACCTGATTGTCAACCATTGTGTGCTTGGTTGAAGCTTTCACTTTGGAATATACCATTGCTACGCACAACAAACAAGAGCAAGTAGATTCCACTTTAGACAGACGGGCTTTGTTAAAGGATTCGTACAAATGAACCCTAAAATATATGTAAATTGATGCAGATCTCTGCCGTGGAACAACGAAACTCTCTCAGAAGGGATGAAAGAGTTGTCGCCCTAGATTGTCGCAGTCAGAGAGACAGTGAACGAGTATGAATCAAGATTTTCAAATCTCAATTGACAGATTTTAGTTTATTAAAGCGAGAGAAATCGGTTTTTTTTTTTTTTTTTTGAATAATTAACAAGAGGAAAAGAAACAAAAGCTTTTCGTTAATTTTATAAATGATACCGGGATTTTATGGAACTTTCGGTGCTTTAAATTGACTTAAGGACGATGGACTGTAGAGGCAAACATTTTGGCAGTGTTTAATGCAACTGTCAGTTAAAGATTAAGTCATTAAAGTTCTGTGCTGCATCTGGAAATAGACTTAAGACAGCGCCATCTAGGTGATTCAAGAGAATTTGTGTATTATCAAATTTATTTCTTAGAGAAGTCTTCATAAAACATGTTCATTTGTTTCGAACCAAGACTATCCTCGTAACGTAACAAAGTTTTAGTTATTTTAGAGTTAGCATATTGAGAAGCCCAATATACTAACCATTGAGTCACGACGAAAAGTGTACTGGAGATACATCTTATACAAATTCTCCAACTCACTAAATAGGGCATAGAACGTTTCGTTACAAACCTATAAGTTGCCATTTCCACGGATTTCGGAAGAAACACTGGTGTACCTCAGGACTTCCTACTCTTTGTTTCATAAAACTTTAACTTTTGGATTGGGTTTTCCCGGTTTTCTATCAATTTAGACTCGAGGTCTACCGCGAGTAGAATTCTACTGCATCAACCTGCTGACGGTAACTATTCTAAATATTCGATCCTTTCATCTACTCATTAGGAAAGAATCCGTGGTCAACCCCTAAATGCTCATCACTGAAGATGAAACAAATTCCAGACTTTGAATTGAAATAAAGGATAGATGCGTATCTAAGTTCACCTTTAGCTATAACTTCAAGGTTACGTTTCTAGATCGTAATAACCTGGAACAAAATAAACCTGCCAGTGACTCTGATGCGGACGAGATCCAAGACAGATGATGGAGTTGGAGCTGGATTATACGGATTAAAGTCGAATGAGAGAGAGTATATCAAGATCTTCAATCAACAAGAACAACTATAACCTCTCTGACAAAGCTGCTTTTCGAGCGATTAGCACTTTTGAAATAACCTCCAAACTAGTTTTAGATTGCCTTCGACTACTCATATGACACAGGGCACAGTGGTTATGAAGGTTACAAAAAGGCGGAGGAGCTAGTGAGAAAAAGATCTATATCACACTTCATGCAACACAAAGAGGATGAATAATTGGCAAAAAAGTATGAAACAATTCCTTGAACTCATTAGAAACCAGATTCGAATGTTGCCAGAATTTCTAACTGACCCCTGCCGAGTTAAAACGCTTCTCATGACTATATGGGAAAATCACAGGATAACATTTGTAGAACAACAAAGTCTAAGAGTCAGCAGAAGGCATACTTTGTTGCTGTAGCTGTCTCAGCAGAACACATCAATGTTATTAAGGTAACTAATACCTTGAAGCGGTAAATATATCTACCAGCTGACTCAAAGACAAAGCCGAACTCATCACTAAAAGGACCGACCCTCAAAGCCATTCTCTCCGTCGCGTGGACGTACTTACACAACTGATACCTTATGAGAAGTAATACACAAACGCAGAAAGTAGCCGAACTTTTAACTTTTTTCCCCGTCGAATCCGTTGACAGTGTCTCAACAAAGGGATTTGAAGTGTCAAGTGGGGAATTATTCGATTTTGCTGTGCAGCACCGACGTATTCAAAAAATGGATCATCTCTCTCCACCGTGTACCTCATCAATAACGCATACTTCGTCGTGACGAAAAGAAGGGATTCTATAGGTCGAGCCCTTGCCTCCGAAATCATACATAAGATTTAAAAAGAAGGACATCACAATAGGCCCACCTATGACTGCAGTGGTCCAAACAAATTTCAATATAATTGCCTTCCAAACGTTCTTTATTCAGTGTTTGTCTTATAAACCATTTGGACATATTATAGGTTAACGTTGCAAATGTCTCTTCCAATCATAATGCCGTACCGAGTCCTTTCATCTTTAAGTTAAATTCTTAAGTTTCGTAACATTTCTAGAAGATTGTACGACTAAAGTTCCTGTTTCGGTTATTTTCGTGTCCTCTTATGTACTGTCTTTCATTACCAGCTTTTATCCATGCGACCAAACTACTATTTGCAGCGTGTCTATTGATATTTTAGCTTCTTATGTTCATTATCAATAGTCTTAAGTCAGGTCTTGGCTAACCCAGAAAGAAGAGCAAGTTGATCAAGAAAACATGGCGCAGAACAGTCTTCTTTGTTGTCAGTTGAATCTCAGTGTCAGAAACCGTACAAAAAGCCAAGTAATTCGATGGAAGCCCTATAAGACCTAAAAGGGAATCAGGACATTATGTTTGTAAAATAATCATATCAACTTGAGCACCAAGGCCGATAGCTACATTATAGATTCGAGCGAAGCCCCTATTTAACGAGATTCATCATTTCGACTCTGTTTTGGATCTTGTCTTAAGAATCTTTACTCGCAACAGAATGTATGGCTCCGCTGAGGATCCGGTCATAAAGGTTTAGTTATCGGAAACTAAGACGACAATGAACTTTTATAAAAGGGTGCAACACTTGAACCTTTGAAATAACCACCATGCAATCTTAGGCAAGTAGTGGGAAATATATTACACGAGGTAGCCAACATTCAATGGAGTGCACTTGAGTTCGGTACTCTGGAAGACTTGTAAAAATTTATCGGAACTTTACAATACTTTCAAAACCCAAAGGTTATTGGCCTTTTTCTTGTAAAAAAAACAAAACAAGTAAGTAATCCTTACAACTCCGTTTGGACACCACAATGGATCTGCATTAATCTAAAGGTGAAAAGGGGAGAACATAGAGTCTTGCTATCTATGCTGCTTTGTGAGAAAGTCTTGCTTTGTCCCTGCTCATTTTTCTAGTTTTGACTTAACTCATGGCAGCTTTATGAGCGTTTACGCTTACAGAAAATTTATATTCGACAAATCAGTGACGTAAAAAACAAGGATCGTCAGTTCGTTGAGTTCTATGGAGGGACCGAAGGAACAGGACGCCTTTCATCCTTCTAGAATCTAGACCGAGGATAAAAAGCAAAAATGATATAACGCAGCCTTATTGAATGTCGAGATTAACTTTAAATGGCTCTAAAAGAAGGAGTTTCTACATCAGCGTAACACCAAGGTTTTTCAAACTTAAAACTATTGACAGCTGCTCCCTTAAACTCAGTTTTTGTGGTAAATTACTTGTAAAACTTAAGGGGCTTCATACAAGTTGATTGTACAACTTCAAGACTCCACAATTGATGGAATTAGGCTTCCGATAAAGTTTCAGACCAAAGTACATCGTGACATGGACATAGATCTCGCACAGTCAAGTTACTATTAAACCCTAGAAATATTCTTAAATCCGACTAATTCCAAAAATAAAACACAACCCTCAAGTGTCTTTCTCAAATCGTTTCCAAAGAATCATCAAATAACTAACTTCATACCACAAAAGTCTGTCTGATGTTGAAATATTTAATGCACAGCAATTTGTCTGAAATGTCCTCTTTATCTGCTGCTTCTCTGTGTCTCTCTATGTGTGTGTGTGTGTATCTCTGTAACTAATTGAGTGAAATTAGCGTTTGTTTCGCAGATATTTTATTACTCTCTCATAGATATAATATTTGTTATGCAATACAAACCACCCACTGTGTGTTTTTCGCTGATAAGCTCGCAACAACAAACTATCTTTTATCTCGTCCTTGCTTGCTACTCTATTTTTTTTTTTTTTTTTTTTGCGAAGCAGATATAAGATATTTTATTTTAATTTCCCTCTCAGCTAAGTACTCTCTTATCAAGTATTGCAAATCTATGCAATTTATTGCCTTAACTGGTTTAATAAATACACACACACACACACGCGCAAAGTCAGTCACACCACTCTATAAGGGCCTCTCTACCAATAAAAGTGTTTAGCTAAACAGTCGCCATTTTTATTACCTCGACGAGGCAGAAAATGAAGAAAAAAAAGTCCTTTTGTACATCCTTTTGTCGCTTTTCTTAGGAGAGTGCTTTTAACGATATTGCCACTTAAGAGAAGAATGGGGTATAGGGAAGGACACTGCGAATAAAGAAGCCACACAACAAGACACATATGTGTGACACATCCTACCGGCAGGGGGCCACAAAGTGTATATTTGATTATCTTCAGTGGTCCTTTTTTGCTACTGCCTCCTGTTCTTGGCTCTATTATTTCAGGCGACCACGAGAGTGGTGGCAGTGGCAACTGGCAAGTTAAAACAAACGGAGCGTAAAAACATAATAAATTTTCCCATTTCGGAGAGTGCCCACATTTGTAGAGGTCCTGTGAGCTAAGACAAACACAGAGCGCCAAAGAAAGTTCTCAACAACACACTACGAGACAGAGTCAGGAAAAAAAACAGAAAACATCAAAAGGATGAGCTTGGCAGTGAACACATAAGTAATACACATATCCGCCACAGTCCCGGTTATCCCTTAGAATCTGTATCTATCGTTCTTAATATGTTACGGAGTAGGTATGTATGTATGTGATTATGCAGGACCGCTGTGCAAAGGAATTCGCAACGCTATCACTGCCACACTCAGGACCCTTGTCGCAGTTGTTACACTCATAGTTCTTCTCCTGTCTCATCCTGCGGTGGGTGGGCCAGCCAGCGACAGATTCCTTTTTTCTTTTTTTTTCCTTCCATACACACGGACGTCTGTTGTCGACATTAGAAATAGATAACTGAAATGGAAGAATATACACTTACAGCCTTCGCCAACCCATAACCCATCTTGAGATTTGTCCTCCACGAATTGCAGCGTGGATCCAAGTTTTAGACGTCAACAAACATAAGAAGCAGAAACCAGAAAGCATATCCAGAGCATCCTTCACCAGTCCCCTCGACACATTGATAATGGTGCTGATGGTGGGAGTGGTTTAGGTTTAGGTTTAGGTTTTAGGTTGGTTATTGTTTTGGGTTTTCTTTCAGTTTTTATTATACCACCCCCGGTTTTTTTTTTCTTTTCTCTCTGCGGCACAGTGGGAACTTTGATCCTTGTAATGATATCTTTTGCCATAAGGATGTTCACAAGCAGCGCGCCTGTGTCTCCATCTTCGTGTCTCTTTTGGCCCCCGGGGAGAATTCTTTTATGTTCTATCCGACGGATGGATACTTAAAGTTTATTTGTCCATTGCGAACAGATATGGAATGTGTGGTCAGAGTTTTTGTTGACCAATCGAATTGCTAATAGAATTTAATCGTATACCCCCGCTCGAGGGGTGGATTTCTTTCTTCCTTTGGCAACAATAACAACACTTTCAACTGAAAATGGACGAAAGGACATTGCTACACACGACAGCCAGAAAGAGAGAGGAAGGGAGAGAGTCCTTCGAAGATATTATCTTTGGTCAATTTATTTTTGAAGACGTTAAAATTGTCTTAGATGTGTAAATATTCCCTTTAGGGCTGTAAAAAAAGAAAGGACTCAATGAGTTTGTTCAGCAGTGTTAAATGACCGAACAACAAAAGACTTCTCAAGCTATTTACTATACAAAGGGGTTGAGACTATGGCAGAAGGATGTGAGAACTTGAAGACCACTTTATGGGGCATTTTTATTTTTTTCGCTTACAAGGACACGAAGGAAAATAAATATTTGCTTTGTTGTTACTTTTGTCTTTTTTTTTAATGAAATTATTGGACTCCAGAGAGTTTCTGCTTTTTACTTCAAATCTTGCCAAACGACGTTTTCCACAAATTGACAGATTTACTTTTAAGAAAAAGAGCCAAGGGTTTTGTTTTTACTAAAACTTGCTGGCTCGACCTCAATTTTATTTTTACAACGTTTGCCAAGATTACAAAGCACTTTTGTTCAAATTGTAACAAATTTGTTGGAACATCTTATGTAAACATAAATCGAAATCTTAATATTGAAACAATGGAAGTCGGTCTGTGGCTCCGACCTTAAAAAATCAATTTCAGTTCCCGAACTACTAAGGCTTTCAAACTTCATTTCGTAGCTTAGTTTTACTCAAAAAAGTGTCGGCAAAATGTCGGATTTTTGTAGTCACTAACTGAATCATTGTCACCGCAGCCGAGCACATGGCTTCATAAAATTCGTGATCGTAACGAAAGCCCTTACCATTTTAAGAAAAGTCGGAGTTCTCTTGAAAAACCATACCCAAGGCTGAAAAATGCAAATCTCTTCGGATAGTTGAGCAGCAAAAGAATAACTCTTGCTAATCGCTGTTTCTTTTGGTAGCGGAACTAAGGAGACCCTATACAAGACCTTAATCATCCCAGTTCTACTCTGTGGCGCTGAAGCATGGACTTTATCGAAGGCGAATGCAGATATCTTTGGTCGCTTCGAGCGAAAAATTCTTCGTAAGACATTTGGTGATGGACTTCGAACGAGGTCGTTTGAGATGGCTATGACATGTAAAGCGAATGGACAGATGAACCCTCTGATCTGCAGAGTCTTCGAATCTTACCCGGAGGGACAACGCAGTAGAGGAAGACCTCGCCTAAAGGGGCGCACACGTAGAAGGGGGCCTTAACCAACTTGGAGTGTCTAACTGGAGGCGGTTGGCTAAGGACCGGGCTAGCTGGAGAGGCTTATTATCTCATTACCAAATCGTAAAGGTTTCATGAGGAACAAGAAAGCCGATGAACTTCCAAAAAAAGGAGCGCGGACGAAACCACTAGAAACACATTGGAATGACAGACGAAGTGATTTGCAAGAAAGAAGAAGAGAATATTGAACTCTTCGTAAAACACTGCCCAGCCTTACCGAGAATGCGACGGAAAAACGTGATGTCTATGTCAGTACGAGACCTGATGAATCACTGGTATCATAGCATTCACCAATAAAACAGAAAGATTCTTCCGATCACATGTATCTACTAGTGTAAACTCTATATCCTTCCCAACACACATTCCAAGCCTAAACTTTTCTTAAAGTTCCGACGGAAAAAGAGGGAAACGCAACCGGTCCGACTGAAGTAAATGGTCTTCCAATAGGGACTTCCGAACTTTGACAGTTGATAGCGGCCATGTTGTTGAAGCTACATCTGTCAAATTGGCTGTCATTTATTCAGTCTGTTTTGCCAAATCACCATGGACAAATATAGCGTTCAACAACACGTGCAAATAATAAATGTGTTTTATCAAAATGGGTGTTCTGTTCGGGCAGCGTTCCGCACTTCGCCCATTTTACGGTCACCATAATCGTCCTTCCGAGAGGACTATTCGCAGTGTGGTGGATAACTGATTCAGTAAACGATCAACCAACACCCATACGTCGACGATCTGCCGAAAACATCGCCGTTGTCCGTGAGAGTGTGCAGGAGAATCCGAGGCAGTCGATTTCGCGTCACAAGAACTCGGCCTTTCGCAGACCACAACTTGGCGAATTTTGCGTCGTAACTTGGGCCTGCACCCGTACAAAATTCAACTGACCCAGGAGCTGAAGGTAAACGACCATAGACAACGATGTGTGTTCGCTGAATGGGCTCTGGAACATTTCTGGATGAATGGGTACGTCAACAAACAAAATTGTCGAATTTGGGACGATACCAATCCACATGAGAGCGAAGAGCGTCCAATGTATCCCGAAAAAGTCACTGTTTGGTGTGGATTTTGGGCTGGCGGCGTCAACGGTCCATATTTCTTTGATAACGACGTTGGCAAGGCCATCATCGTCAACGGCGAGCGCTATAGGTCGATGATTACCAACTTTTTTTGGCCTGAGTTGGATGATATGAATACCAACGACATGTGGTTTCGACAGGACGGCGCTACGTGCCACACAGCTCTCGCCACATTGGAAATTCTGCACGAGCGATTCGAGGGCATGGTCATCCCACATGGAGGTGATGTGAACAGGCCACCGAGATCGTGCGATTTGACCCCGTTGGACTTTTTCTTGTGGGGTTTTCTGAAGTCGCAGGTCTATGCGAGTAAGCTACAAACCACAGCGGCCCTCAAAGTCAACATAACCCATGCCATCGGTCAAATTCGCCAGAGTCGTGGAAAATTGGACATTTCGGATGCGCGCCACCCAGAGAAGCTGCGGCGGACATTTGAACGATGTTATATTCCATACATAATGGCATCGATAGGCCTTTCAAATGAATGATTTCTTACACACACTTTGTTTAATTTAAATTTAAAGATAGGAAGTGCTTAATGAAAGACCCTTTGTAAGTGAAGAGCATCTGGTTCAGCTTCCGATACCAAGGGATGAGTAGAAAGAGAGCCCAAACGGGGAGTGGCTTTTAAGGCCGAAATGAAAAAGCTAGGTGATTTTAGCCGACGGCAAAAAAGAAGGAAGTCTGTGACCTATTGCCGCATGTATAAGTCAGTTCAGTCTCAGAATTGTTGATCCTTCCTGTTGAAGATGTGTACAACTCCTGTGGATGTACTAGATAAGTAAGAATTTCTTAAGCGATGATTTGCAACCAAGTTTTGAGAGCGAGGCACAGCTTCCTACCACGTGCTTAGCAATTTCATCCTCCTACAGGCAGCGTCTGCATTCAGTTTCTTGAATTATAGGTGATATTTTGGTTAGCGGTGGGCACAAAGGAAACCCACAAGTCTCCTAACATCATATCTGCTAAATTTAGGGGTGTTCTAGGAATTCCTATTAAAGCGATTATAGCTCTTTTAACTAACTTGAGCAGAGGAGTATTTTCCCATGGGATTAGCACATGTTACTCTACAACCTGCTTAGAATTGGTTTGAACATAAAATCAGAAAGGTTCACGTTCTATGTAAGTCTCCGAAAAAATCCTTTTGTCGCTGATTAGCAATTCCCCTTCCTTCAAAGTTTTCATGCCGTGGTACTCACCAAAGGAACGAACCAAGTCCTGATTTTGAAAATATCGAGTTGGAACTTTGTACTTTCAGAGCCCTTTGACTATTCGTTAAATATAATAGACCTTGAATGCCTGATTTCAGGCATTCTCTAGCGTAAAGTTCGGTCTGTAAGACACTAGGACATGGTTGGTCCAAAACATGCCGATACGTACTCCAGAATCCATTTTCTAGTTATTTGCATACAACATGATTCCTTTAAAGTTTAGCGACGGACGAGCGAAAGTCCAATTATCAGAGCTTGCGATTTTTATCGCAAGCATTCTGGCAAAGCAGAGTGCAGAGTACTTCGGAAAACGTACTGAATATCTCCAGTTCTGACAAATCTGAGAACAAGCATGACAGACTTCTAGAAACGTACTGTACTACTAAAAGCTGTAGTGGCGTAAGTCCAATAAAAGCCTTTAAGACTGCCGTAGGGAAGGTGCTCATAGCTCGTGTGATACCAAGGCCTAACCGCTAGGTCATGCCAAACACAAAAAATCTTTGAGTTCGGCTTGTACGAAGGTTCTTTGTCGTCACTTCAAACGCCACTTACTTACTTACTTATCGAACTAGCCAACCTTGGAGGATCTGAACTCAAACCACTTTCCATTCTTCACGGTCCCGGGCATATGGCCACTTACCGATTGTAAAAATGGTCTAGTGTCCTGATCATCCGTTAAAACATATCCCTGTGGACAGTCCTTAAAGCAATCTTTCACCTCAAAGTACTACTCTAATGAGAAATGTAACAAATGCGGAAATGCGGCATATTAAATTATTAAGTAATTTTCATCCTTGTAAACAATCCTTTGGGAGGAGAATTGGTCGCTGTTTTTTTACATTTTATTTCCTTCGCCGTTTGGATGTACGACAAGTTTTAAATACCTTTGTACGTATGCAAATCGGTTTGTTCCGTCATCATTTCCGTTTTTGTTCTGCGGCGGCGACGGTGTTCCGCACCCTCCGATGGGGGATGGATATACACTCGTATTCATCCTTGTACAGCAAATTGCAAACAAAGAGCAAAGTTGACTCCAAGCATAACGACATCAGGAATAATTGTTAACAAAACCGCTTTAAATGCTTAAAGACACATTCGAGTCTTATGTGATCACACACTAGGAGTGAAATGAAATCCAGGAGCAAACACGCCAACCGACTAAATTGAAAGGACTCAACCAACGTTGGCGACGACAACCATGGGAACTTGAAATGGGGTTAAAGCGCCCAGGGTGAGCTCCCAAATTAACATAACCCGTTCTGTATAATTATTTGCAGATTTATCCAATTCCCTTTGCTGTGTGGTAATTATCCCTGTTCCCTGTGCTAATGGAAACTGTTAAGCGATATGGGCTGTTAATGCTCCTCGTTACACACCGCAAATTCGGTGACTCTTTTTCACCTATATAAAATGGTAGACAATGGGATTTTCATTAAAAAAAAAAAGAGGGAGAGAGAGAGAGAGACTCTTCGGGACTTAATACTTTGTGTTGACTTAAGAAAGGTGATGTAATGAACTGGGAATAACTCTCTACAAAGTCCTTTTTTTTGGAATAAGGATGGTAAAAATATTTTTTATTTATTTTATTACCGTCATAATAAACGTCAAGTTCCGATTACATAAATTCCATTTTCCGACCAACAAAACTCGTAAACTTTTTCGCAAAAAAAAAAAACCGAATTAAGGAAATAATTAAAATTCTTCAATTTGTTTGGCCACCTTATTGGTTTTTTTTTTTTTTCATTTTCATGCAGGAATTCATGAAAATTACCAAAAATCGCGTAAATTTTTATCTCAATCATAGCAATCACTGCTAATTGCCCAAAATAGCGAGTTCCCTTAGCATGTCAAGCACCAAAAGGACTTTCTCATTGCTAAGGAATTCATCGTTTTTCCAGCCTGTTGTGGGCGACACTTTTTTTTTGTCCAGTTTTGCATAATGTCTGAATTATGCACGACTGTCGACCCACATCCGTGTTCGTAAATAAACCATAATTTCATTTACATATAACGTGCCATGAAATATTTGATTTCGTGATCGCCTTCGTGGATAAATATTAATTGAATTAGGCAATTAATAAATACAAAAGTAACATTTAAGGTAGCAAGTGGTCAAGTTTCGGTATTTATGGCAAAATTCAAGGTGACAATAAAAAGAAAGGACACGATAGTCGAAAGATATATTCATAGAATAAGTACCTACAAGTCGTAGAAATTCCAACTAAACTTAACCGAATTAAATTTTAGCAACAGCAGGAGCGAACAATGTTTGAAAAGTCCCGGAAAACATCTCTCCAAGGACTAAAGACTAAGTAAACAAACCGCACCCACAAAACCAACCAATTCTTAAAGCCACAAAACTAACATTCGAAAAGCAATAAGCAAAGAAAAGCCGAAGGCCTTTAAAGAAACATTAGCAAAAGGAAAGTCATGGGGTTTTTGTCACAAAAGAAAAGCTATCGAGCTCTGGACGATGGATACCGGGCACGCAAACATACGCTCAAACTTCGGCAGCAGAAATTGGAAGGCTTGAAAGTTCAGCGGATCCTGTATCTCAGGTTGGGTTAGAAAATTGCCGTAACACAAGCGCTTCAACTAAAGGGTGAGCCATCTGTTGGTTTCTTTTTGAATCATATGTTATTTTGACACTGACAGCTCAAAAAATTGACAAAAACTCAGTATTATATTTTTGCGGTGCGAAATGGATTGATCAACACTTGAACAACGTTTGGGAAATATTGCAAAGTTATGTACTTCCAAAGTGGATTTTATTTTTTTTTTTTTTTGAAATTTCCAAATCCCAGGAGCACTCAAACTCGTTTCGGTCCATTGTACTCCCAAACAGAAACCCCTTTTTGGTGTAGTGCTTTGAGAAACTCAGATTTAGTGCGTTTCTCTCTTTATTTTCGGTGGCTGTTGCTATTTCCCGACCGGACTCGAACCTGCACAGGTCGGGTCACAAGCGAACACATTACCCACTATACCATCGCCACCAGTTCCAAAGCGGATGCTGTGTTGCCGAAACAGTGCGAATTTTGAAAAGAAAGAAAGACAACTGCAGCTGCTGTATGCAAGTTTGTGAAGGCTGGTTTGCTGATTGATAACCGAGCATATTCCCGTGTTCGTCCTGTTTGGTGGAGTTTTTTAAGTGGCAACATTATTGGCCCATTTTTTTTTCCAAGACGACAATGGAAGAATCGTTACAGTCAATGGAGAGCGATACCAAGGCATGACAACAGATTTTTTTATGGCCAGTAATTGAGGATTTGGACTTGGGCGAGCTATGGTTCCAGCAAAATGGGGCTACGTGCCACACAAGCCGTCAAACAATCGATTTATTGCACACTAAGTTCAATAATCGTGTTATTGGTCATCTTGGTGATGTTTCTTGGCCGCCACGGAGCTGCAATTTGACGCCGTTGAACTTTTTTTTCTTCTGTGGGGTGCCATTAAAGATCGATGCTATGCGAATAATCCAAAGACGATTCAAGCGCTCAAGAACAATATTGGTCAAGCTATTCGTGAAATAGGGACCGAAACCATCGAAAATGCATTGAAAAATTTGGTTGATAGGATGGTCTACTGCCAAGCCAGCCGAAGCAGTCATTTGAATGAAATAATATTTTATAATTAATCGCAAAGTTTACTTACTTACTTATCAGGCCAGCGACCCTTGGAGGATCTGAGCCTGAACTAATGCCGCTTTCCATCCTTTACGGTCCCGGGCACGCTATCGTTGTCCTTTTTCGTGCCGCAAAGTTTACTCGTTTCAATAAAGCAACAATCGTTGAAAAATATTGAACAGTATTTTTTTTATAGCCTTTTTAAAAAGAATCCAACAGATCGGTCACCCTTTACACGATTTAGACCAAAGCGCAAATACCACGGTAGGAATCATATCATGTGTCCACATGGACCTAAGTGTAATAAGGATATAACCATACTCATCAGCCCTGCAAACCTAACCTAACCTATGGTCGTTAGTTACCGACCTTGATGAAGCAGCAATCATTCTTCAACGCCATCCTGCACGAGTTTGTCAGGAATCCCAAAACTGGACATGTCCTTTTATAGCTCATTTCTATAAATGCTGTTATAAGTGGCCTTAAAGTCAATAAAAAGATGGTGGGTATCGATGTGGACTTCTTGGGTTTTCTTGAGAATCTGCGGAGGTGTGAAAATTTGCTCGATTGTGGACTTTCCTGTCCTGAGCCCGCACTTAAAGGGATCAATCAACTGGGCCTCAACCAACAAGTGTCTCCTACCAGCTCAATCTTTAGCTAGCTGCCTCCAAATTCGCACGCTCAATTGGTTGAGGTCCCCTTCCACTTACGTGCGTCACCTAAGTGGCCGTCTTCCTCTAGTGCGCTATCCCTCTGTGGTAGATTCGAAAGTTTTTCAAGTCGGAGGATCCATCTGTTCGCACAGAATTACAGATCAATACTCTTTGGTGTCGTCGTCCTTTTCCTTAGTGTCGGCATACACGCATATCAGGCTGTCTTATCGAATCTTCGAAGAATTAATCCCTCTATTGCTTTGTCAGTTTTAAATACTCGTTACCCGCAACGAAGTGGACCAGCTTTTGAGTTAGAAGACCGAAGCAATAAACTCCTGCTCAATAGAGTGAAATTAAACTTTGTTCTTGTGAAATGCACCTTTTTGTGTTACAGTTTGATCGGTTTCAAAAGACTACGACTTGGGTCTTGCCTTGAATGATAAACAACTGAGATTCGACACTTTCAAAACAGAAACTGAAATAATCCTTTGAACAAGGAGTACAGGTTCGACAGTGATTAGGTGTAAGTTCAAGAGAACATCGTGAAAGTGGAAGTGGAAGTAGAAAAATATCGAACTTTTCATTTTGAAAATGAGAAATCAAATTAAAATTCAAACATCAACGCAAAGGACATCAAAGGCCGAGTAAAGTCAGGTCCTTATTTGGAAAACGATGAATGATTGAGAAAATACCACAGAAGTCTCAGAATAGGAATGTAGTCTAAAAAAATTAAGAGCTAAAGACTTCCTCGGTTCTTTGCCAACAAATTAGTAGTCAACAAAAAAAGTCGTGGTCTACGACTCACCGACGGCTTTGTACAGGCAATAACCGAGCTGAACACCTGAACACCGAAGAAATTGTAGGATGGTTTTCGGTGGCTTGTTTGACAATTCGCCCAGATCACTAAAGAAATGCTCTCCGAGAATTGCCTTCCTGTTTCTGCTAGGGCTTGAGCATTCGCATTGGAGGTGGAATGTGTCCTCTCCAGCATCTGCGTCGTCAAAACCTCTGCATAGTTCCGTTGTGCTTAAACGCATTCTCTTTGGGTGAGCCGCCTGCAGGTTGTGACCTGCCATAATATCTATGAGAAGTAATAGATGACTTCTGTTGAGTGCGATGATTTCTTTTGTTTTTCAAGTTCGGTCCAGAGCATTCTTGAGGAGCATTCTAGCGCTGAGTGCCTTGATTCTAGCGTTTCACAGTTCTGGATCTTATTGTTGTGGATGTGATGGCCTTGATGGCTGCTTGACTGTCTACGTAGGTGTCGATGTGACTTCTTGGGAGTGCCTGTTGTGATAATTCTCAAGAGACTTCGGCGATTGCTATATCTTCCGCCTGGAACACGCTGCTGTGGCTTGGAACTCTTATCGACCGTGCGATGTTTGGTTCCGATGAATAGATCCAAAAAAAAAATAAGAAAACAATGCAATAAAACCTGTTCAAAAGAAATGTTGCTTTGTTTATAAAGTTGCTAGACGAATAGATAACAATAATGGCCATTTGTGGTCCCGTTATCTATGCAAAAGGAGGATGCATTTATCCCCCCCAATCTTTTGCATAAATCAACTTTCCATTTTTTTGTTTCCAAATGTAATCCACATGAATAACCTAAGAATACAAGTGTGTCCTGAAATTTGTTCAATATTTTCAATTTCTATGCATTAACCTCACTCTTAGCCTTAAGCCCTGACTACCTTCCATCCCACCATCCCTTCGATGGATGAAATAGATAAGATGTAGCCACACATTTCCAATACGCGCCGTGATCGGAAATGAATAAATTTAAATCAGCATACTCGCCATCTTTTCTGTTTTTTTTTTATGCTCCAATTTACTTTTAATCTCTTTTCTCCCCATTCCAGGATGAAATTTAAATTAAAAACGGATCAAAGGCATACAGTGACTGAAGAAGGACGCGTAAGCGCATGGAATAAAAAATTAAATCCAAATTCCGTCGGTGGAAATTGTTTTAAAATGTTGTAATCCTTGTGGAATCATCTCAACCGATGTAGTAGAGATTCAACAGTTTAAGCGACGTAGTAGGACACCATCTTTCTCTCCCTAAGTGCTTTAAAAAAAAAACGGTATATTTCATCGTTTTTATTGTGCTCAGATGTTTTTTTCTTTTTTTATGCGTGTCTACTGGACCATCGTTATGTTAAAGTTAAATGATCCATAGCGAGAATGAGAGCACAACCCCCCACGGACTTTGTGACAAGGATGCGCGCCACGAGCCCTTCGTAATATTGCCCAAATAATGCCTGCATATCCTTTTCCAGATCCTTGACCGTGCACAGGAAATGATAAAATAATAACTCCCGAAGAAAACTACAGTCATGGTGTATCATCAATTTTTTTTTTTTTCTCTTTCCCTTCTTCGGGAACAGGAGCTCGCATAAATCTCGAGTTCATCTCTGAACTAGTTATCGTTGTTCCGATGTCATCGTATACGGAAATCAGGACGAGGGGGTTGGTCGCGTTCTCGTTCTCAATTCTCATTTCTCAAGAATAATGAAGTGAGAAACGTTTCGAATCAAAATACACTGCTTTGTTGCGGGTTGTACCACTAGGCCTGTATGTAAGTTTTTTGAAGGGTCTTTTTTTAGGTCCATAAATTAATGGGCCCTCCCATGAGTTTCGTCCTTTTTGCGAGTGGCACTGTATAAAAAGACCTAGAAATGTGTTATATTTTATTGCATCGAGCGTATGCACACGCCTGTATGACATATCGCTCGCGATATGTCGGACGAGGATGCGCTCTTCTGCTACTTAGCTATGGGTGGGAGCAAGGCAGTAAGAAATGGAAAGCAAAACCTAATGCCTCCTTATTTATGTCATTTGCAGCATAAAAAGGACTAAACGGAAATTATTGTAGTTCTCTGATGAGTTGGTGCACGCGCTATGATTTGGCAAAATAAAACATTTAGGCTATCAATCATTTCAGTTTCTGGTGATCAGAATGGGAAAGGTTTAGCAAAGCAAGACGCCTTCAAGGACATTTGTATAATGTGTATCAGTTTCAGGCAATTGTTGAAAAACAGAATTGAGAGCAGCAAAAATGTTGGAATTGAGACGCAACTTGGACTTGACTGGTGTCTGGTATCAGCATTTTCTACTGAAGTCTACACAGATTGTCACTGATAAGCAAGGAGTGGCAGAAGGATTTATTTTATCATTCCTGCAGGTGAATGGGATCAAATAAAGAATATATGGACAGGAAAAGACCTAAAATCAAGTCACCAGTGGAGTGCTCCTACTACACAGAGTAGACGTGATGGCTGCAGCAAGATTAGTATCGCGGCATCAGCTAAGAGGTAGCCAAGATCACTGTAGGTTAACAGCGACCTCGCAAAAAGAGCCCGTTGTATGATGCGAACATTCATAAACCGGAAATAGATGACAGAAAATGCATACCAACAAATGCGGAAGCGGCAAACAAGAGCATGAGAAGAGTGTCGAGCCAGAAAAGATCTTGCGTTGAACCCATGTCCAGTCAATGAAGAAGACCCTACCCAACTTGAACTTCTCAGGCGGTTAAACCACACCCTAATCGGATCGTACCAGTATGGCAGATAAACAAAAGACAATACCTTCACACTAAACCAGATCCTGGAAAAACCAACAAATTTCAAGTCGAGACTCGAAGCCGTTTCATCGGCAGACGACATCGACATCATCGGTCGGTCCCAATGTGTCGTAGTAGAGGCTTTAATGACAGACAAAACGAGTTGGGCAAGAAAAAAGCAAGAATTGTCCACCGAAAAGGACAAAACATCACTCTTGAGGGGTTTAAGTACCAACAATGACACCTTAGTAGTGATTCAGCTTCGACGAAGACTTACTCTAGGAAACCGTTGCTACTTCGATTAAGCGAAACAAATGGTTTGATAACTTTTAACCCGGAAAACGAAATGCATTCCATAGCACTGGTCCTGCCAATTCTGTACGAAAATCAGGAAATCGGAGGAGATATTGAGCACTTTCGGGAGAAGAATTCTTTGTCGAATTTTTGGTCCAATATGCGAGGAAGGCGAATCGAGGAGAAGATACAACCGCGAACTCTAGAAACTGTATCTAGATGTGGACGTAGAGCCAAGAGATGACGAACAAGACCATTGCTATAAGCTATAGCGGATGCCAGAACACTTCATCTGGAAAACAGGAAACAGCGATCTAAAAGCACAGAAAACTGCAGATTTTCAAGCGGGGACCTTCCAGGGGTCGAGAGTAAAGTTAGTTACTAAAGCGTATCCATTCTTACTGTTGCAAACAAGACTCCATCCAACGTATGATTGTGTAAGCGTTTTGGCATTTCAGAGCTTCGCTTCCACCTCTCTGTATATCGAATCTAAGGGATTTGGTCTAGCAAACTGTAACCAGCGTGCCCAGATCTGACGAAGATGCTAAGTGTCTACTACTCTGACAAGGATTCCTGCACTCCAAACTACGATTTATTTCTTATATTCAGTGCTAGTTTCTCTCTATGTAGGGATACCTACTTGCCACATATGACTGTTGTGGACCTTCCTAGACCGTCCCTCAATTGGAACAATGTTCGAATCCAAATCCCATATGCAACAAAAAATATCGTATCTGCAATGAAAAATTAATATTCATCAATCTTAAGCATAATTCTTTCACCGCGCAAGAGATGGCATTCAGTAAGCCAAATTCCAATTAGCAGAGACAACACCCTCAATTGAAAAAATCACACCAGTGGTTCTGAATCGAAATATATTTAGTTTTTCTCAAAACCATTTGACACAACCAAAGCCACAAACCAATTTCAGTTTATTTCAAATTCCCATAGAGTGACTTGAAGCGCTAAAGAGTCAACTGTGCAATCAGCTGTCAGTTTGTTGTCTTCTGTTGATGAACTCAAGTCAAGGGCGCTTAAATTTCTTGCTGAGCAGGTGAAAAGGTAAACGCTGGTTATAATAAAAATTCGAAATTTCCTCAAAATGTCATCAGAAAACACAAATGTTTCCCTCACTTGGAAAAAGCCTGACGAAGTGAGTATTTTGTCTAAGCCCATGAAATCACTTAATCCCCCTTAATACTATTTACAGCTTATCAAACTTCATAGGTTAAAGCTGAAGAAAAAGCAATTAACTGAACGTCTCAACAATAAGAAAAACAAGGTCGAGGTCACCGAAACCGATAAGGAGAAGTTACTGGAGGCTGTTATTGCCCACAAACGAAAGAATCCATTTGCCAAGTAAGTTATGAGCCTACCACATCTGATAGTTGTGAATGTATTCTCATTGTAGGTCCTCAGATGCCTCAAAAAAGCTTAAAATAGATGCGCCAGAGGATCCTAACTCTATCAGCGATGACTCTGTCGTTTCACTTATTTCGACACCCAACACGCGAAAAGATTTGTTAGTGAAAGAAACCCCGCAACGATCGCCACCGGCAAAACTAGTTCTCCAGCCATTCGATGCAACAAGTTTTGCAAAACTGTTTCATCAAGAGGCTTTGGGCGATGATGCCGATCACCTGGAGCAGCAAAAGTTCAGTAAACTCTTGCCCGTTGACTGGAGTTTGAAGACGAGAGCGCGGTTTTTCTGTGAATCTGATATGCCAGCAACAAAACTCAAAACTAGTCAGGAAGCCAGTGGAATAACTGGTTTCGTGAGGTGTATTGATACGAGAACCTCGTCTGGGAGCTTAGATATATCACCTGCAGCAAGATTGAATCAAGGAACATACTACTGGCAGCATCCACACTTGCCGTGGCTCACACTGTTTCCGAGAAACTCCAAAGAAAATATAGGAATTCAAGTGGGTGAACGGGAACGTAAGGCTCTGGCGAGCGATTGGAGTGATAGCTTTCGAGGACTTTTTCAGCTGCTCCGGGCACGACAGTGTCCATACTTCTACCTCTGTGCAAATACTTTCACTGTTCTGTTTAGAGCGGCAGGAATCGGTGGACGTGTTGAAACGCACGCTTTAATGACTCCCACGACAAAAGGAATGCGTAGTTCCCTACGACAGGAGAGTATCGAGTTCACCCTACCGCTGAAGAAAGACACTAATCTCAATAAATCCGGCGATGGGAGTTTCAGTGAAACCAAGCAAGATAATGGTGAGGTATTCGCTGATGGAGAATTCAAAGCAGACGATGATGAAGAGGAAGAGGAAGAGGAATCGGCTTGGTTGGAGAGCCTAGGAGTTGACGAGAAAGAAATTCGGAAAATCAACACCGCGCACAACAGAATTCAGCAAAAGAAGGAGATGGCAGGGGATTTTAGTGATAACTCGGTAGTCCTTGTCGAAGGTATCGAATGTCAAGCATTTTTTAATTTTTTACTAAACGCTAAAAGTACTACCGCAAGTGTGGGCCGTTTAGCAGGAGTTCCACCAACTCTCTTATCACCGGTGGCGTTCCCGAAGGCAACGATACAAAGCTTAACATCAAGGTCCAACAAAGTGCGAATGGATGGGGTAGATTACTTTAGTGTGGAGCTCAAAGGAATAATTTTGCCAACAATCTTGCCATACGTCTGCTCACTACTGTTGGAGACCAAAGAAACTTTCAGTGCAACTTTGGCGAGTAACACCGCCACTCTTGCGTTTAGCAAAGCAACGGCAAAGTTAGTCGAACTCGCGAAAACCGAAGAAGACACATCAGGGAAACAAGTTTTCGGAAAAGAGAACCTCTCTGACTGTGGCCTCCAAACTGACATCGTTGATGCCCTCTGTAGAACAGAAGAAAACTCTGTCGGTCTCATCGAGAGGGTTTGCTTCAAAAAAGCATTTGGTTACGCATGGAGTTAAAAGACAGATTGTTACACTTTTTTCATATTTATTAAAATACACTTAATACACGCGTTCTTATTCTAATGATCTACAATAATCAACTCGTCAATGCTCCAATCTTCGTAGGAGTGATCGGGCAGATATCTCCTTATAATGATGGGAATTTTCTTTTGTTTCAGTTCTTTCATAGCTATTTGTAGAGGATCTGTTTCACCATCCAATTCAACCATGACAGGTGCACACATAGCTATCTGCAAAGCTCGAGTTCCAAGAACACGCGCTCTTTCGTACTTTGTCATGTATTTTGTTGTGATACGTTTAGATTTTGGTACACCACCACCACCTTGTCCTTGGGCGATTATTTCTATATTATCCACTTCCTCATCTTGGTTAATATCGTCAATATTATCATCTTCATCGACATCGTCGAAGTCTTCACCACCGACACTGAAATTTCATTTATTTTTGTTAGGTTAAGCAGGCACAATTGACTTGATGTTGAACTTACTCATCATTATCGAAATCTCCTTCATCCATGGTATTCTTTTAGTTTAGAAGAATAATAATACAATTAAATTTCTTGGTAAATTCCTTTATTCTATTTTAAATAAACGTTTGCGAACATTAACAAGACCAAAATGATAACACGTTAATAAAATACAACGCCGATTTATTCTGACACTGACAAAGCGACAAGTGAAAACTGAAGTTGTTTAATGACATTGGACATGTTCGGAAAGTAGGTTATTATTTGTACAAAATCGAACAGAGCATAATTCAGAACGTTGATTTTCTGTTGACATATCTTCGAAGCCTGCGTTGAAACGCGGACTTTACAACATCACCAATTGCAGCAGAATTGAATGTTAATAGGAAACGTTGGTTTTTATGTGACACGTTACTACCGTCAAAGTACAATTCATGACATTTCAATCGCAGAAATTATGTCAAAGCTGGAAATATTTTCTTATTCTACGCGTGTTCCTCTAGTAAACGAGCCAGAGAAACAGAAATCAAAAATGGAAATGCATGCTATACTTCAGCGGAGTAAAAATAACAATTGTACTAGATTGTAATAATATTTGGTATAAGAACCAACAACTCTGCACACAAAACGAACATCCTCTTTCCTTTATAACGTCAATCCAGGGAACGTCAAAACAAAATAATTTTTAATTTCCCACGTGCAGTTTAGTTGGTTTTGATTTGTCTATTTAATTTATAAATTGCTTTTAAAACTTCAATCAACATGAAAGAAGACGATGCGAAAATGGATAAAAAGAAATCTCACCATGCCCGGCAGGCTGGTGTCAAAGCAGACAAAAAGAAACTCAAGAACAAGCCAAAGGAAGAAAACCTTTCCGCTCGTCAGAGAAATCCCAAGGCATTTGCAATCAACTCAACTATAAGAGCCGAACGAAACTTTCGTCGAAAAGAGGATCTTACAGCAAAGAAACAACATATCCCACTAGTTGATCAAACTCCAGATGAACCACCACCAGTTCTTATCGCCGTTGTTGGTCCGCCAAAGGTGGGTAAGTCCACCCTGATCAACAACCTCATTAAGAATTTCACAAGAACAAATGTGACCGATGTAAAAGGACCCATTACAATTGTAACTTCCAAGAAGCGACGCATCACTCTAATCGAATGTAACAACGATGTCAACTCCATGATCGACATTGCAAAATGTGCCGATTTGGTGCTACTCCTGTGCGACGCGAGTTATGGGTTTGAAATGGAAATATTCGAGTTCCTAAATATCTGCCAGGTGCATGGTATGCCGAAAATTATGGGAGTCCTTACCCACTTGGACATGATCAAAAATCCAAAGCAACTGCGAAAGCGAAAGAAGGAACTAAAGCATCGTTTCTGGACAGAAGTGTACGATGGAGCTAAGTTGTTCTACCTCTCGGGATTAATCCACGGTGAGTACCTACGAAATGAAGTAAAGAACCTAGGAAGGTTTATATCTGTCATGAAATTCCGTCCACTGTCATGGCGAGGAGCCCATAGTTATCTTCTGGTGGATCGTGTTGAGGATGTTACGAATACTGAGCTTGTTCGACAGAATCAGAAATGTGACCGAGATGTAATTCTTTACGGCTATGTCAGAGGTGTTCCAATGAAACAGGAGTTCATGGTGCATATTGCGGGATTGGGAGATGCGCGATTAAATGAGTTAACCAGCATCACTGATCCCTGTCCTCTACCAGGAACTGAAAAGAAGAGAAGCCTTCTCGAGAAAGAGCGCCTATTGTACGCTCCGATGTCTGGGGTTGGTGGTATTGTCTATGACAAAGATGCTGTGTACATTGAGCTACAGGGTTCACATAGTCATAAAGAGAAAGGAGCAGATGCTGCAGAACAGAATGACTTAGTGGGAAAGCTTGTGGAGAAAAAGCAAACCATGGATGTTCAGATCGAAGAGCAGGAATTTCGACTGTTCTCCGACGGTAGTGCTATAAAGTCGAAGGATTTTAAAGACGAAGTAGCTTCAGAAGATGATAGTAGCGATGAAAGTGGTGATTCCGGCATGGAAGAGGAAGAAGATTCCAATGAAAGTGGCGATGATGAGGACGAAAATTTGGGCTGGAAAGGAGACAGCGACGAAGAGCAGAAGGGTGATGAAGGGGACTCCTCCGATGAGGAGTACCAGGAAGAAAAAGAATTCGACAGGTCAGCTGATGAAGGAAGTGGTAGCGAAGATGACGATGCTGACAATCAAGTGATTGCCAACAGTATGAGTTGGAAAGACAACTTGGCGCAGAAAGCAAGAGAAGCATATCTAGGACGACAGTCGGAGGGAAAAAGTCTCATGAAGCTGGTCTATGGGGCGTACAGTAGTTCGGTAAGATGAAAGTAGTGGCTTGAGTCAAGAAAACTTTATATTTTTTTTTTATTGCTTGTAGGATCGGAAGAAGAAAACCCAGGACGAGATAGAAGCTGGAGACGAATCCGATGAAGATGAGATAGGTGGACTATTCAAAGTTGCTGCCAAAAAGCAGTCAGAGTTACAAAGGGAAAAGGACATCAAGGACAAGGATGAATCGTGCTTTTTTGAGCAGTACTCTGGTAAGACCAGTCGTTTGTGTTTCTGGTTCTATACCTCTTGCATCCTTCCATGAAATGCTTTATCTTTGTTTCCTATGATAGCTTTCTTTATTCACCGATGTTTACCTCTCTAGGTACCACCCTTGATTGGCTGGAAGAGGCAAACAAAGAGCTTATCAAGAACTGTTTTGTCACTGGCCAATGGAAGACCTCAGAAGATGCAGAAACCCTGCTTAGACTAGACAATATGAGTGATAACGAGGAACTCTATGGTGACTACGAAGATTTGCAGACTGGAGAGAAACATTCTGGCAAGAAAGTGGAACCATCTAGCTCCGATGTCAAACCGTCGGAGGCTGAAGAGACTGAAAGCTCTAGAAAGCGAAAGATGACCAGAGTTGAGGAAGAAAACCTAACCAAAGCTGAACTCATGGCAAAAAAGATGAAATTGAAAGCAAAGTTTGACTCAGAATACGATAACAAAGGAGAGGAAGAAACTCGCATTACCGGTGACCACTCCTATTATGAGGAATTGAAAGCAACAGCCCAAAAGCAATCCGAACTGAACAAGAGCGAGTTCGCAACTCTTGATTCTGATCTGAGAGTTCAAATCGAAGGATACCGTCCAGGAATGTATGTTCGGCTCGGCTTCAAGAATATCCCAGCGGAATTCATAGAAAACTTTGACCCATCCTACCCAGTTCTGGTAGGCGGCCTGAATTTAGCCGAAGAGAACATCGGCTACGTCAATTGCAAGGTTAAGAAACACAGGTGGTACAAAAAGATTCTCAAAACCGGTGATCCTCTGATTCTCTCCATGGGATGGCGAAGATTCCAGACCGTTCCGATCTATGCAAAGGTCGAGGACAATTTTAGACACCGGTATCTGAAATACACACCTAATCATGTAACTTGTGGTATGACATTTTGGGGCCCTATCACTCCACAGAAAACGGGTTTCTTGGCACTACAGAGTGTCAGCCATGATCGCGATGAAATGAAGAGAATCGGCTTTAGAATTGCTGCAACTGGTTGTGTGACGGAACTCGACAAATCCGCACAAATTATGAAGAAATTGAAACTTGTTGGACATCCATTTAAAATCTACAAAAAGACTGCCTTTGTCAAGGGTATGTTCAACACTACCCTTGAAGTAGCGAAATTCGAGGGCGCCAAGATTAAGACGGTTTCTGGCATTCGAGGTCAAATCAAAAAGTCACACCACTCTCCCGAGGGCTCATTCCGTGCAACATTTGAAGACAAAATCGTTCTCAGTGACATTGTGTTCTGTCGCACATGGTTCCGCGTCGATGTACCTAAATTTTATGCTCCAGTCACATCGCTTCTTTTGCCACTTGATAACAAGTCGCACTGGCAAGGAATGAAGACCCTGGGACAGTTAAAACGTGAGAATAACATCCGAAACGAAGCTGCTGTCGACAGTCTTTACACAGAAATCAAGCGAGAGCGCAAGATATTCAAACCACTGACCATTCCCAAGGCACTACAGCGGGCACTTCCTTACAAGGACAAACCGAAGCATGCTCCAACCAATCCAAAGAATTCGATAGACAAAGATCGCGTAGCTGTAATTCGATCACCACACGAACAGAAGGTTGCCAAAATGATGAAAATGATTGAGACGAACTATGTTGACAAGAAGAATAAAGATCGGCACGAGACCAAGAAGCGACTGAAGAATTTCCGTATTCAAAAGAAAGTCGACGAAGTGAGCAAGCTAAAGCGGCAGAAGGAGCTGCGAAAAAAGGTCTCACGAGCGCTGAGTAAAATGAAGGGAAAGCAAAAAACTTAGAAAGAAAAAAAAAAACAGTCGTATAGAATAAGTTGTTAAAATTTTTTTTTAAAGAAATATACGCGAATGATATTTTAAATCACATGTACATACATCTCTTCGTTTTGCAAGGCGATAGTATTCAAAAATATATGGATATGGGCGTGTTTGATATGGCCTTTTCAGTGGTGCGAGGTACTACCACTGTCGGTTTTGAGTGCAGCGAGTAACTTGGCTTTACGATTTGCACTCATTTTACCTGAATCGGCTGTTCTTTGCCGACAAAAGGTGTTCAGAAATGATTCACGTTCGCTGAATTCTTGATTGAGCTCTTTGCGAATAAAACTAAGATCATCTGCTTTTTGTGGTTTGGCTGTTGACACCTTTGTGGTTATCTAAAAATGTAAGAGAAGAGGAGGGAGATTAGTTTAAATAATTTAGAAGACCTTACGAAAATTGGTGCGATACTTTGGCAAGTCTATAGGATATACATACCTCAAGTAAATTTTCAATATCATCGGCATTTGGTTCATTATCGATATCTTCATATTCATCATCGTAGGAGTTGTTTCCCTCCGACTTAGAGTCTAATGTATCAAGATCAGTATGGGATTCATTTGGTTCTTCAATTCGAACTGATTTCATAAACTTGATTGGTTCGTCATCTGGTGGTCCATCGCCGTTACCACGATGTGTAGAAGTCTTGCCAACCATTTTATTGGCAGACGATTTGCGTGTGGTTCTACCAGTGCTAAGGAAGATATCAGATATATCTGCCGGTGTGAACCTATTAGTCTGATCACCGCCACAGTCATTGGACTTTTTATCCAACGGCGTCAGGATCGTTTGCGAAATTGTATTTTTCTCCTCATTTCCACGGTTGCTTGCGAGGTTAGTCATTGAATTAATTGATAGCTTGGAAAGTTTTTCATTCATCTGAAATTGGATTGAGCTCTATATTAGCGATATCCTTTGAATAAACTCCAACTCACATTAAGCTCATCAATCTTTACATAGCCTGATAGTTCCAATTTGACTTTCTCCAGTTGAACCATAGCGTCCTTACGTTTCTTTTGTTCGGATTGTAAATACTTCTTGGAACTCTTCGAATCTAGTTGTTGTTTTCGTGTTAATAGCTTCATGTCAGTTTCTTTTTCCTGCAAGCGTGTTTCGAGTTGTTGAACTTTATCTGCCAACCGTTGTCTCTCCTCCAGATTTCTGAAAAAATATACAATACTCAGCGATTTGTGTGACTAAATGGAAACCTCCATACTTATCCTTATTCAGTTGAGTCAGATGTTTATTTTGATCACTCAGTGATAGAATGAGACCTTCCTTTTGTTTGAGTTTATATAGGAGCTCCTTATTTTGTGTTTGAAGATTCCGGTATTTCATTTGCCAAACACGTATCTCTTCAGCATGCGAATGAAGAAGTTGGGGTAGCTCAGCATTAGTGTTCTCGTATTTAGCTAGTGCCAAGTCCTGTCTTTTGTGGAGAGTACGTAACATTCTATTTTCGTGAGCCAGTTCCTAAAAACATTTAACATATTATACGATTCAAAGATACAAAATAAAATGACTTACAGCAATATGCTGCTGTGCATCGACCAATTGATTTTGAAATGTTTTCATCCGTAAGCGTCGGGCAGAGAGTACACGTTGTCGCACTTCCGTTGTTCCTGGGATAAACGGCCCTTGGCGGCCATGTGATCCTACCGGTCCATTTCTTCGATAAAGAACCGTAGCGGAACCTTTTGAACTGGAAGTGTTTGAATACAAACTCTCTGTACTTTTCGATGAAGACCTGAAAAATGGCACAATACTTTGTTCTAAAGGACACACATGTACGTGAAAAAAATTTCAACTCACGGCATATTTCGAGACCTTTCCTCGGGGATTAATGAAAGTCCAGAACCCGTTCTGGGAGCCACCATGAGCTAGTAAACGGATAACTTAACCAAAACGTGTTAAGATATTTACAAAATAAAACATTTAATATATATTTAATAAAATAGAAAGATTTTTGTGTGATTTTTGCAACGACTACTATAGTGGGTGATATTTTCGAAAGACACAAATGACAAAGGTAGCCTAGTCGCACTTTTGGGGTGGGTATTTACTTATAAATACTTCCTGGCAATGGTTTCCTTGGTGATGATTAGTTTATTTAATGAACATCTGGTGCGATATTGTGGTGGTCTGGCGCACTAGCTACATTTGAGCATATTTCAGTGGTGAACGGATAAATGTATTGTTTTATCAATGTGATTGTGTGAAAGGGTATAATTTTTTGATGAAGTAAACATTGAAGGTGAAAAAATTTACATGCGGTATTTTTGAAGTTAGAATCAGATCATTTGGTTGGGAATGAATTGGTTGGTTTACTTGAAGCAAAACAGCTAAAGTGCGGGAACAATTGATGCATGCAACAGTTTTAGACAAATCGTTCAAGTGCTTAAAATGCGTCATGACTCATGAGTATAGCTTCTATCTTATTCAATCCAAAATACTTTGCTTACAATTCTCCCAGTTACCACGTCGGAGTAAAATTTCTTTCAAATTTGTTGCAATAAAAGATAATCTTCAAGACACTTTGCACCCCATTCTTTTGCACCATGTTGCGAATGTACTTCAAGGATCCAACAGGGTCCAGATCTTCTGTCGAACATATGAACCGTATTTTCGCCAGGAATTTTATAAGCCCCACATACGGCGGACTTATGCGAATAGTTTTACAAACTTCTACCAAACATTTGGTAGATTTCTTTTGATGTGAAAAAAATTCAAAATATGTATAGTAAGTACGTTCATACTTAATGCCGAATAAGCCTCATGATAATGGAAGCAAAGCAATTTCCGGTTAAGTTCAATGGCAATTTCTCAATTTCCACATTTAAGATGTTCAAACGCAATATTCTTCTTAACGGCATTTCTATGCTCATCCTTTTTATACCCACTTTCGTAACAAGTATGATTTCTTCATTCTCCACTTTGTTGACATTTCTTAAAATTTCCTCAAAGCAAAACAAAACATGAAAAAAGAAAAAAGAAAAAAAAACGACTGAACTCATAATTCTCACTCGTCTACAGAAAAGCTCCACGAAAGCTGCAACGAAACTCCACATTTACAAGCTTTCACTCGAGCTATACTGCTGTGCTGGTCGTGGCTGTCATTTTGCGCGTGTTTCTCGGTTATATTGGAGTGGACGTCATCACTTCGGAGAAAAAGAATCCAATCCAAGTGAATTTCCAAACGCATTTCGTAGTATTTTCCGTCGAACAAATAAAAACACAGTTCATAGGTAAATAATTAACTACTTGAGAGAGTGTAATAAGTGATCCAATCAGTGCGATGTGCCGTGTCCCCCAAATGCAGGAAAAAATCGATTTGGAAATAGAGTCTGCATTTAAGGTGTACCTTTTCGTCTCGTACTAGTGGAGCAGCCAGCCCCGCACACTCCCGCGAACGGTGAACAAAAGAAAAATTAGTCACACGTATCTGGTTGCTGTAAAATTATTTACGTCTACCTTTTGTTTCCTGATCTCTCGGTCTCGGTCTTGGCAATTGCAGCAGAATTCTAGAGAACAACAAAAAAGATAATAGAAATCTACTGCTGCTGCTTGCACAACATCACCAAGAAGAACAGGAAATCTCCAAGTCACCATGACTCGATTAACTGAAGAGATGGTTATAGCCAGATCTAAACAATCTGACCTGGGCTCCATAAAGAAGTTGAATTGCTGGTAAGCCTCGGAGAATTATTTTCATTTCGATTAAATGGGTATTAGGGCTTTGTCTGGAACGTGGCTGTTGTTGGTTGTTACATTGGGTCGTGGTTGTAGGGACAGACCACGGGTGATGTGTGCTGCACGGTGCCTGATGTGTCCATAGCTTGACTACACCAGGTTAGGGAGTTTACGCTCTATCGGTCTATGAATGAAAGTGTCATGGCTGTGTATGTGCATACAAATAAGCCACTGGCACTGCGACTAGCTTTGGTATTTATTCCGCGTCATAGTCAGAAACTGAGGTGAAAACTCCCACGTATGTATGTAAACATATACATCATAATGTAGGTAATTGCATACTAATGTACTTAAGTATACTTGGTCAATTAAGAGGTGCCAGGGCATTCCACGGAACGCAGTGATTCAAAATATTAATCATACCAATTGTTTACAATTGCAGGTAGTGGGGCAGGTTTTCTGTGTCATAACCAGCTAGGGTTCGACAAGTTGTAATTAAGAGTAAGCACTTATCACAAATAAGTATGTAAACAGTAAGAATAAAATATTTGAGCAAGCAATCATTTATTATGTTCACGTATATAGCATATTAGGAAGGTAAATCAACAATACCTATCTGTTATGAACTACCAATTTATCTGGGCATCATATTTAAAGTTAGCATTTCGAATTAGCACTGCATGCAATAAATACAGTAATAGCATAGCAGCAATTAGCTATTTCAAAGTAAAACAAATGCGTAGTAAACCTTCCAAACAATCAGACGAACTTGAACACAAACTAAGCATTATATTCTGGTTCGGTCTAGCGTGGCAATGCGACAAAACTATGTGTGTATGGATTATGAAGTTGTTGATGGAAAAGAGTCGAAACAGGTTCGCCTGTCAAGCAGTAACATTCCATTCAAAGATGATAACATTTTAAATTATGCCAGTTGGCAAGTATTCCTACTGTGCCATGAATATATTTGAACTTCCTGCGATGATACGTTGCGCAAAGTAGACAAGGATGTAGAAGAAGTCATAGGGCACTTACAACGCTTGCGCGCCATCGTGTTTGGGGTCTCTACCAACGATAAACTGATTTTGCCATCACCTGTACTGATTCTTTACTCAGATCAGCATATATTTTGCAGCTTTAAAATTTCGATTTTGATACTCTTCCACTGGACACATAACAAAGAAGTGTTGCGGTTCTAGAAACGGTTTTCGGTGAAACTATGTAGTTGCTAGTGCACAAAACTGAAGCATTGTACCTTAAAATTTTGAAATTTAGAATAAGTTGATTTAAAATTAGGTTTCCATCACGCGGAGTTGTTAGCTGTGGAACAGAGATCAACTTCAAAATGCAACCACTTCTTTGCTCGCACAAGGTTGCAAATACATAAAAACCCTTTTCCACGTTGACCAATAATGATTCCCCTAAATTTTTAATAATTAGGTATGAGTTCAAATAACTTCCTAAAATGTTCTCAAATTACTCACAGAAATAAGTTTAAACTGATGCTGTTCAAGTTTCAAAACAGGAGAACTTTAAGTGCACCATGGTTTCTTTTCTGTAGTTTCAAAATCGCTTTTCTTAGTGCCATCTGTTCAGACAAAGCTTAATATACCACAACTTTGTAACGGATTTTCTTAAATCAGACGCAATCTAATCATATGTCTCCTCGAATCACCCCACTCTCATACTCTCTGATATTCTAATTAATTTTATTTTATTTTTCCATAGGGGAAGTGAACTCAGCGACGTCTCCATAATCAAACGTATGCGTGGTGTGGAAGTTTTGGCGTTGAGGTAAGTCATAGCGATCACTTTGACCGATTTTCCTCAATTTGATTCCGGGACAAAAAAAGAATTATGAAAAAATCATTCCAACCCCAAGACGCAAAAAAAAAAAAGCAAAAGCAATGATATCACCATCAAACGAACAACTGTCATGTATTAGTGTGACTTGTCGTGGGAGACTAACCAAAAATGGACAGATTCAAATAATTTACATAATAAACCCACTTTAACTCTGGTACAAGCACACAAGCCTAATTGGTCGCTGCTTGGTTCAATTAAAATTGCTAACGCGTACTTAGTATGTGATAAGTTAAATGAATAAATTGCACTCTCAGTTTTGTTTTACAATTTTGGTTTCAGTGTGAAACCATGTACCGAGTATAATGCACACACATGTTCGGTCAAAGGAGGAGGAGGTATAGCACGATGACGACAAGAATCAGTGGGTAGTCGACTAAACATAAATATATTTATTTTTTTTTTTTTTTTCGATAACATTTACGATTACATGGAGTACGATGGTACTCAGCAGAAAAATATGCGAGAAAAAATATTTCTTTTTGGTAGATGTCCAAGTATGAGAAGCCAGTCAAGGTTAACTGGCGACTTCTCGTAACAGTATGTAGGTTGATGTTGTCTTTATGTCGTTTTACTTCTTTCTGGTATTTAAAAAAATGTAAAATGTTTGACTTTAAATTAAAGATTCTATTTGATGCTTTTAAAGAGTCGTCATGGAAATTATTTTTTGATGGAGGTCAAGATCTAGAATGTTTACGGTTATTAAAAGCTTTGGACATCTTCCTACATACAATTCAAATGAAGCTTAAAGGTGCTTTCTTTAACCAAATGGGTGGATTTTTTTTTGCCAAGGTTTCGATACCACAGATAAATTTTAGGGAATTAACGCTTTCGTAAAATAAATCTCATCGAAAATGGAGATATACATAGGGTAAAGGCACTAGTAGTCGGCCACTTAATTTATTTTTTTGACTTCTACATAGCTTAGTTCTTAAGATATATGGAGTTTCGAAATACTATGTGTCATTATCAATAGGTGAAGATAATACGAATCGATTAGCTAAAAAAAAAACATGCTTAAATTGCTGTTGCTAATAGTTATTATCATTTATTTGAGAAAAATCACGCTGAGTTAGTTACCGGCCACTAAAATTTTCTGAATTTCAGTATTCGGCAACTGAAATTTTAGTACCCGGCCATGCAAGTTTTATGTATTAAATTTAGTTTTCTAGCTTTTTCCTAAATTCTTTTATTATCGGAAAACAAAGAGATAACAAAATAAACATAAAAAACTCAAAAAGTAGATAATTATGAGTTTAAAAAAATAATAATTTCGGAACGGTGGTTCCATACAGATGAATGGGTTGCCTTTAGATTACTTTGAACTCGACAAGAACAACTTGCAGTTCTTTAGCTAACAGATGCTTTCGGTTTTGAAAAAGAAAGGTGGTTGTGAAGTGTACTGAGAATAAACGAGCTGACGGTTGCCAACATAAATAGGTTCCTTCTTCCCTATTGGCCAACTCGGGGTTTCTTTCGAAGATGAATATCAACCAAGTTTTGGGTGGTCAAGAATATTTGAATAGAGTCTTTTCCTTGGTGTATTTTACAAATTTTTATCCTACGGTGTTGAGCAAATCAACTGTTTAATTTGCTATGCCGACTCCCTTTTAAAAACACCTTCCGTCACTCTACGTTTGCACGGTCGAGACCTTGAAGAGTAGATCTGGCTATGACATACTTTAATGCAGCCTTTTGAATGCTTTCTTCATTATGTTGAATCTCATATAAGACATTTGCCATGTGATCTACCTTGGTAACTTGAAACGTTTGACTGGTTCTGTTTGAATGTGATGCCTCTTCTTCATAGGTTCCCCCTTCCAAAGTTTTGACTTTCAGGAATCAACGCGTAAGTATACACGAAAAAAAACCCCAAATTGCCTTTGCGACCAGATAAAAAGATTGCCATGACGATGATTTTATATCCCGGTCGGATTCTAAAAACATGTTTAAAAAAAATATTTAGTAATCGCCCCCCCCCCTTGGCCGGGTTCTGAAATTTTACTGAAATCCGAGTTCTAGAAACCGGCCACCCAAAATTTAAGAAAAATATTTCAATCTTCGCAATGATTTTTCTTTAAATTGTTACTAGCTCTTATTCTGAGAAGAGTAGAGCTAAGCATTTACCATTTTTTGTAAGAAAATCGCATTAAAACTTGCGTTTCAGTTTGCGCCCACCACTAATAAAAAAATAAAATTCGAACCATATTTGCCCTCTTTACTGACGAAGGCTAACTAAAGTGTGTGGTGTGTTCACAATTTTTGGTTGATAGATACACTTTTTGGGGATACTATCTGGGACATATGAACAATCATAGTGCCTTTAAAACCGTTAGATTATGTAAAGTGGTTTTCTTATTTTAGGCAAAAAAAGACAAAAGTGGCCGGTTACTAGAGAGTGGCCGGGTACTAGTGCACTTACCCTACATTCCTGCAATGAATACCTTTAAAGCAAAAAGAGCTACTTAACCTTTGATGAACATTGCTCATACGTACTTACACAAACTCGTTCTTAGTAATGCAAAAATATGTAGTTTGCGTAACGACGAACTTGACTAATTAGCAGTTGAGTCCAAAGGCTCAATGCAAATATGCATAGTGTTTCCGAAGCGTGAAATGTTTTTGTAAACAACAACACCACATCAATGCAAATCAGTTAAGTAATTTTAACGAATCGCCTTAAGGAAGTTAATTCTTTTCAAGTGCACGAAGGTTAAATATGAAAAATATCGGTTAAGTACAACGTTCCGATATCAAATTTCTCTGCGTCGTCCTTGAAGTAGGTCAAGGTCTTAATCAGATGAACTACGACTACTTTTTTTTTGTACACAAAGAGTGTATTCAAAGGAAATGTATAATAGCAGCACTGTGAATGTCATTTCATTTACTTGTTGCTTCCAGTTGCGTACACTGAGTTGATTAAGTTTTTAAAGCAATGTATTATAAAGCAAATGATAAATGCTATGTACCCGTACGTTGTAGACTCTGATTAGATTAGATTAAAGGAAAAGATTGTCGTACTAAGGTTGTCATCTGCAGTGTGTAATTTACCCTGTGTTTTTCAATTATGTATGTTATCTACTCGACCATTGCATATACAAAGGATGTTCTACAAGGTTTTCTAGAACTTAAAGATTATATTTCAGTTAGTTATACTGAGACCTCCAAGTTTTCTAGAAAAATCTATCACTGACAAATCTTGACGTTTGTGGTTAGTATTTGTATGCTAAAAAATGACCAGTGTATGTTATTCCATGGTAATTTGTAGTCTTTAGCTACGCCGGTATACTTAGGCACCTAAAAGATAAATTGACTCTGTTTGCCTGATCTCAGTCGACTTTTTGCATCTATAAACAAGCAAAATACTGTCTGATTGTGCTGCAATCTGTTTCCTTTTTATCTTATCACTATGGTGTGAGGCTGCTGTAAAATGTGTAGTCATGTCATATTTCGGTAGCATGTTCTCTAGTTGAAATTATCTAGTGTGCCAACGTCTTCTCATTTCTTAATATTGTCGCTGATATCATTAGCAAATTCTTAGCATGTTAGCAGCGCCTTGAAGCTATACATCTGACTTCATCATACTGATTACAATTTTGAAGTATTTTTATAGACAGCCAAAGGTTGGAATATGTGTCTTTTAAATGTTGTTTTCAGTGTCGCCCGTCACTAAACAAAAAGCAATACTAGCGAGAAGTATGCAAGCAAATTATTCCTTAACAGCTACTTAAATCTGCTTCATGATGGTAAGTGTCGTTTACATGCCCTATCGATTGACAGATTTGGCCCAAACTAGAGCAGCTGTCTAAATTTAAACCTAATCCTTGGATAGAAGATTCTATAATTCACAAAATGAGTAGCACTGCCACAAACTATTACATACTCCTTTGGTCATCATCAGACAGTTGTCCCTTCTACGTTCTTTTCTAGTGTTTGCTACGTCACCCCTTTTATTCTATTCAATTTAACTATAGCTTCATTCATATGCCTAAGTATAGGAGTGACAATAAGGCAAAGAATGCGGCATCTGATAAGTCAATCCGTTCCATGGTAGAAACTTAAACCGCAATGCACAAGAAAAAAAAAACAAAAAACAATAGAGCTTGAGCTTTTGTTGATTCATTTAATGCCAGCATCAACCCTAACTAGCCCTAATCAGTACAAATATGTATCACACTTGTTTCACAAGGTCACCTCAACTGGTTCTTTTGATTTGTTGTGAGCCAATGCAATCAGTATTTTTCACAAGATGACGTGTACACTAAATTTGTCAAATGAAAAACACGCTAAACATGCTAAAGCTCAGATAAAAACAAAGGTGTGTGTGTCTTATATCATGACATAATCTTCTTCATTTGGATAATTGGTCATTTGACAATCGGCTTCCTTCATAAGGTGGAGTCTAACTGACTGAAATTATTCAAATTACACTCAGAACAATGCCCCTTGGAGTTCAAAAAAAAAGAACGAAAATAAATCCACTGCATGGTGAGAAATAGTTTCTTGTTTTTTATAATTAGAATGAGAGACTCCGTCTTTACTTCAACTGGAATGCAATCCATTTCCAGCTATGCGCCCCATCTCACTGCTCGCATTTCAATTCACTTAATCCGAACGCAATCGATTGAAAGAATCGAAACTATTTTTAAAACCGTTGACAATCGATTCCTAATGAAATTTTAAAGTGCAATCTCAAGCGGTTGGCATTGCAATTCGAATTACACTCGTACACACTTCTCGGCTCGTGGAAGAATGCGTGGATCGACGTTTGGTTATCTTCGTTTTCCAATCTTCTGATGGATACATCGCGTGTACGCTGTATATTTACCATTATTGTTTTTCTGCTAAAACCGGATTAGAATACTGACGAGTCACTAACTGTATTGAGTAATTTGTAAGCAAAGACCTTGACCCATAAAATAGATTTGGGACACCACTGTGCTAATTACTTCTTATTCACCCAGATAAACAATACGTCATTATTCATTGTGGTCATCTTAACAGACCATTACCGGGGCATAGTTGCCCACTAATATGCGCGGAACCCAATGAGTCGTTAAGTCTGTTTATGTGCCGCATATCGGGTGTCTATTATTTTTGAAAAATGAACTTCCATCGATTGAAATGTGATAGCACGTATGAAAGACGCAAATGTTATTTCAATTATCACTCGGGGAATAATTTAAGTCAACCAAATCCAAGAAAGGAGTCAAGCTCATTTACACTTACGTAATAATTATTTATTTATGAGATTTCCTTTTATCTATCTATCTCTTCTCAACCCCTTCTTATCTGAGCAAACGACATGGTTTAATTTTTGCTTTCTCACTTCGTTGACACTTTTCGCCATTGATGACTGGCGAAGCGATTATAAGTACATTAAAGTGTAATGGAACTTCGTTACCTTTTAAAATGTGATTTTGTTTTGCTCGGGTCTTGGCTATTACCGTACGGGAAACATGAAAGTAATACTAATGTAATTTTAATTACTGTGATGGATTGTTGAGCTTTCGCATTACTACCTATGAGCAATGTTTGTGAATCAGTACTTTGATGTAAACACTCAGATAAATGTAACCGCGTAAAAGCCCTTAATAATTCGGGTTCATTCAAAACGTTAGATAAAATCCACCGAACAGTGGATACGTTTTCTGGTAAATCCAGTTCAGAAGGCAGTATCTATGACATTTTGGCTAGTAATGGCCCTAAATTCGTGTGAGTAATTGAAAGTAACTACATAGAGACGAAGAAAAACCTGTAGGTAACCCTCTACTCTGAACGTGTCATTTCTTTCATAAGTGTTGGGAAAGCAACTCTTTTGATTGCATTTCAAACGACTTGGATAATCTATGCGACACCTGTACTATTAATACGGAATCTTTTCCCGATTTTATCAAGGGGCAACACAAACTCGTACCTTATCGAGGTCCTTTTGATGTGCCGTTTGCAGAAAAGCATGCCAAAAGTTATGTCTGGCCCATACGCAACCTAGTCTATGCAACTATCCTCCCTATTTGCTACATACGGTACGACAGTCGGAAAGATCTTGTCAAAAAGGAGGGAGATTAATTCCGACGGGTTGAATTCGTCTTGAAATATGAAGCAGTGTTTGATTTTCATTCAACCATCGAACGGGCCACTCGACAACACCTCACAAGATTAGATCGATCAGACGACTTTCAAAGCTTTTCCAAATATTCGTATCATGACTCTAGTTTGTTAATTTCCAGCGGGATCGTCCGTTCATGAAAGAGCAATTTGAATGACCTCTTACCAAATCTTGATCATGTATTAGAACGACCAACTTTAGTCGTCTAACCGAAACTGAAATGAAATACATTTCTTCTTTTCCAGTGTAAATAAAATAACCAGCTTGCAACATTTCGAAGACTGTCGTAACCTTCAGGAACTCTACCTACGTAAGAACAACATTCAGGATATTAGTGAAATAGTATATTTGCAAAATCTTCCACGACTTAAGTATCTGTGGCTCGAAGAAAATCCCTGTTGTGATAGTGCGGGTCCAAAGTAAGCCATTGTTAGATTTTCTCATAGAAAACTTAGCGAACTAAGAATTTGTTTTATATGTAGCTATCGAGCCGTAGTTTTACGAGCATTACCAAATTTAAAAAAATTGGATAATGTAGAAGTCACACCGGAGGAAGTAGAAGAGGCCTTGAATGCTGCACCTGCGCAAGAAGAAGAAGAGGAAGATGATTCATATGAGGCACCTTCGCAATCTGCGCATCAACAACAGCAGCATAAGCAACATCAACAACAAGCGCAGCAGCAGCAACAACAACAACACTACCAACAACAGCAACAACAATCACAACAACAGCAATATTCACAACAACAACAACATCATCAACAGCAACAACAACAACAACAGCAACAGCAACAGTATGCAACACAGCGAAGAAGTTCGAGCCCTATGAAAGAGGTAACAAAGTTTTTTGTTTATTTATTGTTACGGTCTGCCCACTAATGCACCTTTCTGTCCATGGGAATAAAGGTTACACTATCACTAATAGCTTAATGTGACACATTTGAAGAGATTAAGGTGCTAAAAGTGGGCACAACTAACATGTTTCCATAAATAGTACCACTAAAGTTTGTTGCTCACATTGTTATGCATACATATTTAGATATTAACCCTTTGTAACTTGTTTTTGTTTTTTGGCGATAAAAAAAAAAAACCCCCATTAACACCTAACAGAACTCACAGCATAATAGCCCTGATAATACTGAAGAAAGCTTAAGTGAACCAAATAACCAAGCGTCCGTCCCATCGTCACCACTTCAGGTATATATTTGTCAAAATGTTGTTTCCTTTTGATTTCGATTATTAGTTAGTTTATTATTAAGTAGTGATTAGATTGCTTGTAGAAAAAGAAAAAAAACCTATTACCATTGATATGTTAGTAAAAGAGAAAACTTAAGAAAACAAAATTTACAGCGTTCACCAACCAACCAGGATTATTCACCGCCGGAACAGGCTCATCCACCATCTCCGAAGTACAATCAGTCTAGAGAAAATCGTCTGTCTTACACGCAATATGATGTAAGATTCTCGTTTTTTTTTTTTTTTTTTTTGTGGTTCATAAATTTATTATTGCGAATGCTTTGTGTGTAGTTTGAGCTAAAATTAGTTAATTATTGTTGTTGAGTCATTGAAAACATTGCATGCAGTAGCGTTTAATTTGTTTGTTTTTGATGATTTTCAGCACACGTATACACACTCAGTCACACACAAAACTTGCAGTTTCGATCAAAAATATAGATGTTAAGCGATCAAATTTCCTTGATTATCTCAGGTGAAACGAGCTGCTTGTGCTTATGAAATTGCAGAGATAGTGCACGCAATATGCAGTAGAAGTAGATAAGGATCTAACTTCGAAGATACTAACTGATGGCTTGTATAAACATGTGTTTGTATAGTTTAAAGAGCATGAGATTAACACATGTGGAATGTTCGTTAAGGTTGAATTTGGTAGGAGCTGTAACTAGCGAAGCGATGGGGTAAGCAGTTTTAAGTATGACTCATCTGTTTATAACCCCGCCAAAACGGTCGTCTAGACGCTCATGTCACGCATCGTAAAGGATGTTATGTTCAAATTTCCTGATGGTTGTTATGATCTTAATCGTCCATCACTGGCATTTTGAATCATATATTTACATTTGAGATGTACGGCCACCGTCTGCAGTACTTTATAGGATGGTTTTCTTTCTCACTTAAATCAAGTTAAATGCTAACGACAACGAACTACCCCGACTATAAACGTTACCCAAACAACTGGGTTCCTTACCTATTTTTGTATTTTTGCTATCAACATCTTTGAGAGTCACTCCTGGACTTTTCACATCCAACGGTTTCTGTGCTAAATAAATGAAAACATCTGATAAACTGGCGTTGCTGGTGGTTCCATCAGCGGTAGGATTGCTTTTTTTTTCTTTCGAAGTGGTATTGTCTTCAGATCACATAAGTATAACTTTTTCAGAATCTGTTCCTTGACATGGTCGCCTTAAAGGTTTATTGTTTTTTAAAAAGCGTTCGCTCAGGAGTATATTGTTTGACATTGCCTTTGAGTGTTCAAGATTTGCTCATTCGAGAATATATTAACTTGACGATGGTGACTAGGCTTATTTCTTTCTGAAAGGAAGCACATCTGCAGCGATTAAAGTACGCACTCCAAGAACAGCAACTCTTTTGTTGTTGGGAATTTGTGGTTAGAAAATAATATTCCCAAAAGTACCCGGAAGTAGCGCGTCATTCAGAATTTCCATACTAACTACTTATGTACATGCGACGGCTTCTTAGTCATTCATTCGTCAATTTATGCCGTTTGGCTTTGTATTAAGAGAAGGCGGGAGCTCACAAGGTCATTGTGGTGATAAAGGAAGAACCTTCTTATTACGAGCCTCTTCTACCTGAGGTCTCTGCGGCAAGGCGAATATTTACTCAAGGGACAAACTCTGTATCAAAAAAACACGGGCAAAGCTTTCTGTGCCACTACTAGCAACCTAGGTTACGCCAAAAATTGTCGGTGGTATTATAAAATTCGCATAGCGAACAAAAAAATGTTTCGATAACGTCGCAAAATCATATTTTTCTACAAACTCATGTCAGTGTCCGTACCAGCAAAGATGTTAGCTTTAATCGAGCACGCACGTGGGGAAAAGCAGACTTATCAAACTTTTAAATCGATATTCTCTTAAGTAAATCATTAAGCTTAGCATAGATTCTCGTTTCCATTTTGAATAAGAGACGACTATTAAGTCTCTAACTATTCATTTTTACATTGAAAACGCAAGGGCAGTTCTGGGAAGTATACGGCTACTTGCGTTCCTTCACAAATTGACTGGAAGTCATTTCTAATTCTCTGGCCTTCTGACATAATACTCTTTTATTGTTTATTTTTTCGCAAATGTATTTCGAAAGTTTAATTAGACTAAGACTAAGTATTATGTCTGATAACAAATAAAACCTCATTCATTGCTCTAACATTGTTATTTTATTGCACGTTATATTAAGTGGCATTCCTTAGTTAGTTCTTTGTAAATGTTTGCTAATTTTAGATGATTGGCGTGCTCGAAATAAATTTTTGCATACACAGCTCTTCAGTTATCTATTGAAACCACTAACAATGCCACTATGTAACCGTAGAACTCAAGGTAGAATTTATAACTCTGGAAATGAATCAATTTACCTATTAACAGCGAACCCGCACGCAATCGAGCATTGTTACCTAACCCAACCCAACAAGATTTTTTTTTCTTTTTCTGATTCAATATAAATTCTGTAAAGGCTTCTCGTTTATTTGTTTTTCTTTTCATTGTTTTTTTTTTTTTTTAATTATGCTCATCTAACGATATTCATTGCCATTTAACTTGCTTGATTTAAAACGAAAAACAAACAAAAAATAGCAGAGGTCTCCGGGATCTGACCAAGAGAGTCCATTGGGAGGATACCGAGAAAGAGGACCAATTCCGCCTAGTATATCAACACATTCCATGAAGGTGAAGATGAATGCGTTCACATAAATAACACAAAAAATAACACATGTAATTTGTTGAAGAACAATTTGGAAAAATGTATTCCTATTTTTTTATAGGAATACTATCAGTCAGATCGACCATCCTATCCTGCACACTATCGACATAGTCAGACTGATCTAACCGAATGGGAGGAACATCAGCAACATCATAATCAATACAATAGCGGTGGAGTATCAAGAGGTCATCCAATGGAACGACGAAGTGCTGGAGCTGAGAGAGAAGTATCAGATCGATATAATTATAGAAATGGAAATATAAGAGAGAATGGAGACTGGGAAGATCGTGAAGAACGACCGCGTACAGGGAGGTGAGTAATTCGTTTGTTACTAAGAAAAATAATTGTTTTTAATTATTGATTGGACTCTCGTTTTAGGCGGCCAGAGGGTAGATTTAGTGATTCTGCAAGCGTGGTTTCTACAGCGGTTCTCAATCACTACTCTGGGTATCATAGACGTCCGATCAATAGGGTAAGTAAGGTAATGATTCGGAATAAGACGTTACGGTATGTAATATGCATGAACTTGTTTGGCGCGCTATATTTTCAACACTTACTAGTCAAGAGGTTTTCTTTTTTTCTTTTGCTTATGCGTTGCTTTGAACACTTTTACAGTATTATGATTTGCTTTTATGTTGCAGTGACATAAAGTAGAACTATGAGGCTAGGATCTAATACAAAATGTTTCTTGTTTTTTGTTAGAAGACAATTTTACAGATTAATAGCAGCAATAAATAGCTTTCGTTTTAGAGTTCAAAATTCTCAAAACACCACACGCCAACGAAGTTTGAAGGCATCCACCTGCCTAAGTTCTGGTTCTATATAAGGCGTCAAAAGTGCATATGATCAATATTTTTTTCGACAATATAAATTGCGAGAAAGTCCGATTACCACATTTATCATAGCAGACCGAAGTAACCCTTTGATTTTCTTGTACTGATCAACACTAAGTGCTTTGTTACCTTCAAATGAAAATGTTTGGCGCGACACCCGGTAGACCTAGCTTCTTGATATTGTACGTGTTATATTTTCCGACACGAAATGGCAAATTGAAAAGCTTTTTAATGACAGATTATACTCTTGTTTGCCGACTGGAGCTCGTGTCAGCTTGCTAAGCAGTCCGTATCACTAACCATTGAGCCACCGTGACCACCTTGGTTAACTTCGGCTGTTTCTTTCATTGTTGCTTGAGTTGCGAAGTTCAAAAGACCGAGCAGGACGTTCCGCTAAAAAACTTTTCGTGGTGGTTTTCTGAGATTTGATCTTGAAGCTACAGTTCAATACACTAACCCTTGATTCACCGCAAATACTATCGGTCGTCGTAAACAAGATCTAAAGCTTAACCTATCAAATGTCTTGATAAAAAGCAGATGGAATTGAAACCTATAAGCTACGCGTTGTGGCTTTGTGGCGATTTTTGCTTGTGGTGAACCATGGCGAAAACTTCCTTGTTCGACATCGTAAGTGTTTTAGGTGTTTTTATACTTTTGCTACCACAGGGAGAATATAAATACCTCTTTAGTTCCCTCATCTACGTAATTTCTTTACTGTAGCAGCTCGGTTTCACCTCTTAAAAATGATTTGTGAATTAGGGAAGGAAAGTAGCAACTAGAAATCATATCCAGACTGCTTCCTCTTTTTATGCTTTTGTCGCATATATTACCTATTTTACAAGAAACATTTTTTTCTAAGCAGTATTCAGTTTGTTAATATTTTGCGTTGCTTTTGCTCTCTTTTTTTTCCAGAGTTCTAACCTACTATCAGCTACACTGTGCCTCGTCAAGGAGCTGGACTATCCCAGCTTAGAGGTTGTGGAACACGCTGTTCGCTGTCGAATCGATGAACTATCGGCTGAATGATGAATAAGGCGGTTGCCTTCACGCTAACTATCCTCAATTTGTTTAACATTTTCGTTTTCGTTTGATTATTACTTTAGTTACCTTAATCCTGCCAATAAACACCAGATATTACTGTTATGCAATTGTTTGGCTTAATATAACCTTAATCACAAAATACTTATTAACTGAAATTTTGTATTACCTAACTCGAAAATGCAAAAAAATGTAAGAAAGAATGATCAAGCATTCAACGTGATTACCTAACAAAACAAAAATGTTGGGTATACTAGAACGATTAATCTTCGTCCTTGCCAATCTGTATTTTTTTTTTACACATTTATTTTGTATATTTTTAGCTGTTTAATATGTAATTGTATACACTTCCTTAAAAATAAAAAATAAAGAAGAAATTGTTAATTTAGTGCAATTGATTTTAAACACAGGTTACTTGTTTTAGGAAATTATATACTTATATATATATATATCTCTTTGTTGTCAATGTCTCGAAAAAGAGTAAGAAATTATATTTACTTATTTTAAGTGCTCGTAAAATGTCAATTTTTTTGATTTAGCTTTGTAAGTTTGTTCTGTTATTTAACTGTAGTTTGTACTTATTTAAAACTAATTTAATTGGGATTAAGTTGCTCCGTAAATTATGATAATTATCCATTATTGCTGCCGCACAAAGCAAACAAAACTAAGAATGCATTGTTGTACGTACTTTTTGAGATTGTAATTTAACAAAATAACGTCCACTAAGTTTCTATACTCATTTTTTTAAGAAAAAAAAAAATAATTAAAATGTCGATTAAATCGATAAGCTATTGTATACTAGTTCTAACAAACTTATGATGAATGAATTGCCTGATGAAGCAAACATTCAATACAAAGTAGAGATTTGTTACAAAACCAATAGAGTAAAGCAAAAAAGAACAAAAAAAAAAAAGAGAAAAAACTAATTACCTATTTATAAGGCGCAATAAACAGCAAGAAATTAAAATCGAATAATTTTTAACATCACAAGTTTATGTTTTATTTGTCAACTAGGAAAAACATTTCCTAAAGAAATAAGCAGTCATATGAATTGCAAACAAAGGGCACAAGTTTAGGTTTCTGAAGACCCATCGTTTTAAAGAGATGGCCTTCCACGCTGGCAAATCCACTGTGCAAGCTTTCCATCCTCCGAGTAACGGACTTTTTTTAATTTTTGCTTTTAACGACATTTTTGTTTATACAGTTGTTTTGGCATCACTACCAAACGAAAATCGATGTAGAGTTGGTGCTTGTCTAAGAAAAGTTAAATTCAACAGTTTGAGATTCAACGTTTCAAAGTATTTCATATCATGACAGCTAGATGTCAGGTATGTTGAATTTGAAATTATTTAAAGAATTAACAGTTGGTCGTTAGTTATTTAGTTTTATGCCGAATGGAGGAGAGGATAAAACCGCCAAGCTGATGGTGAAGTTATTAAGATTAGATCAATCAAGAGCGTCTATGAGTTCCTCACCACAAGGCTAAAGCAATCGGGAGTCCAAGGTTTAGTATATGAGAACCCAAACACTCGAACAAAAAACTAGGATTAAAACTGGTGGTGTCTCAGTCAGAAATATTTTCTGGGGTAGAGTTCTTTCGTGGATACGCTATATTGACATTTAAAGACCATACAACGTAATCAACCTAGTCGAAAAGTGCAAAGTCGGCAACGGGATAACAAGAACATGTAGAACGAATAGGCACTATTGGTTTTGACCGATCATTTTTCGTAACTATTTCGTTAGGTACAACGGGTAAATGAAAAAGAGAGAGAAGGTTCGGACTGACTGGAGACACTACGGTGACATTATTTTAGAGCCAAGAAAAGCATGACCCATTTCACATTACACGACGAAGGCAAAACCGTGCCGTGTAGAGGCCGTCCACTGCCACTACAACTCACGGCGCTCGGATAGCGACCGATTACTCTGTGGCGTTCATGACCGCTTTCACATCCAGATGGTTATAAGTCGTATGGTCAGTTGCCCTCGATCCAAGAACTGGGCTTGTGATGGAAAAACGGGGTGCATAAACCGTATAGTGTGAACATGTAGCTCATTCGCATTTTCGCCGTCAGATTTTTTGCCGTGCAGCCAAAACCGTAAAGTGTGAATAAGGTTAAGATTCAGGCTCACTCGGCCAGTTAAGTTAGGTTAAATTAAAGGGAATGTGCACCCCGAGGTTCATGTTCGGATCAACCTGGGCACGTGATTGATGGGATTTATCATGCTTCTCTCTCCTCTAATTTCCCTAATGTCCATGTTTTAGTTTAATGGTAGTCGTAAACCTTTTAGAGTGCTAGATTTTTTTCTTTTTTTTTCGGAGTTTCTCCATCTCAGCACGGGTCCGCACGTACCAGAGGTAACACATCCCAGGTGACGATACCTAGTGATTGTGCTCGGCTGGTGCGTAGGCCAAGTTCTACGCCTGTAGATAGAGATCCTACCATGCTACTGCAATCTAGTCTCTGGGACTAATGAGCAATTTTTCTTTCACTTTTGTTTTAATGTTCGTGGGTATAAAATGAGAGTTCCACCCACTGGCGTCTTCCATGAGCTCATGAGAAAGAAGATATGCACATACATCACTAGGCGAGTGGAACATAAGTGGAATTTAGATCGAAGGGTTTTCGTCTTCGCAATCACCTAACTAGGTTTGTTTGGTCCAGAAGCTAGAGGGTCTCAGGATTCGTGTGAAGTAGGAGCCGCTCTCCATGTTTCTTAGTATGTCTTTTGACTTCGTGTTTTACTAGTTCTATACCCAAGTCCCTATGGAGGTCTTCATTCCGCACGTACCAGGGTGCATTGACGATATTTCTCACTGCTTTGTTTTGGAATCTTTGGATGATGTCCATGTTGGTTTGTTTAGTACAACCCCAGAGTTGAATCCCATATGTCCATATGGGTTTAATTACTTGTCTATAAAGTAGAAGCTTGTTTGAAATTGATAGGCAGGAATGTCTTTCTATTAGCCAGTAGATCCTTCTGAATCTGATATCGAGCTCCTCTCGTTTTTTCTTGACATGAGCCTTCCAACGAAGTTTTGCGTCCAGTGTCATACCAAGATATTTAACTGTATTCGCGTGTATGCATGTATGCTCATTTTTTTTGTTCGTAAAATCTACATGGACAGATTTAGACTCGTTTAATTTTATGTGCCATTTCCTTGTCCAATTTTGGATTTGAAGTGCTAGATAAAACAAAGAAATTCATTGGCTTTCGAGGCATCTCATAACTATATCTTTTTATGTGGTAAGGAAGTTACGATGTATTTGTATTTTAGCCCGAGGACGAGGAGTCGAATAAACAGACATCAGTAAGCCACTTCGGGTATGTGACCGCTACCGTTGATCCAGTGCGAGCACATACGTGACCATATTTTTTCCAAGATCTTGACTAATTTTTGGAAATCCTTATCAGTTTGAGCGTCAAATATGTCGAAGAAGCCCAGGAGAATGAAACGAAATAATTTAACCTCGAACTCTAAGAGCTATATCAAGTGGATGGTATTCAAAAAGCCATAACACTGGCTCAATCATATCGAACGACTGGACAGCCTCTAGGTTCCTTGTCAATTTAACTTTAAAGAAAATAATCAATTTAAAAATTCAATTTCTACTTTACAATATAATTATGATTTTTATTTTATTTTTATTGATATTTTTTTACATATTTATACATAAAGATAATAACCAACACATAACATTAATATCAGCACTGTCTGTATGTATACATTGATGCGATTATGTAAATGCTCAACACTATTTATCCCACGATAAAAATTAATCAACAATATTGAATTATGTAATTTGAAACATTTATGTAGTTAGTCTCTCTATGTGTAGATAACAAAATTATTACACAAGAAAATCATATTAAATTTTTCTTTCTGTTTAAATTTTTTATTTAATTTTTTTTTTTTTTTTTGTGGAATTTATCGAGGCTCACAATACTCCTCGTCTTATCTTACCAAGTCTACTCTCATTGCTAAACATGTTTTTTGTTTGTTTGTTTTCTAATTGATACATAAGCATCCTGCATTAAGGAACGCATTGTTTAATTGACCCTAGGTGATACGTTTCATATATATATGCGTATTATACGTGTCATATATATATGTTTTTCATATAGTGAATGTTTAACTTAAGAAATTGTACTTAAATCAGACATTTACAAGCATTAAAACTAGTGTAGTGTATATAAATCATAAACTAAGCTTTTCTTTATATATATATATATTTTTTTTAAGCAGGTATCAGGGTTATAGGTACATTTTTATTAATTTATTTTTATTTTTTTTTATTGTGGCTATCTTCTATGAAAAGCCGGCGTCCTTTTACTTTTTTTTAACGTTAAATATGTCATTTATTTTAAGAACTAATGGACTGAAAGCATCATTTTGGTTAAAGAAATGAAAGCTTTTTATTTGTTTAAATAAAAAAAAAATTAATTGCACATTTCCCGACTAGAGGTGAAAATAATTTACATGAATTTCATTCCAATTAAATAAATAAATATATATTGTATGTATGTATGTATATATAGACTTTCCATTATTTTGTTAAAACTTTTCCAGCGATATGTTACGATGTTTATTTTTTGCTTGATTCTAGTTTTAAATAATATATATATATGTTTTTTTTTATAAGATAACATTTACGATAGGTTCTGTTTGTATGATATACATATATTTTCCAAAACATTTTCTTTATTTTTATTTTCTAATATTGTCAACAGTCACGAGTACTCAATTAATGTACAAGAATTTTAGATATATATGGATACACATATACATTTAATAGATAAATATGATTTAAATGTGCGTAAATAAATGCAATTTCTCTTTATACTTTGAATTTTTTTTTAACACATATTTATATATATATAACAACTTAATAAACATAAACATTTATGATAGACAGTTTATTTAATGAGTAAGCAACAATGGTTGGATTATATGATATGCCTTTACCTTAAAGATACTCCTTGGTTGTGGTTTTGAGATTCGATAATAATAATAAGTTATATATATATATATATTTTAAAACATTTAAATATAACAGTTTTGAAGTCCTCATTAATATTTTTTTTCTTTTTATTATTTATAAATAAATTCTACTCAATGCTATTATTTACTGATGAATTAAGGTATAATTTACAAGTCATCCCCAAGGCGATGGATTTCATCCAACATGAAATCGACATCCTGTTCGGTAACAGCTGCTGATGAAATAATTGATCTAAAGAAGTTTGGTCGACGATCATCGGGTTGGTAGCCAACCATTAGACTGCCTTTTTGCATCATACGTCCTTTGATAATGGGACAGATCTAGAGAGGGGAAATAAATAATTATAAAAAATATCTGAATGCTTTTGCTGCTATAACTCGAAAACTGCTCAACTTATTCCGACAAAGTTGAATACTTCTCTAGCTTGTAAAATTGGACACCACGGTTCAGTGGTTTGTTCGTTGGACTGCTAAGTACACAGTCTTGAGTCAGAAACAACAATTTAACCATTTTTTGGGACACCAATCGTGGACAGCCAATGACAAAACTCCGAGAGTATCATTTGTTTGAAGAAGCTTCTGCGCCGTTCGAAGTCGGTAATAACAAAAATTGTAGACCACTTCAATTCGCGAGAAAACAATAACACACACAACATGAATGGTTCCGTGAAACTATGCATTGGTTCTTTATGAGACTTTGTATCGAATAATTGTTTTTTGTTTGTATATTGTGTCTGGGTAGGGCCAAAGAGTGTTAAAGGCCTCGATCTCATATAGTTCTGACTATAGACTTGTATAGAATGGGTCAATTACCATTAATCTTTTCACAATGGTCGCTAAATGAACTTACGAAGGGATGGTCATAACCTTTCTCAGAAGAAGTTCAAGTTCTGCTGGCTGCTGTGAAGGGTGCAATTTTCTTCGACATTCTAGACTAATGTTCCATATTCAGGAAGATGTGGCCCTTCTACAATCCGACCAAAAGAGTAGAACTCCAAACACAAATATGACAAAGGCTTTAGCGGTCTGCATGGGCCACTGGCCAGTAGGGACCCATGTGACCAAATTCGGTAAACACTTCAACACATATTTCCGAATTTGTATTTATGAAACATTACACACACTTTCAAGAACCAGGTCAGCACTAATTAGGTTCCTTGCAGTGGGGCTTCAAACTACCCCCCCACCATGGTGCCAAATTTGAAGCTCAATCTCACTGCTGAAGTAATGACAGCTTTTATGTTATAGACTACCACTTTTTTAAAGCAAATTTTAAGCACTTGTAGTTGTAACGTCCACTCTTATAAACCTAAAGCTTCAGCCTAACTTCAAAGTCAAACTTATCGAAAATATAAAGTAAAAATTGACTCACCTTTCCAAGCTCCTGTTCCTTCCTGCTGTCGTGTGGAATACCCCGCAAACGTTTGGGGACATACCAAAATGAAACATTTACACACTCAGGCTCCATAATCAGATGGAATCGATCAGACTGCTCTTTGATGCGTTTCACCTGGTATTTTGTTAAATCCATAAGACGGTCCTGTTGCCGTTCGAAACCTTCGGTACCCTTTGAACGCCATTGCAGCCACAGCTTGAAAATATCATTATGACGACCGCACTGTATCACCTTATCACCCGTATCAAAGCTTATGTCGTACTGTTTGTCAGTCATAAACAAGTACTCAGCGGACATCTGATTGCAGCTGATTAAAAGGCCCTGGGGATTAATAAAAAACACAAGGGTGTCGAATTCATCTCCTTTATTTACTTTTAAACACTTTAAAACAGATTTGCCTCCCGGGGATAATCCCCTTGTTCACTTGATTGGCCTAATGTTGCCACAGACAGCCGACAATTCACCTTGTGTCGAATTTCCCATGAATCAACTTCAAATCGCCTAACATCGTTTCGTACTTAGAGTGCTGAACTTTGGCAATAAGTTTTCAGCACCGCAAAAAACAATTTAATTTAAGAAAATTTAAACTTTAAGGCAAGTGTTACCGTAAAGGTTAGACCTATTTTTTTTTCTTTTTTTTTTTTTTGTTGAAGAAGATTGATAGGTTTTGGATGGATAATTTCTTCTTTTTTTCGGTTTACGATGTAAATTCATTGTGAACTCATTCATTTCGGTATCTCAGCAGACTTCTCATTTCCCTATTGTGGCATTTGGCTGTTTCTCTCAAATCCACCCTTACAAAAAAAAAAAAAAAAAAAACAAATAGCAAGCATTCCCAGTCTCAGCCCTTTTTAGAGGAGCGCACCACCACCGCACCGCACCACTTGGAAGCAATAACTCAGGGGAATTTTAATTAAAAATTCCTTGAATAACATTCTCTCTCACAAAGGAGGCAAAAATGTCGAACACAACTGTGGCCAATGGTAACATATTGCAAATATGTTGTCCTGGAGAAGAAAACTGCTGAGAAATGCTTTTTTGGTCGTCCATAAAAGCCCGTTGGCATCGTTCTTCAGTCTGATGCGTTGCTCTTTAGCTGAGATGGACAGATTGGCATGGCATTTCAGAAAAGATGCTTTGAATGCCAGGAACTCTATGTAACTCTTTTAGGAGTAAGGTTTTAAGAGACATGTGTGTGGGCGTTTTGTATACTTACGTCTTCCTTGAAATGGATTGTTGAACACTGCAAAAGGGCACCCATAAGTTTGTGTGGATTCCAGGTGACTGAATCGGCTCTGAAAGTGCAAAATATAAAAACACATACATAATATTTTGTCTAAACCACCCACACAGGTGCTAATTGATTAAATAAAACCAGAGTATGGTTGCATAATTGATTTCAAAATATCCAGGGGTTGACTGCAAACCACCCCACGAAAACGAAGTATTCAAGAGAGCGATGTAGTTAAACATAAACATCCCTCTGGGAGCTATTTATGGTTTGGTGATTGTTTGCTGAAATCATGAACAGATAGAGAAGGGTGGTTTGAATTTCTCTACCCTTGACTAGTGCTGCGTGTGTCTCAGCTCTGTGTTATCTTATTTGCTCAGCGAGTGTCACTTTTTCTTCAATGACACCCCTCAACTGACGGATGGTGTAGATGACATCGACAGTTTAGATCGAAAAAGAAAATATGTTGTCAACTAACGGGAGTAGTATTTATGGATTTATGTGCTTAATGAGATCTTAATTTATATTTTAGGATAAGAGCTTGAGATTTAAGGTGGACTTAAGTGCTTAAGTCTTCAAATGACATAAAGAATAAAATACAATGACAGAAAAGAAATTTACAAATGATGTTTTGTTCTCTAAACCTTTAAAATGGTCAAGATAAAGAGTGTGAATTATTTGAAATTTCTCGTGTCTTATAATTTGTTTGACACGAGCGAGACTAAACTCAAAATTAACGCTCGCGTATGTATGACACATTGTTCTAGTTCTGTTCGTTTCATTTAATATTTAATTTCACTGTTCTGCATTTCGTTGACAGCACAACGAAATAAATGGAGTGCTGGACACAACTTTCTTCTGACACATGTTGAGTTTTTGTATAACACACAAGTGACATTTCATGATACATAAATCATTTTATCTTATGTCATTGTCAGTGTTTCGTTTCGGTTTAGGGTTGAATATCACTTTTATCCGATTAAAAAAACACTTTCGTTTAAAAAAATACATATCCTGCTTTTTTTACAGGAATGTAGGTAGGTATTGTTACTTATGACGTGGGTTTGTACATTGCTTGACTTGTCGATGTAGATTTATGTGACATTTTTTATGATTATGAATGAAAGAACTGTCATTTATTCGGGCTTGTCAAAGGATAATGCAAAGAAAAAGAAAGGCTATTGAAAGAAGAACACAAGGACATTGAAGGGAACAAGATTGTCAATAAGTTCGTTTATAATTCAGTCCATTTCTGTTTTTTGACTTAATTACCAGCCACGTGAAGTTTGAGCTCAATTTATAGAAGCATCAAGGGAAGCATTTAAAGAGGAGCTCAACTACTGGACTTTGTCAATACAAAAAATGCAATAGCTCCTCATAGCGTGAGGAATTTCTCACTGGACATCGCTAATTTAACTACAATTTCATAGGTACATAGGAACACGGACCAATACAGACTCTGCAAATATTGTGCCAATGTCCTATAGCTCGAATCACGTTTAAACGCGGTAGAGGAATCATCTGATCAGAAGTTGTCAACCACTCATTTACAAGCGTCCATGACCTAAATCTTACTTCAATAGATTACAACTTTTTAGGGAAAACCTTGCTCGGCACATCAGATCTATAAGCTCGCAGTACTTTTCTGGTCTCTGCCAGGTAAGTAAGAGGCACTTCAGAGAATATATGCCTTTCGGTTCAGTCTTTTTGTTTGTACTCTTGCTCAGTCCATGGAATCGACAGTTTGAAACAGAGTTAATCATGAAGGGCATGGAATGTAGGACGATTTGTTCACGGTGCCTATCGATAGTTCGGTAAAAGCTATGAAGTTCGCTTGCCTCAAATATGGAGAAGCAAAATGATCATCTTGGGGATTTTTTTAATGTCTTCCAGTATCAGCACTAAAACTGGAACTGCACCGTTTCACACCAAGTGTGCTGTGAAAGGGCCTGACAAGTGCAATTCAAACTAATTTGGCGAACGAAACTGGAGGCAACTAGTTAAAGATCGAACTGGCTGCAGACGCTTTTTGGTTGAGGCCCAGGTCCACCTTTGATTTGGATTCGTATCCAAATCGTACCGCCTCCCAGACTCTTCGAGTATCTTCCAGGCGGGAGTACTAGCTATTAGAGAAGCCTGCAAGATACTTAGCCTCAGTCCTACTACCTCAAGCAGCATAGGAATCTTTATTGACAGCCAAGCTGTCATCAAAGCGCTCCACTCACTTAATTCGTCCTCTAAATTAGTAGAACAGTGTTAGGAAACTATAACGCAGGCAAACGCTCGGTTAAACATCACTCTCCTCTGAGTTCCCGGCCAAAATAACATAGAGGTGACAGAGCTGACGCTTAAGCCAGATGTGGTTCTACCCTGGATGCCTCCCTTGCGCAGTCAGTCTGCTCATCAAGGGCAACATTTTCCAACACTTTCTCTCTATTGCCAACTTTAGGTGGAAAAGTTTAGCAACCTGTGCGATATCCAGACAGATTTGGCCCACCTGACCTGAGCAATTAGCATGGGCCACTGGCCGATATGTCAACACGCTGCCAAGCTACCCTTACTGTCGTAGTTGCGATAATTTACACGTTATTCCACTTTCTCTGTGACTGCCCGGCGATTGCCAGAGCAAGACAGCGCAATTTCAGAAAACCCTTTTTCAAGGAACTTTCTGAGATTTCTTATATAAAATTCAGCAACATTGTCAATTTTCTCAACTCCACAGGATGGATATGAAAACTATAGATACACTCAACATCCAGGTCACGTGAGTTGTGGTATCAAAACAGCGTATCCGCACTACTTATGTCTCTGGCAGGTTCATCAGTTTCAAACTATAGCGCCACCTATTGGAAGGAAGTGCAATGCAAGACTTGTTCTCAAATTTGGGTATAGGAAGAACTTCAAAACTGTGTTTGATTAATACATTTGGGCACCACAGAATCAACATGGAAACCCAACATTTATGCGTTTTTTTAAGTAAAAATGCGATGAACCATCCACGAATATGAATCTCAATCCACTCTTCATCTCTGATCAGAATTTCGTCAAGAATATGAACCAATTTGAGATGGAAGTCTTGGGTAAGCTCTTCATGGTCCATCCCAAATGTTAAATTAATCGAAAACAAAACTATTTATGTACTTAGAAAATAATTTTTCTTTTTTATTTCAACAACTCTGCGATAACATTTTCAGTAGTTTCGCATAGAATATAGAATGAGTGGTCTTGTTGCAAAACTGACTAACTCCATTGGCTATGATAGCCATAGCTATCTGCATTATTACTTAAGTTTTTCCAAAAAAGTGAAGTTAGTAAATTTTGCAACTTGGCCACCCAAATATTAAATCAGCCAAAGATGGTGTCAATGTTCTGAAGGAGTATAGAACCTTTCAAGGTGTCCATGTAGTTTTGCGAAATTTTTTTACTTCACTATCACCGAAAAAGACCTTCTTAAAATGCTTAGTCATCGATTGTCGGCGTTCGAATTGTGTTTTTGATTTCTTACATCTTAGATCCCGTGGCCTTTGGAAATCGATTAGTTTTGGAATTTTTTCAACATGTTGCCGCGGCATGAAAATTAAACTATCGTCTCCAGCGCTGCTCCGTATACTTAAGGGGATGCCACAGTCCACTTTTCGCAGCTTCAAATGGTTGTACTGCGAATTTTTCATTGCGTTGAAATTGTCAATTGCGACTTCTTTTTCACTCGAAATGCTTTCTTGTTTGGGCGTTAGAGTCCAAATATTTGGAGGCGTTTTAAAATACATTTCAAATATGTTTAAATGAATTTATGAGAGAAATTCCAAAAGAATCTGATGTACGGTTTTGAAATTTTTTTTTTTTTATAAAATAAACTGCCTAGGCCTACTGAAATACATGCGGTTCCGTAAATTTATTCAAAATCACTTTTCAAAGTAATTTTTCACACACTCAGGTGTTTGGAATACACCTCGGGATTAGTAAGTCAATATTATTTAATGCACAAAAGCAGGGTAAGCATCCTTTACCCTAATCTAGCTCAAATAAGTGGGTAATTTATTTCATTACAAATTCCTTAATCCTTATGGCAAACACACTTAGAATGGAATGTCTGCCTCTGCGGGTGATGAGGGGGGGAAAAAAGGACAGCCCTTACATCAATCACATTTTAGGGGTGGTTTTTTGTGTTGAACAAATTTGAAAATGCAATTAGCGGCAAAAGTGGTGCGTACCGTTTTCGACCCTCACTTTTCAGTTTTATGTAAGTTGCTGCATTTCATTTAATTTATACTTAATCTGGTAAAAAAAAAACTACAGAAATCCTTTAATTGAATTGCTTTGTGGGCAGAGTAGTATGTCCTCCAAGGATGGCGGTTGAACGCATTAGGCAAATCCCACTTAGTGAAGATGTATTGGCACTTTGCGGTGAACGCACTTCGGCATCGGGAATAAACCTTTCAAGAAATCTCAATCGCGTCTATCCATGGATTACCGTATCCATGAATTTTACAAAAGGGCGTCGTCATTGCAACGACGAAGGACTCTAATGCATCTAAACCACTAATCTTACTAGTTTGCAGCAATGTCCCGGCATTGTTTCAGCATCGATTTTGAAAATCATTAGTCCCGCACCGATGCACATTTCAAGTGTTCAAAAAATACTCATAGTCCTGCGTTGGATGCAAACACGATATGATATGGCCGAACTCGGTATGAGTCCTGATTCGAACAACAATACTCGTACAACGATGACAAATCATCCGTCGGGAACAGTGTAGTGCTCGGTTTATGTTTTTGGGGAAAATTATATTTTACATCCAACCCTCGCACATGAGTTGTGGATACTGTTTTTGATTAGATGGCAATTACTTGCAGACTTTTCTGTGATTTATGAGAACACTTATTCTTGTGGACAGACACATTGTTTGGCAATTTGGCCTCAGGCTATTGACCATCTGTGGTTGCAATTTTCTGTGTTTTTTTCTTTTGTTAGTATGGTGTCCTTGATGTTGGGACTTTTTATTTTTTCATATTATTTTGTGGAAGATTTATCAATCACTTACCTTTCAACGCCTGTCAATCTTGGATGACGATATTTGCGTGATAAAAGTAAACCTCCACCCCAAGCAGCCTGTTGGATAAATAAAAAAAAAGAAAGGTTTATATAGACGTCTTTTGTGGCAACAAAATGGAATGGTGTTTAAGATCAGAAGACGTCAGGTTCAACAAAAAGGCTAGACTTGACAGTTTGACTAGAAAGTAAATTTTATCAAGTTGGACATTCGGTAGGTAAAAGTTTTCCTGTCCTAGTATCTGACTAGGGATTGAACTTCAACTCATTTTTAAATGTTATTGGAGGTGCTGGTGCCTACAAGGAAAGGAGTCTGAAACCTCCATTCCATCTGTATATTTGTTACTGAATCACGAAAAATCTGCTGAGCTTTTTCGTGTCAACTTTTATACAGAAGAAGGAGTAGTACCCGTTAATAACATAGACTGCTTGAGTTCCATAAACCTTAAGACGATTAGCCTAACCATCAGCATTGGTTGAATTCTATAATTTGGAGTCGAAAAAAGGGGGTTTACTATTCCAGATAAGTCGGCTAACTTATTACCTATTTGATATACATGTGCTTCCTCTAAGCTTAGACTCATAAGGACTTTGAAAGACTTAGTCAGTTTTGTAAAGAAAGATATGGCAGAAGATGAACTTCTGAGTTGAACGATTTATGTATGTTGTAGGGATGGAAGAGGTCTCAAGCTCGTCGAAGAACCGACTGGCAATAGTTTTAAGCCTTCAAGACGAATGAAAAGGATACATATTTTGCAGTCTAAATGCTCTAGGGTTATCTTAAACGAACTGTTAACTTTAAGGTTTTTGTAAACTGGACCACGTCTAAGAATGCAAGACTAATGAAAATCTTAACTTGTAAAATGCTAAGAAAGTTCTGGCGAACGATAACTAAGATCCATGTAAGAAGGCCTACATGAGAGTGAGCAAATACCAACTTAAACTCAAGGACTAGGTACATTTTGGACCAGTCTTCTATGGAATTCAGGTCAGAGAGATATAAATTAAAATTGGCAGGCTGATTAAAAGATCAGGAAGAGTAGGCACTGGATAAGTAAGAGCGAACTTAGTAAGGAACTAGATCGCTCTTAAGATTGAAGAGGCGTAACAATGATGTCTTGCCATTGAAGGTCTTTGATGGCCAGTCCTACATTTGAGGCGACACAACAAAGAGGAGGAGAGGATTCAATTCGACGTTTTCAATATCTCAACCGTAACTAGAAACTCCACTTGTCCTCCTCATGGATTTCTCTAACCTATGCTATTGGTTTGTGCAATCCTTCGAAAAAGTCTTAAATTTCCAGTTGAATGTCTTAAAACCGCGAGTAATAAAATATAAATCAAAACTTTGTATCAAACTTACATCAATGTGCATCCAACAATTGTGACGTTGGCAAATATCTGCAACTTCATTGAGTGGATCAAAAGCTCCGAGTACTGTAGTTCCCGCCGTCGCATTGACAAAGAAGGGTACGTGTCCCTTTTGTTTCCGTTCGACAATTAGCCTCTCCAGCTCTTTGGTAATCATACGTCCATTTTCATCTGATGGTACCATCACACAATTATCTGTACCAAGACCACAAACAGCAGCACATGACTTCACCGAATAATGGCACTGATCTGAGGTGAACATCACCAATTGTCCAGGCAAAGCACTAGCTCCGTGCTCTTTGTAGCCAGGGAACATCTTGTGTCGGGCAGCCAAGAAAGCGTACAAATTGGAAATTGATCCTCCTGGAGCTAGAATAGAATCACCACCATTCCATCCGATGATCTCTCGCATCTTTGTTAGAACAACATTCTCCATCAAAATGAACACAGGAGCAATTTCATATGTAAACATATTCGTATTGGCAGTAGCAGTCAACCACTCTCCGGCCATCGAGATCAAATCCAATCCGTTTGACAATTGATTGAAGAAATGTGGGTGTCCTGTCAAAAGAATAGAAACCAAATATTAATGGAATAAGAAAAAGGAAACAATTTCTCGCCATATTAGCTACGACGACAATGAGGACGAACATCCAAGACAAATCATTTATTGAGAACGAGGGGTGGCAGCAGCACCACCATACTCGTACACACGAGTTCAGTTTGCAGCAAATGTCCCGGAATAATCCTTGGAAATTTCATTCTTCGTTCGTTCAAGAGACGGCGAACTAATCTCCAATTGAAGGATGCTCCGAGTTCTACAACACATTATCTACTTTGTAGAGGAGGGATAATTATTGTAGAAAAAGACAAGAGATTGGCAGTAATCCCTGGCATTGGATAAAACTAAGCTTGACAGACGGGTCCTCTGTTAGAAATTATTTTTAATGGCGCTGTGTGGTGTAATTTAATAGTTTGCTCCTAAGCCCTAAGAATAGATCGACGGGATTATGTGATGCGAAAGTTCTCAAGTAGTTACACACTCGTATCTCTGAAGCTGCAGTCGCTGGTGGTTTATCCTTGTCGCACCATGAAATCTTGAAATTATTCTCTCCTCCTTGGATGGTTGAAAAAAACGGCAGTTAAAACAATGCACACAATGGATACAATAGCTGTTCGCTTGGATGGAAGTGAAACCCCTTTTTGAACGCATTCCTGCGTAAATCAATTCCCATATGGTCCATCCGGAACGGCTGTCGTCACTGCTGTTAGCTGTTGGCCAGGCCAGCACCAACTTTTATTGAACAGTAGTCAAATTTCAATCTCCAATCGAACTTAAGGTAGAAGATAATCAAATGCTCATTTATCGCAGCTAATAGGAAGGAAAAAAAAAAAACACCCACCCGGGAACGGAAACCCCTTCCGAATGGACAAACAAATAAAAGATTTGCCCTCCAGAGGGTACAGCAATGTCAATTCACATTTTGGGTGCCATAAGTCGTGTGATTAAAATCCCATTGAAGAGGAAAATCTCCCTCTTATGCTCGTTCGTTTGGCAGGTGCTGGGGTGGGGTTACAATGCACACTTCCGAATCCTTTTTGATGGAAGACATTGGATTCTCAGACCAAGGGAATCCCTGTATGTGTTATTTTTCCCAGCTAGCTACAGCGGCAGTAGCAGCATCATCCGTTGAGAAACATTTGCAAATTGAAATGTTGCCACAGATGGAGAATGTCAAGTCGACCTTCCTCCCTAGCTGAATTTTGTTCTTCCCCAGCTATATAATGCTAAAGGGGGATCAGTGCAGCGAGTCAGAAAATAACAACGGATTTTGATTAAAGCTCCCTTTATAGAGTATCTTCGCATGAAGAACACAAAAAAAAAAAAGAACGAGGAAAAATAAAGAGGGTTGCACCATAGAATGTGCGGGATTGAATTTTATGAGAGATTATGGATCATAAATGGTTTCATTCTTTTAGATACTTTGAACATGAATTCCGTTCGCAGTAGCTCCCACCATACGTCTACACATTTGCACAGATACAATATGCGTTCTTCATTGAAGAAGAATGTTGTGTTTTGTGTTAGCTTTGATTGAAAAACAACACACTTTAGAGAAGACTGAAATAATTTGGCCTTTCGAAAACAAGTGAAGTGTGAAGTTTAAGAAATAAGTCAAGTTGATGAATGAAGAATGGTTTTCAAAGGATCGACAAGACTGAATACTAGGCACAGATTACTTTTACTAAGAACAAGGGTGGCTATAGATTCGGAAAGGGATTAAGATGATCTTAGATCTTCAAAAAACACTGTTTTGCATAAGAAAATAGGAAAATGCAAGTGCTGTTCTTGTTTCTTACTCTAACACCATTCCCATGATGTCTACCTATTAAAAGAGCGTTGCGCAGTAATTGCATATGCGGACAACATTTCCGGCAAACACCTGAATTTGTTAAAGGAACCATATAATGCACTGTCCAAGCTGTTCAACTGGGTAGTCAACAGTGTTTTAGAAGTGAATCACCACAAGATTGAACTAGTCCTTCACCTGCCTCGGTAAATGATGAGCCTTTACTTAATACATAAGAGAAATATCTGAGTTTTATTTCAAACAGGAAGCTAAGCTGGAAAATAAATAACCATAAAAGAGTTAAGAAGACTAGAGTAGCCCTATACTGGTGAACGAAAGCCATACGTAAAAAATTGAGATGACATTTCGGTAATCAGACCTATCTTTGAGGGACTACGCCAAAGAGGAAGACCTCATCTCCGTTGGCGAGCGCAAGTGGAGGGTGACCTCAACAAACTAGGCATGCGCAACTGGCTAAGGATCGTGCTGCCTTGAGAGGGTTGTTTGATGTAGCGCCATCTTAAGTAAGTACGACTATTCTTTTAGATAAAGCAGTAGTATGGTGGACAGCCCTTAAAAAAAAGCCTCACGTCGAGATTTACGATAAAGATCAGATTTTCTGTGGATAAGTGAAGTACTCAGGACAACGGCCTCTGCTGCATTGGACATCAGTTTTACCTGCCGCTCAACTTCGACCAAAACTTTTAGGTCACCGTATCTAACACATCGATTTTAGATAGTGCCACCATCAAGGAGAAGAATTTTATAATACTTCCATTTAGGATACTACAATTCAGTTTCGCTAACTTCGAAAGTAGTTCTACATTACCGCTCATCTCTATGCTGGTTGCTAGGTTGTAAAATCATTCTAGAGAACTGCAAGGCTAATGAGTTCAACAACCGCGGTACTTCAATACAAATTTCACCAGAAAACCAAAATTTAGGTTTGTTCGTCACAACATATCAGCTGCGGATTAAGCTAGATAGCCTGAGCTGGATTTAACACGCTCAGTTAGTAGACTGCCTAACAAAAAAAGGCAGTGGCCTTTTAGGGAAGCATGTAACGAGGCTAGGCTTTCCAACAGCAATGTTGTCATTATTGGCTGAAAGGACTTAAAGTGGCATTGTAAAGGGATGCTCAAAATCTATTTCATTTGTGCACCCTAGTAGCTTAAGGTTCCAGTGCAAAGCAGTATTTTCCATTTTTACATCTATCTAGTATAATATTGAAGACGGGATTGCAAATTATGAAATACTTCAAAGCTCTACGCGGAGAATTATATATTTGCATTCATGGGGTTTTGTGATCCTTGACTAGTTTTAGTTTGGACTTATAAATTATTTTGATTTTTAGAACTATGATGTCGATAGCGTCTCCCTGCAGCTGGATGGATTTGTTAAACAAAGTGCCTTCTGTGTTTACGTCGGCTTTTTAAACTATCTGCTCCCGCATAACCAAATATAAATATTTGGGGCGACAGTTCATCGAAAGCCAAGGCTTAGCTTATTACAACCACGAATTTAAAGGACCTACAGTTTTATTTTCGACTCCGAATGGCTGATTGAGAAGCTTTTTCATGACAGAGATGGTGCCGCGAAAAAATGTTTGGTAGTTTTGAGGATCGAAGCTGTGTCTGCTTCCTTAGCAGTCCAACTCACTAACCACTAAGCCACGGAGACCAGTAGCTCAAGATGAAAGAAATCATACGACAACGCGTCTCCTCGCCGAAATCCAGTGCATGTTTGGAGTAATTTGAAGGTTCTGTTTCCAAGCTACACTGTGCATTGGGAGTTCTCAAGCGTGGCGCGGCACAACCGGATTAGTTTTCTCGGAATCCCGAATTCAGCCATCGCTTTATATAGTCTAGTGCGATAAATGGTGTCGTTTGCGGCTTTGAAGTCGTTAAAAAGATGGTGAGAATCGACTTGGAACTCGTTGGTTTTCTCCAGGATTTCTCGCAGTGTGAAGATTTACCAGCTCAGAAGCCACATAAGTAGGTGCGGAAGCCGATGTGTGTGATGCAAAAGGGTTTCAGTCTTTTGCTTTTGTTTGATAATTACAAAATCCAATTGCCAATCCACTGAAGGATCATTTTCTATAGCTATTGGTGCTGACAAGAATTCCTTCCAAACAATTTCAGAAAGTGTTATCAAATAAAAATGTATGTTTTGTTTCTCGGAAAATTTGAATTCCGAGTGTAGACCAGTTACTGAAGTGTTTTTGTTGAGATCTTTTCCATTTTCTTGTGCAGCTTTTGTTTATTCAAAAAGTTTCCTAGCTAACAAAATACACGAGAAGCCAATCGGTTTACTTAGTAGTTCAGGAAAAATAAAATCCAAACCTTTTTCTGCAGGGTTGGGTACGAAAACTCCAAAATTAAAAACCCCAAACTAAAATCTCCAAAACCAAAATCCCCATATTGGGAATCTGTATTGCACCGCTTCGCTACTCTGGTCCTTTTATGTCCAAAATCGTTTAGAAGCACAGGTTTTTGTTATATTCCGAGTTATGGCCTTATATCGCCTTCGCCAAGCAAGTAATAGAGCAGAAAAGCGGAGCGGTAATCGCAGGACCGTTTGGAGATTTTCTTTGGGGATTTTTCAAAAGTTGGGGATTTTGGGGTTTGGGGATTTTGCACTTGTGTATTATGTAGGTATCCCACAAATAACTACGCAAAACTTTTAGTATCATATATTAAATATTTCTATTCACACGAAATAATAATAAACTACGGCAGGCAAACATATATATAATGTATATTCATCTACAAGAAGATGAAATGAAACAACTGTAACTTCAGGAATGGAATATTATTTGTAAAACTTGTACAGCATTTTCTTTAGAATATGCTCAGCGGAAATGTTTATTTTAACAATGCTATTCATGCGGATGTATTATGATTACATTAACTGATTTGCAACAAGAGTTAAACTCAACTTTTAATGAATTACAACTCTATGCGGAAGTTTTGACAAATAGTTTTCAATTGTAATCATATAAATTGAATAGCAGCTTTGTATGCTCTTCTGAAATAATCTTTGAAACTATATACATTCCTTAAATTTAGGAAAAGACATGGAAATAAGGTATCGAGTAACAGCGACATCTCAGGGAACTGTGCGGTTGACAAACGAACTACACAAGGCTCTGTAGATACAAACAGTAGGCAAGTAACCATGTCAAAGCGCCTATGTCGTTTTTTAAGCACGTGGTTTTCATCGACACTCTGTCGTAATCAAATAATAGATGGAAGCATCTTGACTACTGCAACAATGCTAGGTTAATTTGGCTGATCCTTAGTCCTTAGTAATCGGAAGCATTAATTAGACTTAAAAGTGACCAGCTCTCAAAAATAACTAACATTCGAAGAGGGCACTGCATCTTAGGCAGTGTTTTGACATTGCATGGAACGAAAGAAATACTGTGAATTATAAACAATGGCAACAGTACCAATAATTGTCCCCAGTCATTCTGGACACCACCCTCGGAACAAAACGATTGAAACCTAATACTACCTGAGCTTAAAAATCACTACACCAACACTAGCGCTGTGTGAATATCATCATAAGGGTATTCATAACCCCTTTAGTGCTAATGAGTTATTAAAAAAAAAAACAAAAACGATTTCTGCAGGAACTGCAGAGATAAGGAAGAAAAAGAATTCTAGATGAAGATTGGGTATATGGGTATGACGTATGACCATAACTATCTTTTACCATATACCTGTATACGGTTTGTTGGTCTACTCTGTACAAGTAGATAGCTAATTTTTTGCAATTTAAAGTTTAACCTTTCAAGGATTTCATTGCAGACCACAGTTATAAGTTTACAAGGCCGCTTACTGGACAAATCAACACAACTTTGTGAGAAAAGCAGTTTTGACTTAAGATTCCAAAACATACGATTGGCGATCTGACATCTGACCCTTTAAAAGTCGTTGCCTGAGAATGAACTCTCACTTTTGAATGTAACCGATTTACACCGTGGCTCAGATGACACTCATTTAAAAGGTTTGGGTTGATTTTTCGCTTTGCGTGAGTTAAGGGTTTTCGGCATTTGAAAAAATAGAGAACTGCGGATTTCTCGAAGTTATGTCCTTGGAGCTTAAACGAAGTTTACTTCTCTCTTTTTGGGCGTAAAAATTTCCCAGTTTGTGGTTAATAGATCCCTTCATTGGTGTTTGAAATATCTTGTTGGCCACTTTGTGACTAGAAGGAAGAAATTGTTTTCTAAATTGCATCAGTCTTCGAATGGATTCGCATGTTTTTGCTCTGTAAAATCTAGACAGCATTACGGTCCCACTCTCAGATGTTAACTACAATTTTTCTTTCGGTCTCTTGGAAGCTTGCATGGAACATGACTCCTGATTGGACTTTGATTCAGTTTTCGAATGAATAAAGTTAAGAAAAATATTTATGTATCCGGAGACTTTCGAACGAAAATTTGTTCGTTAAATACTTGGTCCTCTGTGCGAATGGGACGAATGCTGTACTAAGTTGTGGATGTAGTCTAAAATGTCAAGATACAATGAATACAATTAGCTCGGTCACATCGGGGTAATGAACTGTTGTCCTTCAGGCAAGAGTATCTTCGAGTGTCAGCTATCAGAATAGAGATGACAAGAAAGATCGAACTCACGATTCAAAGACCAAGCGACTGCAGATGCAAAAGCACTGTATCTACAAAATTTGAGGCAGTATGCTCAGTATAGAGCAGTATCGAAAGATGCCCGGTCTCAGAAAGAAGCTTTACATGGGTCGGGAGCCCATTTAGTAAGTATGTAATTTCAATTCAATTCAATTCAATTCAATTCAATTTATTATTATATAATATAAGGTACATTAAGATAAATATCTTTTATAGTACTTAGAACTAAAAACAATGCGGAATTAATTGTAAATAATCAATGTGCAAGTCTTAAAGTTAAGTTACAAAAATAATAATAAGATAGGGGATAAAAGAAGAAAAAGAAAGGGTGAGATGGGATAGGAAATAGAGGTTAAAAATAAAGCTAATAGAATAGATTAAAGATTAAGGTAAGAGAGAGAAATGAAGAAAAACTGCTTTTTTAAATCGGATGGCATTAGAGATATTTTTGATATTAATTGGTAGGGAGTTCCATAGTTTAATAGCATAAATAAAAAATTAAGAGACGAATTAAGATAGTGATAACGTGATGGAATTAGACAGAGGTTTCTAGGGGAACGAGCAAATCGAAGTTTGACATATAAATACAAAGGAGTCTTATTTGTTATAATGTTATGTAAGAAAATGCAATTTCTGGCATCAATGTAATGTTTAAGTGTAGTGCCCAAAAGGGTTTTTGCCGGTTGTGAGATATGGTCATATCTGCGTAATCCGTGAATGTATCTTACCGAATCATTGAAAGCTACCTGGAGTTTGCGTTGGGATAGAGAATCAACGTTGCAGTATACAACCTCAGCATAAGTTATTAAGGGTAAGATGAGACTAATTACCAGCTTCCGTCTGGTATCGGCGGGCGTAAAACTTGCAGATACCCACAACTTTCGGAGACACCCATAAATTCTACCTATTACATAGTTTGCATGGTCATATCCTGACAAGTTTGAATTGATAACAAACCCCAAACTCGTAGCAGTGTTAACAACTTTTAATTTGCTGTCATAAAGTAAGACATCTGGTAATGTGTTGATGGTTAGTTTTTTATTGGATATGGGAATAACCTGTGACTTATTCGGATTTAAAGGTAACCCATTAGCTTTAGACCAGGTATAAACACTGGAGAGGTCCTCATTTAACTCGTATACAAGCTCAGCTGTTTCAGTGAATGGTTTAGCCAAGTACAATTGAACATCATCAGCATAGAGGTGGACAGATGTATGTTTACAGACAGATGGGAGGTCATTAATAAACATACAGAAAATTATTGGCCCAAGGATTGATCCTTGAGGTACACCCTGCTTCACTGGTTGAAGTGATGAAAATTTCTCCTGTGACATTTGATTAAGTCAAAAATACCAAAACATGCTGCCGCATAAATTCATTTTTGAAACGAAAATCGACGCACCTGATAGCTTTGCCATTTAATTTTCCAATATCTGCAGCACTGCAAATACATAAGTACTCGTAAATAAATAACATGATATCTATTGAACGTGATAATCCTTTCAATCGCATGTGCTTTTACCCTCCAAAACCTAATTTACATGCACATCGCAGTGGGGGAGCAGCAAATTTTCAATTGCGCACAAATATTCAATTATTATTTTAATCCCAAAACATTTTTATCGCAAACCCTGTGTTTACTCAGGCCAATATTGTTTACCAGGTCATCATTCCACCACCACGTACACGTTCTACATCCGTATTATAAAAAAAAACCAAGTAAATCGGGGTGAAAGAGTGTCCTCAAAACAAGCTTATCTGCTCCTGCGGTTGGAATTAGGGTTAAGATTGAATTGAAAATCCTCAAACAAAATGTGCATCCAAGGAGATAACCACATTAACGGCGCCATTTTATGGCCCATTGAATACAGAATAATATACACAATCTGATCCTATTCACCTTTCATTTGCAGGCGGTAATCCTATTTATGATTTGCTATTGACAAAAGTAACACATCGTCCTGGCGAAAGACCTGGCTATGATAGTTCACTTTGGCATCATAAAAGGGGTGAATATAAGAGCCAACCGTTGGCTGTAAACCTTGTTTGTACAGCAAAAAAATATAAAGTCAAGCCATCAATCAAAACGTGCCGCGTATGTTTCACAACCTTCCCCCGACATTAATAAATTCCCAATTCAATGGCGGACCAACAAAAAAACTCCAAGCATATTGTCAAAAGTTTCCCCGCCATCAACACCACAAACTTTTGAATTATGGTGCGCCTCGAAAATTAAGGGCACTTCTCTTACTTTTAATCTAATAGCGCACGTGACCACAATAGCGTTATCAACGCCGCTCTTCCTTTGGGAGAGCGCCCTTACTCGATGAATCTGAAATCCCCTTTTGTAAACGGATGCTGCTACCACCAGTGTCACCCAGGATATGAGTATGTTGACGTTATCGTCGAGGAGGATGATGCGTATGGTATCACTGTGGTCTGGAAGTGGTGCGGAAATTAAGCGCACAAGGAGTGAGAATAAGTTTCAATTGATTATTTCAATAAACATCGTTTGTGTTGAAGCACAACTTGATTGATTGATTAGATTTACATTGAGCCAAGGGCAGAGGTGGGGGCTATTCTCCTGCGGAGTATGTTACTGCCAGCATGAATGAGGGCTAATTAAGGACTAATTAGTTTGGCATGTTTACGCAGCGCTTTTGGGAATAATTTAACCAAGTTTTCGTGCAAATAAGGAACTTACCCGTCTTGACTTGGTACTTCAGTGTGGTAGCACAGTCTTCGATTAATTGTTGTAGAGTGACTGCGCGATCTGGAATTTCCAAATCCAGAAGGCGTTTCATGTCTTCTGGATGATGGAAATCCAAAACCTTTTCATTGCGATCGTTTGTGTTCTTCACGAAATCGAGCAGGACATCGATGACCTTTAGAAGGAATTCTCGTGTCTCCGGGACTGCATTGACTGTTGTAGGCAGCAGATCTGAAAATATAAATGGAAGACAAGTGACGTTAATGTGGGGGAATTTAAGAACCGTGGGAAAGTTAGGAAGAGAGGAGTCGATTGAGCGAATGGGTGAAGACCTTCATAAGTTGAAGTACAAGTACTGCCGTTTTTTAGAGACCAGTCGAGAAGCTATGGAGATGATTATGTCCATAACCTGTTCCCTCTGGGATCAGAAAACCCTTAATGATGCCAGCAAAGTCTTTTCTTGTGGAATTTATATACCTCATTCTCTATACAAAACCCTCATCCCACTTTATGACGCTGAAGCTTAGACTTCAGAGAAAAATTCTTCAGAAAACTCGATGCCTTTGGCGTTGACAGAATTTGGAGAAGCAGACCCAGTCTCAGGTGCCTTACATAAATAGAAGCCGACCTCAACCAACTGGAAGTGCGAAACTGGAAACGGGCTACCTGGAGACGCTTGTTGGTTGAAAACAAGATTCACCCTGAATGGTAGCACCCACTAATTAAGCAAGTGTATATGTCTAAGCGTTGGGTTAGGTAGAAGTAGTTGTTCGGATTGGCAGTGGCTTAATAAAGATCCTAGATTGGATGGCAAACCCTCCCTTCAATTTTGCCTAAGATTTACTTCGAGTCGACATGGAAGAACAAGGTAAGGGTTAGCTCTGGCTAGTGTTGGATAGAAATGAATAAAAATGTCCTTCCCCTTTTCATTGCCAATTAAGGAAAAGTCGTAGCTATGACTGATAAGACTGACGCACTTACGTACATAAATATTCACTTGTCCTTTTTCTGCTATAAACTGGGCTTAACTTTCCAAGATATTTTAAGGCGATGTATTATATAATCGCTTTCTACAAATTAATTAATCGTAGCTTGACTTGTTCGTCAGTTCTTTAGGAAATGACTCCTGTCCTATTATTTTGAAAAATATTCTAGCCGGATCGATAGCTCTAATAGTGACGCCTCAGCTCGTCTTTTAATTGGTCGACCTGTTATAGAAAAGAGTCGTAAACTCCTAAATACAATAAAACATTGACACGTCCATACTTGTTGGCTTCTGCTTCAAAAAGTACAAGTCAATTGCTTATAGCTCAATGAATTTCTCAATGAAAGTCGTAAATTTTAAAACCCCATTAGGTATAAATATGTAAGTTGAACTTTCTGTATAGCCAACCTTACAGTATGTTTCAAGACGATTAATCAGTTTAAATACGTCCTTAAACTGTTGCAATTAAAATAACAAATAATCCTTTTATTTTTTATTTTTACTTAACGGCTTCACGAGTTCACGAATACCATTACCCTAAATGCAACGTCTCGAGGACGATAAAATCTGAACCTCCATACGCTGGCAACTTTGTGTACTCGTACTTTATACGATCTAAGGAATTTTTAGTTTTAATTTCCAAAAGTTTTCTCAATTAACGACGATAATTAAGCTACACTGTCGTCATCGTCATAGTAGTCGGGTGGGAGTTGGTAGGTGCTTATACAATAACAATTCTCACAAAATCTTACTCTTGATCCTGTTTCAGTTGATTCTCGTAAAAAATCACGATAAACTTTTACTTTGGTTTCGTGTGCGAGTTCCAAGGAGTCTGAATCCTTTTTTTTTATTTTTGAAGTTTTCCACCCCATAAACAACAACGGCAATGTTGTTCTGAATCTGTGTACTTTACCCCTAGATCCTGTGTCGTGGATTACGTTCTGCAGCTGTTACAAGCCGGGTCCTGCTGTTGGGAAAATGTCGACTCGCATTTATTTCACTTTACTCTGCGCCACTTTTACCAACGACAACATGGAAACAACAACCAACCACCAACACTACCGCCTCCTGTAGTGGTGCGCTAGAGCTACTTGAATAATTGCTAATTGAGGATTTGGATTGCCCGCAGTGGGATTAAATTGTCGCAGTTAATGGCTCAGAAAGAGCAACTATTCGGGCTATAGATGCAAATAACTGAAGTAATTCAAATTTATGGCCTGCTGCAGGATTACGCGTTGGTTTATTGAATCGTTCTGTGTTTTAGTAGATACGATCATCCAAAAAGCCTATTCGGCGAACAACTGGATACATATACATATCCGCCCACACATGTACCTACTTGTCATGCGAACAGGAAACAGCAATGGTGCGCTTTCATTTCTTTCATTTCATTTAATCAGGCCGTGTCGAACCATTAATTGCGCAGAAAGGCGTGAAAATCATCCATATCATTGCCGGAAACTTAAAATTTAATTAAAAAAATAAAACAGGAACAACTGGCGCACCACGGTACGGCACGAACCGGCACATCCGGGCAAAATTGGAAACATAAAAATGGCTCTCTTTCGGATTCGTTGGCAATTAAACCCAACCGGCCGTGAAGTATATCAAATTGATTGAAGCCCTCCGGTATTGTGCGAAAACCGTAAGCAAATTAATAAAACATTTCATTAGTTTGCTTAAGCACTGCCAGGACTGTTGGCAAAGCCTTGAATTCAATTTTATAAAATTACTTCAATAAATCAGCGGCGTATTTTCAATTTCCAGAATACCCAAGCATTCTTGTGCTGCCATTTCAAAAATTCCAGTTCACTAAAACGTGAAGAGACTAATGTTTGAGTGCCTTTACCGCACTCTAGATATGAAAAGCTAAAGCCACCCCCTTTTTTCGTGCCACAACCAGAAGAAAACGAAGAGGAACAACACCGTCACCCTTCTTCAGGACATTCCAGAGCGCAAATATAAAAAAAAAAAATAAATAAATTCCACCGACATGTAATCGAATGTAATATCCTGTGACTAAACGGTTTATATTTGTACCATTCGCTGGGCACACACACACTCACAGGGGGTACACTATAATCTTATGAAATGACGTGAGGGTGACTTTCTACAGAGAGGGTGCCTGATCCTGAAATCTGTTCCATCATATGCTCGACTAAAGACAATTTATCACAGACAGCGGTAAATGTGTTGGACATACGAAATGTTTGTCTTTTTATTTGTTTTGTACTTACTACACTTACCGTTCATGGCATAAGTGCAGGACTTTTTTGTAAATTCTCTGCAAAAAGAAACATACACATACTTTGAGCGAGGCTACGAGCTACTGGCCCTTGAAAATGACAGTTGGACTTTTGCCGGATAATGGATTGATCTTTGAAGGAACTTGCAATTCGATTTGGAGAAGCTTGTTTTTAGTTGATGTCAACTTTGGAAATATGTACAAAAGTATTTGGCAGCACTTAGGACGAAGTGATGTAGTGGACCGAAGAAACAAATTGAGTTTTGCAAACACCAGCAATTAATGGTGTAAACAAGTTTTTGACCAAGTCATTTGTCTGAGCAAGGATATTTTTGATGAAAAAATAAAAGACTTGTGTTTTTGACAGGACGCTTTCGCACTATACCTTCTGTTTACCAACTTCTAAGAGATGAAAACTTTTTTCGTACAGCTATTTAACTGGAGATTGAGTTTCAACAACTTTACACGGACATTGCTGGTAACAGAATTATGGGCGTTTTTATTTACGAACTTTTTCAGTTATCTACGAGGTTTATAAGGGCTTTTCAAAAGATTAAGACTGGATTCTGGAAAAACCGACAAATAGACGCAGTCAGAGTTGGTATTTTCAAACAACATACTCATTTCTTTCATTTTAAAACTTAGGTCGAAGCTGTGTAAGAATGTAGAATTTGGACGTGAAAGTTGCCGTAGCTACCTTATTCCAAAGAATTTACCCAGACTTGTGTAAAAGAAAAACACAGAAGCGTACATAATAGAGATCACGTTGTGGATTTTACTACAAATGGATGCAAATCCATGTGTATGATTAAAAATTCTTAAATTGCATGCATGGAATTTTCCCTTAGACACACAGACACAGAATCCTGACTTTAATTTGAATGTTTATTTCGAGGTATTTCTGAGTAGACGGACTCTGCAAAAGAATATATGAGTGCAAGAGATAAACTTATTTTTGACTTATGAAACAACTTGCGGTAAAGTTCTTTCGAAACTATTCTTCAGTTAAGTTTTGGAAATATTTTTTGGTAATTTCATTTTCTCAGTTTGTTGGTTGAAATGTTTTTTAAGTGAATCAGTTGTAATCACTTTTTGTTTTGTTTGTTTTGAAATAAGTGTTGGGGTGGATATTGTCTTTAGTTTGTTTTTCACCGGGAAACTTGATAATAATAATAACCACTGTGGTTTCGATTTTTAAAGCAAACACGGAATATACATGGAAATACAAGTGAAATTCGTAGAAGTTTGAGTAGAATCCAGTGAGGAGTTTAGTCAGCTCTTTTCAAGAAAAAAAAAAAAAGAACCACTTCGCTGCGGTAAAAACAGACCTATGCCCAGTTTCACAGTGCGAGTTTAAACTCAGTTTATGGTTTAAACTAAAGTTCAACCAAATTTTTGGTTTCACAGTGTTCGTTTAAACTCTCAACTGAGTTTTATGTTCGGATTAAGTTAAACGACTCGATTCTACCGTTTAACGTTCGTTTAAGTTAAAAATGTGGTTGACTGCTATTGTTGTGAAATGTCAAATTGTGTTTTTCTTCTAAAATATTAATAAATAGTGTGTAAAATAATGTTTTTAAGTGCAAATAGTGATTCTGATGATAGAAGTGATGAAGAATATTATAATATCCTGGTTAACGTAAGCCGACAAAGAGAATTTCGCTGCAGGACAAATCACTTTTATTTTTGGGATGATATGGACTTCTTTAACAGATTCCGCATGTCCAAACAATCAGCGTATACTGTTTTCGAGGAAATACGTCCAAAAATTGAAAATCCAACTAACTGGTAACTCAGAAAATAAAACATATGTACATGTTATTTGATTTATATGAAAATAAAATGTTTTACTTCAAGGAACAATTCAATATCAGCCGAAATCAAGTTTTTATTGATTTTGCTTTTCGATAGCATCCCATGCTGCATTTGTCTCCGTCCAATGAATCCTATCAGTTTTTTTTATTTTCAATTGTTTCTTTGAATTTGACCCTAAATTCATTAAATTTTCCTTTTCGCTATCGGAAAAATGAGTACTTCTTTTCTTTTGATTAATTATTATATTTTTGCTTCCTCTATTGTCTCTCTTTTGTCTTTTCTAAGTGACTTTTACTCGAAAGCAAACACCATAATAGGAAAAATTCAAAATTATTTTCAGTTTGACATTTAATTCAAATACTGTGATTCAAATACATCAGTGTAATTCACAACAGTGTGATAATCTTCGTTTAGACAAACTGAGTTTAAAAATACAGTGTGAAACCGAACGATTTAAACTCAGTAGTTAGTTTAGTAAAACTCAAGTTTAAACTCACACTGTGAAACTGGGCACTAGTGAATATCCTTAAGGTGTCCCCGGTTGAGGTTGATTGCATTTCAGCCACTTATCAAAAAGTATTGAGTAAATTAAAGTTTTCAGAAGAATATTAGACAGAGAAACCCCCAACGTCCCTTAAAAGGGTTAACTGATGAAGAACGAACATTGGAAAGTTGTTTGTTTTCTTTCTGTTGTAAGCACAGCTCGAATACTTCAAAAAAGAATACAGACAACACCTAGATGTAACTTTTAACACCAAGAAAGTAGGTTTTCATTGGACATTTACCCGCATTTACATCTTGCTTATTCATTATAGACCAATTTGCTTGCTCTAAATCAGTTTTAAGAATATTTTGACAAAGTAGTAACGTTTTGCAGACCAATAAAATTTCAAAAGTCCAAAGCAGAGTTTGACAAGTATCTAGTAATAAGTAATTACTTCTTACTCTAATCGTTTCAAACTCTAACTCTAATCGTTAGAAACCGAAGAAAGACGACACAAAAGTGTTGTCAAACTCCACTGCTTAAGTGACTTCTCTAAAGAACGCATTGCACATTTGCCGACGGTACCACCAAACTTGATAAGGGAAAGGAAAAAGGCAATCGCATCATATTAGATACATATATGAAGGGATCACGCCTAATGCATAATGCAATGGGAATCCACAATTATCCAATCCGAACAAAGACTGAGTCACTCTAGGCAAGTATGGCATAGAGTAATCGACGTTGAATCTGGGTTTTTTGGGGATGATTTTCCGAGCGTTGAAATGTGTTGCAAACTTTTGAATACAATGACAAACAGCCTTACAGTCGGCGCTCCAAAACCTCGAAAGGCATGAAAAGGCAAAATTAAAGGAGTAGCACAACTTATATGGTCTCTTGGGTCATCGAATAGAGACTTTGATGTACCTATATCAGGACTTTCAAAAAAGTCGATGTAAGAATATACCGACACAAACTAGAATCGTTCGATCTGCGACGGTTACATTTGAGAATGCCAAAATCTATATTGTATTGTAAAATCTATTGTGTAAACTATATTGAAAAACTCAGAACATGTTGCAATTTTGGTTTAATGACGTTACAGTTCTTTTTTTTTAAATTCGAAATGAAACTCTCTTTGAAACAACTACACAAGTAAAGTTTCAAAAGTCGTAACCATTCGGTCTGGCAAGAAAAAGAGCAACATCTGCGTCCACTCATGATTAAAAAGCAAACAACCTTTTTATATGTTTTGCAATTCAACCATTGAAAACTCATTTAGGTTATCAACTTTGGCTGCAAGAAAGACCGTCGCAGTGTCCTCGAAGGCAGTAAAATTGCATTTATTTTTTCAGTTTTCAGCGTTCAGATTGTTGCAGAATGCATTTCAGATAACTATTTGTGTAGAAGTTTTCAGGGTTTTATTTGTACTATCTCTTTTCAAGTTGTTTGGTTCGTAAAGAATAAAACCTGCCTTTGGATAACGATTGCATACAGCACAGTAACAACTGCTGATAAGTACATATATCCCTTATGGAAACAAAATGTAGAATGCCATTCACTCGACAATGCCATGCAGAGCAGTTAATTGTCTGCACATTGTTCTGCTATTACTGGGACATATTTTAGAATTACATATCAGATGATTACAAATATTCAAAGGTTTACTGTAAACAAATTGGAACAATAAGACTGATTGCATTTTTTTGTTTTATTAAAAAGTAGAAACTCAGCGTTCCAGCGCACAGAAGATCAATGCAAAGGTTCTCCGAAAATGTATATTGTCGGAGGTTTATCATTAAAGATAGATTGTGTCGTGAAAAGAATGGTTTACATTTGTAGGGATTCTTACCTCAGCCGTTCAACGTAGGCAAAGCGCGAGCTAATTCGATTACAAAGCGATAAAAACACTAGATACTTGGTTGATGTTTACAACTTGAGTTCATGTACATTTCGTACGTTGAGTGCAGACATCTCGAAAGAAAAAATAGGTAGTATTTCTTCGAAATCCACCTAACACCTGTGCGTATGAAATATAAATGTTGCCAGGCGGTATACGATTAATGTTTTGGAGAGGGAGCTTGTCAAAAGTCTGAAAGTCTACCAAAGTATTTCAAACTGTTCGATTGCGTCAATAAGTTTTTTTTTTTTTTATAATTCACTAGCGCTAAAGGGGTTATGAATACCCTTACGATGCTATTCACATAGGGCTAGTGTTGGTGTAGTGATTTGGAAGCTTGGTATCGCACTGGTTTCTTGCTCATTTCTATCAGTACAACTTCGGCAATGTATGTTGAAGACAACACTGAGTTTGTCCACCTTTCATAGACTGAAGGTTTATTCAGCAGAGTTTCTCTTTTACAACCTTAGTGACCTAGTAGTTTCATCATTTCTTTAGAATAGATCATACTCTGCGGAAAGACTGAAACATATTTTCATTCTAAGGTATCACAACGTTAACTTTTAGCGTAACAAGTCACTTAATCCTTTTTCTCATAAATTTAGCGCGATATCAAGGGTTTATGGCTAACCTTCAACTAGAGCAGAGGCATTAGGAAAATTAAAGGAAAGAGGAAACACAGAGCTATGCATAACGTTTCTCATTCATGTCAGAAAGCAGTCTGAAGGGTAAACTGATGAACATACGAAATGTTACACGTATTGCGTATTGTGTTGAAAGAGTGGATTGCAACTGCTGGAGCAATGTTTGTTGGAAAAACGATAAAACAGATAGAGATAATCGAGTCTATAGACTTCGCAATGTCCCTGTCTCTTATAAAATTTAGCGATAAGTGTTTCTATCTAGAATGTGCAGTATAGTTGTTGGAGCATCAGACTAGCTGTGAATACTGTACTCGAGTTTTGTGGGGATGAACGTATTAAAGATCAAAGCTAAATCAGAAGGGGTTTAGTATTTTTTACGTTGTTTGCGAAAACGTAGACATTTTGCAACATTTTTAATGGGTGGAATAGGAGGTCATTCCAATGAAGGTGGTCATTAACACAAATACCGTAGGTGGAAAGATGATGCTATGAAGGTCATCATTTAATGAGTTTCACATACATATGTTGCCGTTTCTCTTCCAAGTCCGAAAAACAAGGATACAAGTTAGGGAACAAGTATGAGAAACTGAAAGTAATATCATAAGCGAATAAGGAATGAATTGAATTAAAAGCTGCAAATACGAGTTTATTAGCAAAAACTAGGGAGAGAGTCGGATACAAAACAGAGCATTGGGGAACACCAACATTTATATGGTGAATTGCAAACTTGAAACCATCTAAAACAACTTCAATTGAACTGCCCGAAAAGTTATTTCTAATCTTTTAAAGAAGAGATGTAAACATCGATACACGCATTTTCAACAAAGGTGCCAAACTCTGTCAAATATTTTTGTAATACCAAGAGTAAAAGAGATTTATTCCACTTTTCAGTGAGATATGTCATTAAATCTCCTTTGGACCTGTTGCTACAACAAGTAAATTGATTTAATTTAATTAAGTCCAAAGATCCATGAAAAATGGATAAACAAAAATGGCAGCCATTTCTAAGTTGCATTTCAACAAGACAAAGGTTATATTTATGATACACACTTTGTTGCAAAATTCACTACTTATTTTGCATTTGTGCTTTGATTTCATACAATGAAGAATAAAGGCACTCTACCTTAATTGCAAAATGAATGAAGTGCAACATTACCTACCTTATACATAATCACTACTTGTCATTGACATTTGAATAAATATGTGAGTTCAGTTTGCAATTGGGTTACAGTATTGTAAGTTTGCAAGTTTTACAAATTGCGTTTCTGTGCATTTGCTGTTAAAGTTGCACCAATGAGTAACTACTCCTAATATTAAAGAAACTCACTCCTTAAATGTCTTCTCTTTACATTTATAAGTTTAATACTTTTTCAAAATGGCGGATATGTTTGTTTTAGTTGACAGTAATTAGACTAAAGTGTCTACTTTCTTGGGATATTAATTCTAATTGACAGTGTTTCGACTAAAGGCATACAAAAAATAACATTATGCAGCTTCTTAAGTAAGTCCTTGCTAAAGTAGGTATATGTACTCTACAAAAATTGTAAATACAATTACAAAGTACGTAATGATTGTACCTAAAGAGGAGAAACATTTCTCTATATGGATGAGAATTCAGCCATTATTGCCTCACCGTACTTTCCCCTAAAGGCTGGTACCATATACATACTTCTCCTCGGTACTTTATTTACATAGAATAAAAATGGCGTATCTGCTTCTGACGTCATTGGATCAAAACTTAACGAAAGCTTCCATTTTTTTTTTTGTAGGTACCCCCGCATTCTCTGCATATGTACAGTACATACAACTGTGACGCAATTGAATTGCACATGAGATACACATCTTTCAGTTCATGAAATGCATAAGATCGGGGTTAACTAAAATGTCTTTTACCCTTTTACTATTGACTGAGTTTGTTTACTATTTCAAGGATGAAAAGATACATTTTCCTTACAAAAGAATTGATTAAAGAAGGAAAAGCTTACAAAAAAAAACCCCCCTCCTCTACAATAGTTCTGTGGACCTAGACAGTAGTTTTGGTCCCTATTTAGGTGGAAAAATATGACGCCATTTTTAAATAAGGTTGTGCGCAGTAAGCAATTGAAATCTATTACATTCTTATTATGGAGTAGATACCTACTAGAGATTTTGTGTATAGTAAAATGAATGGTATTGCGAAGTCCGATTTTCGAACCTATTGAGGACATTTTTAATAATCTTAACTACATGAGCGATATTGGATTTCTTTTGAATTGATTTATATAACAATAGTTGTAGATACAATAAAAGAATGAAAATATAGGTCTGGTGTCCCAAATTTGGAAGGAAAACATGTAATTTTAATTTGATTATATAACTATGAAGGTCTATCTCTATAACTCACCGTAAGCCGTAAGCCTCCCAGTCCTATCAGACAGTTTATAGTTGTTCGGATTCAGCGACATTTTCTCCTCTGAAATATTAAAAAAAAAAACAAGATTTTAGTTATAAAACAAAAAAAATCACAAAACGAAGAATATAATGAATGAGAAAGTAAAAAATAAAAATAAAAAATTAAAAGCAATGTTCGAATTGGAAGCAAAAATGCAATGAAAATGTGTGAATCGCCATTAATTTTCGAAAAAATAAAGCCAACTTTTGTTGTTTTACTGGAAAACAGTTCGTGCTGAGGTGCAAAAATGTATGTATTCTCTTAACAAACGGACAGAACTATATAAATGTGAATGGATTCACGGTTATTAAGGATAACCAGATGTTCATTTTTTTTATACATGCATGCGCTGCTGCGATTTTGATATACATCATGACCCACTTTTGGACGCAAGGGCACCTGAAGGTTATGATCATGCCTATTTCCCGATACTGTTGGTGGTATCCAGAGTGCGCATTCTCACACCAATTTTTTTCTTTTTATAATTTTCTCCGGTGGAAAAGAAAGGAATACCCACAAGCGTTGCCAATTAAATTACGTAACACGTATAAGATGGCGTCACAAGCAAACAATTTTTTTTTTTTAAATACATTTATAGGGTATACATACAATACAATTATATAGAAAAATTAAGGAATTTGTTTGTTTTAAGAATCTTACCAATAATCTTGCGGAGATCTTCGATGTATTGCTTTAAGAAAATCAGTTTGACTGTTTTTCAAAATCAAGGGTAGTTTAAAAATGTAATAAATAGATTTGATTCTAACCCCCTCTCGCGGTGGAGTGCAAAATTATAAAGCAAAAATAATGTCGCTTTCACACTAAAAAATTATAAATTTTTCTTTTTTTAATTTTCTTTTATACAAAACTAAGCACAGAGAAGCAAAATGATTAATTTTATGTGTCAAAAGTGCAAAAAAGTAAAACCACCACGAGTAACAACTGTCTCTGATGGAATGTACGTGACCTTAATGTGGGGAAAAGTACAGAAAAGAAAGGAAAAAAAAAAATGTATTGATAACTTTTTCTCTACAAGGTTTTTTTTTTTTTAAATTTCTTAATCTCACTTTTGTTTTATTTAAATTTAACAGCTCCAACAAATGTTGTTATAACACACTTTAACAGAATAACTATTAATTTTTCTTTAAAATTTATAAGATAGTTTTTTTTTTTGTTCACAACTTTAACACTGTCTGTATGGGGCAGCAAACTCTTCTATGTCGGGACGGACAGAACAGAATAGAAAGCAGCTTCACTGTCTGACGACCTGCGGAGCTATGCAGGAGTACGTTAGCTGGAATGCTGGTCCAAGCATTTTTGGTGGAGAATATATTCTCTGTTTGGGGGCGGATGACACCCTCATAAAAGTGTCCTTAAAGATCTACTACTACACAAATGCACAAACACATATACACAAAAAGCACAGAGAGGGGGCGAAGCCGTTTTTATTTTTTTTTTCTTTTTTCGTTTTGTATGTGTATTACTTTTTCGGGGATAAATGACGTCATGGATGACATTTAAGGATAGTCAGCCATGTTAACCCCTCAGAGAAAAAGGCGGAGCTTAATTTGATTTAGACGGGGACATTGGGAGTGAGAACATAATAGGAACTCTTACAATAAGCTTAATGAAATAAAAGTTATGCCAAGGCAAAATGAAGTTAGCGTTGCGTTGTGTAAAGGATAGAATACGGCGCCATTTCACGCTACCATACTGATACTAATGCATTTCTTTTGCCCCCTGACTCGTGTTTACATATGGAAAAAACATATTTACACGACTTAATAAACATTTTTTAAATAAACCGCAATTTTAAATCTAGAAGAAGAAAATACAAAAAAAAGCGAGGTAACAAAAAAGCGAGTTAAAAAAATGTCGAAAAGAATTTAGGTAGAAAAGTATCTAAAGTATGCGTTGTATGAGGAGGGCATGTGGAATGCTCTTAGTCAGCAGAAAATTCTATGAATAGGCAAGCAGTAGGTGTAGAGATATGTGCGTTTTTAGTGGAAAGGTATGACAGGCAATGGATAATCAAAAAGCCTAATCAGTTTCATTCCCTGACAAGTCTTGGAATTCGCCTTCACATACAATACGACTGACAACGTGACAACTTGACTTTTGGCATTTTTTTTTTTGCCCACATTCGGTAATGTGTGTTCAATTTGACAGTTCGTGGTAAGATAAAAATCGAAAATGTATGCATGTCATCGTTTTGTAAAAAAAAACAAAGTCAAGTACTGTCGATAAAATCGCTGAGAGGGGCTTTCTTAACGTCTAAAGTACAACAAATCGCGCAATATCTCTACTGGAGTGTATAATTGAGAATCTATTTTGAAAAAAGGAAGAAGAAGAAACTAACATGATTTCCATGTCAGTCCGACATGTTTTTTTAACTTAAGATTACTCTTTCATTTTATGTGAAAGGTGGACACATAATCGAAGAGTAAATAGCGTGTAAGAACATTGTTAAGGCAGATACAGTGGTGGTTAGTAGGAATAGTTCACCTGATTTCTACGGGAACTACATGGAGCAGATTGGTTACGTTTTTGGAAACGTTTGGACTGCTAAGCGAGCTTAGAGGTTCGAGACACAAGTTTTTGACATAAAAAAGCTAGTAGGTCCATTTTATTCGTGCGAAAAACATAACATTTACAAACTGTCGAGGTAAATATTTGTATTTTTGGAATATCAGAGCTAAGATTGAAGAAAAGTAGGCGGAATAGAAGTACTTAATTTAAGGCAACTGACAAAGGACCATGCTTACTAGAAAGTCTTGTTGTTTGAGCACTAGTGTAATCGTGCTTAATGTAAATCTCTGGAAAAAGAAAACATTGGCAAGACTGTTTCATAACGAGCTCCTTCTTTTTAAAGCTTCAAAAGGAACACTCTCTGTACTGGAGATCTAAAAACTGGTTAACAACGACTTCGATTATAAAATAAAGAAAGAGGGTTGAAGGAACACTTGTCGCGTCTTGTTGGTTAATAGACTTTGTAATTAAAATATGTAAGTCCATAATAGTACATATGTAGTTAAAATAGCAAAGACACCTTCAAAACAAAGAATGAGTTGGAACTTTCTAAGTAAGCCTTTCTTATTTGCAAATAAGGAATATCAAATTGTTCCAATTGTAGGAAAACGTTGCTCGGAATAAAATATCGTTTAGGTCGTGTACTTTTCTAGTTACTCAAAGATAGGTACATATGAGGTCCGACTTAGCAACTATTTAAAAAAAAAATTTTACGATAAAAGTCCCAGTAAATTTAGAGGGATGCAACAAAAATCCTCAACATTCGGTTGAAATTAATCCATTTAGGCTACCCTTTCAGTCTAAAGAGCGTCTAAAGTTGATCACTTGGGGTATTTGGAAAGGTCTTGCAGTAATAAAGTTGAGAAAATAACCTAAAGACACATAATGAGTTAATATAAATGCCTTAAGCAGGGTATTGTTACCCTAATTTCGAGTGTAATCTTTAAATCAAAACTCAAACTGTTGAACAAGGATCGATGACGTTGACCATAAGAGTGGTTGTTATTTATAATTTTCAATCTAATCCTTTGAGCTTAAAATAATAAAATAGTGACATCAGCACTTACACAAGTAGTTTAAGCCTTATCCAACTTATCAGCGGAAGTATTTCAAAGCGTTGTTTGATCCCCTATCAGCATTCGTCCTTCGATGACATTTAAAATAATCAAAATCATCGTGACAGCATGATTTTAACAAAAATAAGGAAATTGCCATAAATGTCATTATTATCTTAATCATATAAATTATATTTTTCTGATAACAACTCTTTCGTAAAGTTGAGGGTGGGGGCTATACCCAATTAGGAGTTTCAATACACACTCGTATATGTGCAATTTTTTATTTTATCAACTTTGCTGCCTATTATAATACTTCTGTTATCGGAAATATTATCGACATTTAACAAATTGAGGTAAAATATCGAATCCTTATCATATTTTTTTTTGTATACAGGTTGCATGACAGGTGGTAGCCTATACCCTCGATAAATATATATTTTGAGTTGAAATATCATTCAATTGATTGAAACATATTGTTATCCATAAAAGCGCGCACTTCACATTTTATAAACCACAAAAGGGATACCAGTCATATATGTAGTGTTCTTTTTAAGTTTTAATAAAATAGACGTAATATTCGTTAAAGATAATTTATTGCAAATGTTTGGACCTTATAACTTATAGACTTTTTATCAGGATATCAAGTGGGTGTTAGTCATAGAATTGAGTTTTATTTAAAAAGTGCTACTTGGTTAAATTTTAGTTTAGTTAAAACGGATATTTCAAAGAGTGATAGCTATTTGTAAGTGTTAAGAAACGGAGAAAATAATAAGAAAAGTTTTAAGTGAAATTTAGTGGTTTAGTTTTTAAATTAAAATCTACAGCGCAACTTATTAAGGTAAAAATAAATGTTATAAGCATTTCACTTCGTCTTACCTCAAATGGATCCTTGAATGGTGGATGGAGTTTTATTCTACATATCCCATATGTTCAGAATTTTAATCGAAAACGTAATTGTATGCTTAATTCTACTATTAACTCTAAAATGTATCGACTATTTTTAAAAATATCAATTTCCCTTAAGACACCTCTGAGAGATGCAATTTGTATGCCTTTTATCTGCAACAAATGTCGCAACGTTTAAAGGTCATTCATGGCATTCACGATGGATAAGTTTTTTAAGTTTCAGATTATCTGGTCATTCCCTATGAATTATGGTATGAAGGATCTTCTGGTTGTTATATGTTCGTTCTCAGACTGCACTCAAGGCAATAAACTTATAGGATAAGCTTTATCTCGACTTAATTTTCTTGATTTTCATCCATCACTCTATGGCAATCGTTTTGTCGATCATATTTGAGTTTAAAATCCAACCATCACCTGTTGACAGAGAAATGGTTGTCCTCGGTGGTAGTTTTTAAAAGGAAAAACAGAACAGAACCAAAACCTGGAATAGAATTACAAAAATAACTTAAATGGCAGTGACATCTGTGGATAAAAATATTATGGAAAGCAAGTTATAGTAAGTTTTTGGTTAACCAAAATTCGAGTTTTCGAAAAAACAAAGCTCAATGGAGGCCCCAATCGAGAATGCAAATCCTGAGAAGTATTCCTTAGAGCTCTGTCCAGCAAATTTACTTGCCAATCTACACACTTTTTCCTTTTTTTTTTCAAGGATGTGTTGCATTTTTGTGAAGGAATGTTTCGAGCCCCAAAATGTGGAAACATTTTTAAATTTGAACTGAAATTTAGCATTTCACTGATTTCATGTACACAACACACATTCCTTTTGTGTCTAAATTTACAAAGATGATCAGTGAGAATAATAAACTACGAAACGATGAGTATTTTACCAGTCATTTTCTGGGGTCATTTGCACGGACATGCCAATTTTATTGCACTGCCTTCCAGAACAGATCTGTACTAAGAGACACACCAGACCCCAGTTCATGTAAAACGAAAAAACAAAAAACTCTGCCACCTCTGTGAATCTCTACTTTATAGGCTGTCTTAGTTGGAAGACTCATCTAAACTTGCCTGGATTATACTGCTAGACAAGGCTCAGAGAATGACTTCTCAGTATCTGCATCCTCGATTAGGACCTCCATTGACGATTGAGTTCCTTACGAACACGATTCTGTGTGACTTGACTCTCCAGGATGCAGGCCGACTAAAAAGATGATCGGGAGAAGAAAGAAAGAAATCTCGATACCACACAGTAGAAAAGACTGCGGACAACATATTGGGGTCTTAACGGAACCCTTAACCTTTTATTGCAACACCTACTGCGGAGCATTTCCTTGCCAAGTGTCCTACCGTTGTTCGTATTAGGTAGTAGATCTTCAGTGCCGATGTGAAGGGTACTGGACTTACCGATACCTGCTAAAGGAAAGCAGAACTAGACATCCGGTGACATTCAGAAAAAGTGCCTTTTCACGAGAACCGTTTCTTTAAACGATTTCATTTCATCTGATTCAAAGAAGGGGCTTCACATGATATGCGAGTATTAGAAAAGTCAACTCCTTTCATCAGAAATAAGGATCGGAAGGGTTTGGATTCTGAAAGCTTTATGCCTATTGTTAAACTAGAGAGACTAGGGAAATTAGAAAGAAGGCGAAGGAGATACTCATACACATTGGTTTTAAATGTTTGTGGTTTGTAGCAATTACGAAATTCAGAGCTATTCATATGCCAAGATCTAGGAAAGAATCCCTATATTTCACAGTATGTCCGGAAATTGGTTTAAGTGGTAAACTAATGAACATTCAAAGCAATTGGTGAAGGGGCTGAATGCAACTGAAAGAAACTATAAAACAGTGAGAGACAGGATAGATTTCTGTAATTTTGTTTTCACCGACTTCAGAATGTCACTATCTCGTATTTTTAAATTAAATCTAGAAAATGCAGTGAAATTTTTGTTGACCATTGTTCTCGAGCTTTGGGTATATGAACGCCTTATAGATTGAGGACCGATCAGAAGCATTATTATTGTAAAAATATGCGACCAAATTAATATTGAAAACTCTCATTTAAAAGTACTGCCTATCCTTCTGTAGCTCTAGCCAACTTAGCATTGATTTGCGTTGGCGTTTTCATGCGTATCCGGCCTATCCTGATAGAATTTTGGATCGTGACCCCGATTTACTTTTCTTTTCCTTTAAATCAACAGCAGCAACATCTAATGTGGTAAAGCTTTATCAATTAAATTGTTTGTGGGTCCATCTTTTTGGAATAGATATTGGACTTAATAAGGTTTATACATATCCACCAGCTTTGTGTTGTAGTACTCCTTTCTTAGACATCGAATCACCAACTTCATCTTATACATACAAGTTCATACTTTGATGTTCCCCGACTCATGTGGAGGCATATGCCCATTCGCTTAATTAAGCGTCCTGGCATCCTCCATTGTTTTTAGGCCATTAAAATTGAAGTTGGGTCTTCGTTATCATCCCAAAACTCAAGGTTGCGATTCGAAGACGTAGTTGGAGCGATATAGTCTACAGACTACATCCACACATTGATAGAGTTCAACGTAATTTATCGTCACCTAACTATCTGTATCGAATGTTTCTGGAATGTGTACTCAACGCCCATCAAAACACAAGTGTATGTTTACACATCGACCCAGATAAAAGGATTCAAATTGTTTTTCACCGGCATCCATAACAATTTTTCGTACAACGTCCTGATTTATTTGTACAACTTATCTAAATACCCCTCGTTGTTGTCTGTTTACATTTCGCATCCGCTAATCCAATATTTTATGATGCCCGCATTTGGGATACATTTCGAATCACCACTACTATTTATCGTTCCCTGAAAATTATCACTTCAATCGAAAAGTGCACACATATATCGTACATACTTTTAACCAGAGCACCACCTAACACAACGGTTGCTGTGTGTTAATATTTAAATAAAAGCTAGTTTCGCGTTTCTGGTTAGCAGTGATTAATTGAAAATTATAAATTACACATTCGCCAATGCAAATGTTCCATATCCTTTGTTATATCAATTTTGCAGGCGAAGAAGGCTGTATGTTTGTAGGTGGCATCGTCCTCGTTCACCCTCATTAAGCATTAATTGGGGTACGCAATTCGGAGGCGAAATGAAATCATTGATCAACATGAAATAATGAACTGATACTGTTGTTGATGTTTTTAGGGCGATACTAAAATTTTGTTTTCAGTTGGGAGCACATTGTTGTGCATGTTGTCAAGAGTTATTTAACCAGAAGGGATTTAATCGGATTATGACGCATTTGAGATTATTGTTTGGTGTTTAAGCCTTGTACGATTTATTTTTTCCTTCCCTACATGGTTCGTGTACGTATGGAGGGTATTGATTTTGGTTGGAGCTCCTCTACATCCTTGTTCGCCCACTACCCCACTTGGTGGAGGAAATTGTACATTTCCTCATCAGCACGCCCTTCGTTTAAGGCCATTTTATACAAATCACATTTTATGTACCACCCACTGTCTATTTACAGATTTCCATGGAAGTGGTGGTTACGCTTTTGCTATTGGCTGGTGGTGTATGGAATTGCGCACTGGCTGGATTCTTATCCCCAGGACTACAGCGGGATGTGACGTCACTGTTGGATACTTTTCCCGCAGATGCGCATAATCAGGATTCAATCGTATCGTCGGGAGTAAGAGTAACTCGAGATTTTCCTTCTTTAGCTGTTGAACATGGTCCAGTCAGCGTAGTTCAAGATTGGAGTTTGGTGTGTGTACAGCTCTGCGGGTGAGTGTCCAAAATAAAAATTAATATCCTGTGTGTTGTGGAATTTTTTTTTTTTTTTAAAGGAATTCAAAATAAATTTCTTGTAACATTTTTTCTAAAGCGTAAAAAATTGTGAAAATTGTTGATGAATTTTTGTGGACTTAAGAAACAAATTTTGTGATTGTGTTGTAAAAAAATATCTAAATGACCTTTTTAGGATTTGCAAGTGACTTTTAAGTGATTTCTTTACAATTTGAGTAAAAATAAAATAAAATTAAAAGTGTGTTACCCCATAAAGATTGAAAATGATTGCGCCATCTAAAGGTTCACCCGCCATCTTTTCCCAAGAAAAAGAAAAAAACACGTGATAACAGTCTTAATCATTATTCCTCTCTCCTTATATACCGTGTGTGTGTTTCGGTTACCTTACCCGTTGTTGTCTTCTTCATTTTATAAAAAAGAAAAAATTGGAAAATGTCTCCAGTCCCCATCACCTTCGTGAGCCCCAAAATATTCATAGAATTGATTTTTAGCACATATGTAGATAGAAATATAGGTAGAATATATAAGTTTTAGTGGAGTAATAGGTAAAATGGGTTTCTTGGTATTGAAATTTTCTAGGTCCACTAAAACACTATATAAATAACCTTGAAACTTATGTTTGTTTGTCTTTATATACATATTTCTAATAAAAATAGTTAAAAACTTATTTTTCGTTTTAATGATTTTTTAAATCGAATTAAATTTTTTATCGAACATTTTCAATATTATTTATTTATTTTTTTTAATTTAACACATTACTCAGGTGAAAAAAATGATTGCTTAGAACTATAATTTATTTCAAGGATAAAGATCATATTCAGGATATGTTGAAAAAGTAGAAACAATGTTGATAGTGCGATTCAGATTCATGTTGCATGAAGTTAGTTCCATGTGATGGAACGTAGTGTTTTAAAGAACTTTAAAATGTCGTGTTTGATGTGTTATTTATTGTTATGGTTTTAATGTGGAAAAACAAGAGATTTAAAATTGTTGCCGGCATTTTTTGTCTCTCCACAATAGTCTAAAATTGTTAATAAATCTTTTAAAATTCCCACGTTTTGAGAACGAATTAAGAACGATGTACAAGTTTCAGATCTTTTGAAACTAAAAGTGTCAGTATTACTGGTGTCATAAGTTTCATTAGAGTTTTGTACGTTACTTCGACTGACTATGTCGGCTTGATACTTGGCAAAGGTGTTCCCATTTTGATGAGATGATGAAAAGTATTAGTAAGTTATGGAATGCAATTTGATTCCTGAACCAACAGCACTATAATAGGGCTATATACCAAAATCACTGATGTTTCATATATTTGTACTGTGCACTATGCCAATTTACTTTATCTCCAACGCTTAAAATTATTACATCGATGATTCACCGAATTTATACTATTAAAATTTTTGTAGAACAATAAAAATTTCAGGAAAATGTCAAGATAAACCTTCTCAAAAACAGCTTTTAAAAAGAAAAACACTGATCTCAATTTCCTTTCAAAATATGTATGTGGAAGCCCCCATTTTCTGCCTAAAAATCTATTACCTAGTTTTAAATAATAATTTATAATCATTTTAACTATACATGTATTACATTTCGGAAGAAACGGATAATTCGAAATCTTCCATTTTAACTGACCTCAAATTGTTAGTAGAAACAATTTTCAAATTATTAAAACTGGTCCTGGACTGAGTTTTACTCTATTTGCTTCACGGAAAAACAACATTAATCTAGATCTTAAAGTACCTGTGTCTTGTTTTTTAAAGAAAACTACTTAAAGTCAAATAATCATAAGGATATATGTTTCTCATGAAAAGCAGCAAAACTCTTTATATATCTGTCTAGATAAATATATATTTTTGAAGTTTCGTTCAATTGAAAATTTATTTAAATCTAAATAAGAAAAAAATATTAAAGCTAAAAAGCCATAAATTCCCATGAAGTAGATGACTCTTATAACAGAAAAACAATATCATTAAAAATTTCAGTCATTTATTAGCCGAAAACAAAACTAAATTACTAAGCGAAATTTTTGGTTCAAATCGTGCCATTCTAAATACTTTTTTAAATTTCATTTATACATAACCTAGGTGGAAAAGGTTTCAATGATTTTAAGGGACCCGGTCCATTTTCTTCAATAATCGCGTTAGCTGCAAGTCAAAATCTATTCACGACTAAGGCATCTTTTCTGTTTCGAGTTGGCCAGCAAATTCATGTACCCTTACTTCCATACGAATAAGTTGTCGTTCATGTTCAGAACCGGCCGGCGACCCAATTCGTCTTACAATTTCTCTGTAACAAGCGTTCCACTTTTTTTTTTTTATATAAAAATAGTCTACGAACATGAAATATTTTTTGTACTTTTCGATAAGTTGTCCTTAAGAAAAGAGAGTATTTTTTTTCGAAGAAACATGTTTTTACATCAATTTAAAGGGGGATTTTTCGATTTGATCACCCCTACTTCTGAAAAGACAAGAAATTATAGCCCATGTAAGACATAGTAAGATTAAAATGCGCAGTATTAAAGTTTGCTGTATCCAATTAAATTCAGCAAAAAAAAACTCTCCCACCGTGGTGGAATAAAGATCTTTCTAATCTAGGAAAGATGACCTGAGATATCTTCAATATGCGTGGCTGTCTGCAGAGTCAGGAAGCGCTTTCTCCATAAAGAGTTCCTAACACCGGAGGATCTTCGGAACGCCTCGACTGGAGATATTCTCAAGTTCATTAGGAAGATAGAGGATCTCCTTGTCTAATTGGCTCCAGGCACAATAGATCTTTAAGGTCGCAGTGCCATATGCGTCTGTCGCAGAGCCTTAATAATAATAATAATAATAATAATCTTCAATATCTGCTACAGACACAAATTCTGGAAGCCTAACAAGGACTGCCTTAAGCTGTACAAAAAGGCCATCAGCAAGGCTAAGTCACAGGCCTGAGCAGAGTACTGCCACTCCATTGAAACTCTTAACGATTCAGCCAGACAAAGCAAAATCCTGTCCAAAGAACATTCTAACGACCAGATGGAACATGTATCGGCGTTGGTGTGCAGGCAGCACTGAACACGCAACCCTCACCCTGGAAAGAAATAAACGCACTTTTAACCGAGGAAAAGATTTCCTGGGCCATCAATAGCCTCTCCCCCTAAAAGTCACCAGGCTTTGATGGGATTATGCTCCAAAAGAATTTGGAGAAGGTTCTCCCCTGGCTAACGGCCATCTATCGTGGCTCCCTTCCACATCCACGAGAACTGAAGACGTGTTCGAGTCGTATTCATCCCCAAAATCGGCAAGAGAGATCATGAGTCGGCCAAGGATTTCAGACCCATTAGCCTTACATCCTTTATACTTAAGACATCAGCGAATCCTGGATATTACAGTTGGTCTGGATTAACATAATTATACATTCATATGTAGATTGTAGTACAATCGTCGATTCCCTTACGCTGAGATCCTTTCTCAGATCAAGATCTAATGCAGACAAGATTAGGCCAAAAAAATATGATACACTCCTAAAAAAAAACAAAAACATTGGTTTCACAGCTAGGGTTCTTTAAAATAAGTTCAGAGAAATGCAAGAAATACATATGTAAATGCAAAGTCTCATTTAAACTTCATGTCTTCTTTGAGCGGGCTCCGGATCCGTGTAGAGTCTTTGCCTGAGACACAGCAGTCTTCCATCACGGGCTGTTTCGTATTCTCCAGATCAAGCCTCCTGGCATCCGCGATAATTCTGTCCTTTAAACAGAGGTTCAGTCATTCTTATTGTCTCAAAATTGAAGACTGTGATTCAAAGATTCCCATTGCTGGAGCACTATTCACTTGATGTGGCTGAGCCAATGAAGTCGAATTTTTTTTAAACTTTTGATTAACATCTTGATTCAGCTGAAAGAGTTTATTGTTGCATTTTCTCCTCGAAACGGCTTTGTTTTCCTGCTTATCCTTCAGCATTCGAGATCATATATAGCAAAATTAGCATCATCAGAAGACGCATTTTGTCTTCCGAAATCGGAGCTTTAAACGTATTTATTTTGCAAACCGAAATAGCTGCAGTTTACTCGAGTAAGTCTTCGTTGAATCTCCACTATGGTGTCATTTGTAGAGTTGAATGAATGTTCCAAACTCTTAAATGTTATATAGAGTCTTTTGCATTGATCAACTTTAATATTACCAATACGACTTCACATTAATAGTCCATCAAATATTAAAATTGTTCGCATGTTCCTCGTTTAAATGTGCATTATGTACAATTATAGCAAACGTATGCAGAAAAAGGTTTCAACTGAAATGCAATAAGAAAAGGTAGGAGCAGGACGATGTCCGCTGGATTTTTTATTTTTATTTTTTTCCTGTATTCAATAAATCAATGATTACAAGGACATTTTAATGCAAAAATATTCGTATTCTACCTTCTTTGGTAACTTTTTATTCATCATACACTTGCATACATACTCGTAAATGTGACGGTGATATTCGCATGCAGGAGAGTACATAAATTTCGTTCGTTTTTTTGCTTGTATGAAGATTTTTTACTTCCGGTTGCATCCGATGGTGCAGTGATTCTGACTTGGTCGTGTTATTTATTGGAAAATGATTTTAAAAGCTCGATTTAACCCGTATTGAAGGTTTTTCAGGAAATAAAAAGGAAGGAATGTTCTAAAGATGAAAAACTAGGACATTTCGGATCATGGGATTTATTTCGCTCCAGAAAAAGATAAAAATGTAGTTGTAATCTACTCTTACAATATACAGCGATTAGGTACGTAATACATACAAGAAGATATCCTTTAATCTTCATCGATATCGAGCATCTTGTTCGTGGTTTCTACTCTAGTTGTCTAGGCTTGGATTTGTTGTCATCAAAAATCGTCGTTTTTGTTTCAAGCCTGCACCAATAATTCAAGACGACGATAAGTTCCAAGCAACGTGCTTAAGTAGTTTTCTGGTCATTGTTCCTGAGACACTTTTGTACTAATTATTTCTCAAATGACGTTTTCTTTTTCTGCCTAATTTTTGAATCCAAAATTGATATGGTCACTGTAAGCCGTGTTTCTTTTCTCGTCATGATATTAGGTGAATTGATGTTCAAGAGTAAAGAGATCCTAGCCCACAGCTTTTCTTAAAATCGCTGTAAATGTGAAGTTTCTTCCAAGTTCTAAAACCTTTCTGCGGCTTTGTATTTAGCTTTTGTTTTGGAGAATCTTAGACATTGTTTACTATCATAGTTGTATCTGCCACTTTGTTGTGAAATTTGATGGGTAATTTGTATTTTAGATGGCATCTGTTATTTTTCCTAAGATTATTCATTAACTAATCCAATGTTTGTTTTTATATTTCAGAGCTGCCCTGGGGGGTGACCCATGTGCCCCCTATTGTTCATCAGTGACGGTACCACTAAGTGTCCAAGAATCGAATGCAGAAATCCTACTCAGTCCCAATAAAGATGTGATATGTGAAGATCTTTGCACATTGAAACTGGGTAAGGAAATATATTTTTATTTTCCAAAAGTTCAAGGCTGATGATTCTTCTTGGGATGAGAATACATACATTTTGGTTTTTTAATTTTGTTATCTGCTTACATCATTTAGGACATTTGCTATAACTTGGGTTTTCAAAGCCTTTTGATAGTTTAAGCAAAAGAACGTTACTGAATGTCACTTTCGGCTTCATGGCAGCCATATGAAGAAATTTAAAATTTGAAATAAAAACGAATATGACTTTTAAAGCCAACAGACGAAGGAACTAAATATTACCTGTTACTTAAAACAGTCTCAGGAGGAATTTTTTACTCAATGTGGAGTCCCATAGGACTGTAAACTGTCGCCACCACTGGTTTTAGTGGGTGCATTTGAACGGCGTCTTACACAATTTTAGTTAAATTAAATTGAGTTAGTTGTCCAATGCCCTTTTAAAGGCACGTTAAGGAGGCAAAGGATTTTAATTATGTCAGATACAATGCAATACTGAATTACATACATTCACTGGCTGTATGAACTTCGCTGTGGAACTATTTAATCAATTATCTGCACTGTGCAATGATAAATCTTTATTAAGAGTCTTTGACAAATTGGTCCCACTTCTTACTCATTAAGTCGTTCAAGTCATCCAATCTGCCTTCAACTTAAACCATGATACCGAATTTAAATTCTGTGACCAACTGTCATCATCGAAATGACTTACCTCCTTGAGCTTGATTCCTTTGATTAATGTAAAATATTGCATATCCTCACATCTATCCATAATCAATCCTTCTTAAGCCCAACTTACCAACAATTTTATTTTTCTTTCAAGGTGGGAGTGTCTGCAAATGTTCGAGTTTCGCATCGTCCCGCTCCGTACAAAATCGCAACCAAGTATGTCGTTCATTTTGTGTCAACAACTTGGAGACTCTAGCTGGTTGCAGTCTCTGTAATGCAGTCCGACCGATAAGACAATGGGCCGCAGAGGATTTGGTGCCAGGCGATAACGCGAATGCAGATTCACTTGATAACACTAACGTAGACGTTGCCGCTGGTCTTGCCAATCTTGCTACCACCCCATCAACAACGCCCGATTGGGATGCACTCTGTGTTACCCTCTGTAAAACCGGCGATGGTGGGTCATTGTGCAATTGTGATTTGTCGCCTTTCTTTTAAATTCTACATTGTGAGTGCTCCAGAAGGGTTCATGTCAGATGTAATTTCACTGACATTTCAAACTCTCACGGTATTCATAGTGTACATCGTTACCAGAAGTTCTGTTTTATTTAATTTTAAATGATTTTCTTACCTTGTAATACAATTTCTTAAATTCAATGACAAATCACCTTTTATATTTTGATTTTCAATAAAAGAAAAATTATTGTTATAAAAAAAAAAAATCCCTATGCGAATCAATTAATTTGTAATTAATTTGTAAAGCATGTTACAACAAACAAACATTATATAGACAATATATATGTATAAAAAAAAAAAGAAAAAACAAAAGAAGAACTTATTTAGAGCAAAACACAAGTGTAACAAATTATTATTATTTCGAGGTAGTTTATCTGTTTAGTTCATGAGATTTCAAAAAAAGAAAAATTCAACAAAACACATAAGGGCTTCCATGTGCCAAAGCCTGAGGGCTTGGTGCAAAACCTTAGATGAATAACTTTTAACAACAACAAAAAATATACATTTTAAAACGTTATCTATTAAAACGTTCACTGTCACGACCCGCTTTGATTGGTTAGTACTCGGTAGCTCTTAAGTTGAAATTCTGCTGAACATCCGCAGTGTATATTTTAACTTCAATTGGTCTATCTCTCTCTCTCCATATATGTCGCATTGAAACTCAACATGGTGACAGAGGCTTCGAGAAGGTCGTTTCTTGGTTTTGCTCCACTGTGGAGTCATTGCCATCAAGTTGAAATTGAATGCTACTTTCAAACCAAACAGAGAGTGTGGTTATACTTTCTTTTTTTCTCAAAGGAAACACATTCAAACCCTAAAATTAGAAAAAATAAATTTAAAAAAATTATAACCCTAATTGGATTTAAAAATATACATTTACTAAAAATCTACTGTCCATTGATATTACACATTCCCAACTGGAGAGTACCGTCTGCCTTCCAATTCAAGTAAATCCGTGACAGTCAACCTATTTAATAAAAATTAATTGAATGGAATTATTAATAAAAAATAAAGAAAAAATATTGTTTTTGATTGATAGAATCAGCATATCAATTTTGAAACAATAAATTCAGTTTAAATGTTTTTCTTTACATCTTCATAAACACAAACTTAAAAAAAAAAAAAACAAAAAATACAATAAAAACTTACCATATTTGCATGTCTATATAAAAATATATATACATACATATAAAACAACAAAAATATTTATACATACATATAGTTAATAATCAATTTAATAATGTTTATAATGTTAAGATCTTATACTGTTGGAAGACATTAGTAATAACATTGGCTTTTTTGGAAGACATATATTAATTAAGTATATTTAGATGTTAACAAGACGATAACAGTAAAAACAAAATAAATATATTATATTCAGAGAATGCCATGAACTAGATCTGAAATCTTCGCTGTGACTGACAATAATTAATATAAATGTCACATTAAAACAAGAAAAATAAAAAAAAAGATTTAAAAAAAAAAAACTAAATAATCTTAAGTAACAATTTAAATAGTCTGTTGGAAAAAAATAATTAACATCTTATACAACAGACATTGTTACAATATCTATATGTCAATATTTAATCCTTAAACAATTTTGTGACGCATATTTATCATATCGTATACATATATACTTATTATTATAATATTAAACCGTTATTGACTATCTCAATCTTGAAGCTTGTTGGTTTTTTTTTTTAAAACAAAAAAAAGAACGAAAACTGAAAAAGTCATTATGGCAATATTGTGCGTAAAAAAAAAAAACAAAAATAATAATTCATATCTCAAGTTATTTGCATACTTTAACTTAAATGAAAAACAAAACATAAAAATATATATAATATGTGTGTGTATTAAAAAAAAGAATAAAAAAAAGTTTAAATGTTATAACTTAGCCCCCTGAAAAAAATTATGTGTTTTATTTTTAAATACTTAACAAGTTTAGCGAATGTTAACAGACAATTTTTGTTTATTATTAAGTTTAATACTGGCTAACAGCACTTATATCTAAAAACTTTATTATTATTATTATTACAGAGTCCGGGAGGGTTGTTCACAGCCATCTTTTACCAGTAAGTCGGCTTTTTCATTGCCCACTATGTGCAGGAATCCAGTGAAGGATGACCATGTTGTTTCAAGCTGGGTTCGCGATTACATTGCGGGTTTCGAGGAATAGTTTGGATTTGATGACAAGCGACTCGAGAGCTTTTAGGGCAGCTTGACTACCTGAGAAGATAAATATGATTTTCCGCATGACGTGAGAGGACTGATTGAGTCTCACACATTGATTAGTGGCAAGGAATTCGGTTTGGCTTGGAATATGGACGCGAATTCACCAAGGCTGACTGAGAAGTTCGCACATGATGGTTCTCTAAAGATTCCGGAACCAGTTTCTGTTTCCATTTTGGATCCGTTTATATACCTGACGAGGTCAGAAAGTGATGGTTGGGATTTGTGATGATAAATCCAAGATGACATTGAGTGCAGCAGTTGGAGTTGTGCGAAGGCATCCTGATATGCAGATTTCGACTAAGCATTGGACTTGTTCTAAAACCTTGAAGTGGCGATTTCCCAAAGTGGATCTTGTACATTAAAGGTGTTATGCATGACATTGACCTTGCGTAGCAGTCTGGATATTGGCTGGTTAAAACCGTAATTTGTGCGCTGAGTAACTAGTTGGAAGAGGGATATAGACCTGATATTACGTGGGTTGGTGTTAAACGAGATCATTTGCAGTAGTGCGGGACAGTCGATGTTACCAGATTTTCATGCCTTCATAGTACGTCGATATGAAAGAGTTTTTGATAAAACCATCAGCTTATGCGGATGCCCCTGAAGAGACAGAGTGATGGAGAGATTTGTGAACGGAAAGTTCGTAGTTGACTCTTATCATTGCTCGTGAAATTTTTTCTACCAACCTTGGGAGCAGTGGCCACATTCTAACCGGACTTCTTCTCGGAATGTGTCCTAGCATCTTTCAGGCGGATACCTGCGCCGCTATTATTCTCGATTCCGGTATAAAGGGAGTAGCCAAGCAGCGCTCAAAGCAATGAGTTCCCATTACTTTAACTCATAAGCCGTTCTAGACTGCTTCAATACTCTCCAAAGCCTCTCAAAGCGAAATGAAGTCAAGCTCTGGTGGGTACCAAGACACAGAGGAATTGAAGGTAATGAAATTGCAGAACAACCTGCCAGGATAGGCTTTTCAGAAATGTACATAGGTGCCGAACCTTTCTGCGGCATCCCTACTTCTGCGTTCAGAATGAGTCTGGACAGTTGGGAAAAACGAGACTTCATATCCTACTGGAACAACACTCAGGGACTCAGACAGGCTAAAAGGGCCATCCGACCCCTGAACAAAACCACAAAAAATATTCAAAAACCATAAAAGGGACGATATCAGAAGACTTGCCAGCTTCCTCACCGGTCACAGCAGCCTCAGATATCACTAACATAAACTGAATATAGTTCAGGAATCTGAATGCAGACTCTGCTTAGAGGAAGACGAACCAACGGAACACGCTCTATGTGAGTGCGTGGCTGTCTGCAGGGTCAGGAAACGCTGTCTCAACAAAGAATTTCGAAGGACATTCGTAATGCCTAGACTTCTTTAGCCAGCTATCAAAAACAATTAGGTAAAATCTTCACATGTCCGAAAAGTCGACCGAAGTTGAAGTGCCGGACTCTTATTCTCTGATTTCAAAAAATAAACGACCAATTTTACTATTTCAATCTAAATTTCCATTCATTTATTTAAAGAGGAATAGCTGGAAGAACTTTTCCCTTACATTCACCAAAACCAATCCTAAGTCCGTTCTTTTGGCAATGACCACGAATGATAATTTCATCTCCATCTTGAATGAATTTCCTTGTGCCACCACTTTGCAGGTTGATGTTCTTTGAACCCTTCCAACTTAGTTCCAACATTGATCCATAAGAATCCTCCGTTTCACCACTAATTGTTCCGGAAGCCATCAAATCTCCTGGACGAATGTTACATCCAGTTACAGTGTGATGTGTGATTTGCTGCAATGGTGTCCAGTAGAGAGACTTGTAATTCGAGCGGGAGATGTTTGTCTCCACCTGGTTTTCAGCTAAAAGAGTAAAATGCTTCATAAATAACTCAAAAGCCTTTAGGCCTCTTACTTACGTTTCAGGGCCACTTCAAGGTTAATGTCAAAATTGAACTTCTGTTCTTGCTTTAGATACGGAAAAACTTCCACATCCTGTGGATAGTTGTCAATCAAAAATGGTTCCAATGCTGCAACCGGAACAACCCAAGGTGATATGGTTGTGCCTAAATTCTTTGCAGTGAACGGTCCTAGTGGAACATATTCCCATTTCTGAATATCCCTAGCACTCCAGTCGTTCATCAGTGTGAAACCAAAAACATGTTTCCAGGCTTCTTCAATTGGAATACGATCGCCTAGATTATTTTCTGGTCCTCCAATAAAGAACGCCATTTCCAGTTCGAAGTCGAGTAGCTTACATGGCCCAAACACAGGCGGTTGTCCATCAATGGGTAAGGTCTGTCCAAGAGGACGACGAATTGGTGTGCCTGAGACCACAACAGAACTGGCACGACCATGATATCCAACTGGTAGGTACTTCCAATTAGGCATCAAGGCATTATCTTTCCCTCTGAACATGATACCAACGTTCGTGGCATGATGAATCGATGAGTAGAAATCTGTGTAGTCTCCGATTTGGGCTGGCAGGTGTAATTCGATTTCAGATTGAGGTATTATGGCTCTGAAAATGAGAATGTGGAAATGAATTGGTCTCTGTATGCGATTTTCCAACTTACTTGGCTGTCAGATCTTGATTGATGTGTAGACAAGAATTTTTCAATAACAACTCACGGGTTGTTGTCCTTACTACAGTCCAGGCTTCATGACCGAGACCCATAAGGAGATTAAGAGATTCTGATTTGAGAGCCGTCTGTGAAAAATTTGCTGTCAGTTTGTGAAGGATCTTTGGCGTGGGAGATGTTAACATACCCGTACTCCTGATGGATATAAAGATGAGACAGCTTGTAGGTCCAGCACATGATTGCCTATGGCAACGCCAACTCTCTTTTGCGGCTTGAAAAAGAATGAAACAAGTTTAACTATCAATACGGAATTTTTTTTTTTAAATTTGGTTAACAAAAGCCCTCTAGCTTCTATAAGTTTCTCTTTCTTAGCTTCTTTGTACCTTTGACGGACCATGTCTAGAGACTGTCTGTACTAACGTGAAGAGAGTCCTAGGTATGACTGTGGAATGATGCCCTAGAAATAGACTTTCGGTCATTGCTCTCAAAATGTAGGTGGTTCTTCTCTACGATGGGGAGGTTTATGGCTGATCTGACTAAGCCAGTGCTAGAGGGATATCCAATGAAGCCAAATATGTGGGAGTTATTCTTAAAGGAAACCTCTTTTCACAAAGTATATCGAATCGAAAAAGTCCTTAGTCCTTATCTGGCAGTGGCCTTAAGCTAGACGAGAGGCTTATCCTCACAAAAAAGTCCCTGAGATGTACATATATAGCTATGATGAGACTTTTCGCGTAAGTATGTAACTGCTCGTTGCGCCATACTTTAAAGAACGCCCTATCTCGGGTGTACCATGACTTTCTCGACTCTGACTCTGCTCTAGACTCTCTGCTAAACTTACTTCTTCTTGATTCCTATATTATGGGATCCATTATCAAAGCATCGCGCTATAAACAGTTGTCTAGCTTAAAGAAGTCGAAGTTACTCCTAATGGAATCCATAACATCCATAGACGTTATTTTTTAAATAGATGGGGTCTGCGTTAACTCCATCCACCAAACTACGCCAATGTCCAACAATATTTTCTCAAAACAGGTGGTAAAATATATTAAATCCGCATTGACTGTGAGTCGTAAACAAATTGACTCTATCTAGTTAAAGCAGTTAAACGGGATTTTTGACTTAAATACTAATCAAGTATTTGCATATCAGAAAAACAAAATTCTAACCCCAACTAGAAACTTTCATTAATTGGAACATGTGCTTCGAACTATAAATTAAACTTACATTTGTTGCAGTTGAGAATACTCCATAGGGTAAGTTTTCAATTGGGAAATCACTTCCCTCAGGAACAGGTACAAATGGACTCATTTTATCAGTGTTATTGTTGACACTTTTCTTATCAATTAAATTAACAACACAACAACTTAAGACTATAATGGATAGACTGATCACGCAGACAGTCGGCGATAAACTAAAGTTAACCATACCACGGAGTTGTCATATCATGACACTCTCACTAGGCGAGGAGGCATGTCATCGTGTTTTTCTAGATCTCCCACCTCCCACGGTATGCTTAACTAACCGGGAACTGGTTTTGTGAGTCGTACAAGATTCATATGTTTATATAAGGTTTGAGGGGCTGGAACTTTTGATTAAGAAAAACAAAATTATAACTTTTTATTGCTTAAGACTTGTTCCCGCTTAGGAACCGAATCGAAAAAAGAAGAGATGGAACATCTTTCTTTTTTTTAAATATTCAGAAATTAAAAGGCAAGAATAAAGCTTGAGATTGCCACACTGGCTTAAGGATGCACATTCGTCGACTTGAAGAAAAGAAAACCTATCAAAATGTATGAAATTTTCGAACATTAAAAGGACTATTCAGTCTTTCTGGAAAAAAAAGCTTCCTTTTTCGCTTGCTGTTGTCTAACTATAGGGTCAAGCCATCACTACAACCCTCAAGCATTTAAAACCAACGTGCACCGGTACCTCCTTTCTCTCTCCTCTAATTTCCCTAATGCCCGTGCTCTAGTTCAATAGTTTAAGGGTAGCCATATCCCCTTTAGCGCGCGCTAATAATAAAAAAAAATAAAATCACATTGAAAAGTGCTACTTGTCTTCTACATAAATATTGAAGCGGAAAATCGAATTTTTTAAATTTACCTTAGGTTCCGTCGAAGTCAATACTATGGCGCATAATTTCGAATATTCTAGAGCAGTATAGACGTAAGATTCAATGAGGATTAACATGGATATTGTAGGGAATATTGTAGTCCTGATGTTTCGAACAAGAAATTGACATTTTGTAGACAAATTTATGAAAACTTTTCAAGAAAAATTAACGCCTTCAGCATCTTCGACGTACAATAATTTGAAACGATATTCACTGTCGTTTTAACAAAATTTAAGGAGTTCCAACTAAGTTCTGAAACTAGTTTCACTAGTTTCACTAGTTCAAAATGAATCAGGACCTTATCAAACACGCCTTTCCAGTTAGCTCGGTCCTTAAATAATTACCTCAAGTTGCTCATTCCAGGTTGGTTGAAGTCCCAGTCCCATTGTACGGTCGGATTAGATTCGAAGACCCCACAAGCCAAAGTGTTGGTGTCCATTTGCTCTAAATGTTCTAGCCATCTCAAATGTATTAAAATACAGTCTTTCGAAAAGGTCGATTTCGCTGTTAAGCTTGTATAGTTCGTCATTGAATGTCCTCCAAAGCCTGTCAACGCCAACTGGACCGAATGTCTTACGAACTACCAAGGCTATTTGCTTCCACTTTTGATCAGGTATCTTCTCAACAAGATTCGTTCTTGGCTTAGCAGAGCCTAGATCAACATTACCTTTAGAGATACACAAACAGCTTTACCGGATTGAACTTGCACCTAAATAATTGCTTTAGAAAAAAATTCCACTTAGACTTGTAGCTGTCGTGACTGGAAATTGTAGAATTCTTGTTGTGGATTCTATTTTCCAATCGAGTTTTGACTTTTTTAGAGCTCATATCTTGCGGCCTTTTTTAGCGGTGAATCAGTGTGCACTTAATCGGTCATCGGCTGCGTTTACCCCAAGTCAATCCATTTTCCTACTGGTGTCGAATAGATTGTTGTTGTCACGTCAGTGCAACAATCTTGTGGCGTAACTACCTATTATAAACCAAAAACTCTTGATAAATAGCAAAACCCTTCGGCTTTAAATTCTACTCTAAACCACACGTAAGGTTATAATTATGCTCAATATATGCTATGATAGCTTTAAGTAGTCTTACAAGAGCCTTTTAAAACGTCAAGCCACAACGTAAACTCTTCCAATAAAAGGGAACATTTCCAGTGGTACGAATAATTGTATTCAAGCATTTATATCGGTTATTGTGGATATTTTCGCTATCAACTCCTCATTCACTTTGGCATTGATACTCCGTGACTGATAATAATTAAAAGCTCAAAAAATATAACCCTGAATCTGAAGTGAATATTAAAAGCGTTTCTCCACCTTTTATAGTAAACAACCCCATCAAACCGCACGCCAATGCTTCCATAATTTCATGTTGTTATTGATTTGCATCCACTATCTACTGGAACAGAAAAGAGCGACTATATGAGCAAAGTGGCGTCACAACAGATGCGCAGTACCTTCTATATACAATCGAGCACTTGTTTCAAAATATACACCTTACAACTGAACCTTATCTTTACAAAACAGCTGTTTTTTTCGATTTAAAATGTGAATAGTATCTAATTTTGATTTAGATAATTATTTCAAATATACAAAGCCAAAGAGACACTAAACTGAATCCAGTTTTTACCTTCTATTGCCCAAATTTTTAATTGAGCTGAACAAACTTCTATAAATGTAATTTGAAGTGAAAAACACGAATCCGATATTCAATTACAATTATAAATTTTAGTGAAGCATTCGGGCAATACAGGCTTAACAGTAATTTCCTCTTCCAACAATCTCTCCAGTGCAAAGCAATTTACATGTAAGTAAGACTGTGAAGTATCTGCTTAATTGTATCTTATTCATTTCAAAGGGGAGACGACAAATCAGTACCGGATTCTCTGGCTCTGGCAGTTGAATATATTTCGTTGTTCGCACAAATGATAGCGCCGCCGCCGGGCTAATAAATAATTTATTTATTTATTTTTCCATCTATTCCTTTTGAATACTTAAACATTCCAACAATAATTTCGAATCTATTAACTAATTGTTCGTGAATGTCGACGTATCTAGATTAAAGCTTACTCAATCGATAGGAAATTTTGACGAAAACGGACTTAAGAAAAAAGAAAAGTTGAAACGAAAAATCGGTGCGTACTAGTACTACCTACTGGAAAAATCAATTTTGTTTAAGTTCGTGTATCTTTTGGATGCGAATTGAAGAAGTTTGTGATGTACATGATGGATTACGAGTTTTTTAATTTTTTTCTTTTTTTTTAAATAGGGGGAGAACTTGTTTAATGTGCACTTGTAGAGATAAGAACTTCAGTTCGTTCGTATAGTCCTAACCTAAATATTTTGCTAAACTTTTGTATTGTTTTGACTGACGCATAAAAATATTTCTTTGGTTTTTTTTTCTTGTTTTGTTGTCGATTTTATTGTTTGTGTTATCAAAATGCTTATTTAATACTACAATAGAATTTAAGTTGCTGAGTGGCTAGAGTCTAGAGGAAGAGTTGTGGAGAAGAAGGCTCAACGACTGGAGCCGGACGATTAGTTGTTTTGTTAGTGTTATCTGCGCGGAATACTAAACATGTTTAAAAAAGAAATAAAAGTATGTATATAAATAATGCAGTCATCTTGAAAGGAGAGACCTCGCACTCATACCCTTAATCTGTGTTCTTTGGTGAACTTTTGTAGTCAGAAAGACTGGCTTGTTGTGAGCTCATTTCAAATTAAAATGCCATTCATGCTGTATATCATGTTTAAGTGCCTTGCACTATTATGTCTGCATTTTTAGTTATTGCTTTGTGTTGTTTGAGTGCTTTGTATGTGTATGTGTGTGTGTGTGTGTTATATCTAGATACAAAGAGTCAGATAAATTTGCAGAATAATTGGAGGTGTTGTGTTGACGCCTGGTGGTGGTGCATCCACTTGAGGGAACTCTTAAGGAAACCTTGGCATAACTTGAAGATTTTCGTTTAATATTTGTGTGCTCTCTTTTGTTTTTGTCTTTAGAATGGCTGAGTGGATGGATAATATCCATGTTTTCTGTACTTACTGTACGAAACTTAGTCAAGTTAGTGCAAGTGCAGGTACACTTTAAATCAATTTTTATAAATTAACTTACAAGGGTTTGAAAAGAGAGAATGTTAAAAGTTCAATATTTCAGAAGTAACGTGTATTATACCTGCAAACAAAAATTTATATTTGCTTTCTTATCTGGTAGATATCATTTTTTGTCGGAATTAAAATCGAGTATAATTGCAAGTTTCCAAAGGTAAAGGGTGTTTTCTTTTTTCAAGAGTGTTGTTACAACCTTAAATTGTGTTCTGAGTTTAAAAAGAAATTTCCATGATTTGAAGGCGTTATTGCATAAAAAGTTCCATGATAATTTGCCAAAATATAGTGATTACAAATGTAAAACAGAACGCTTTGACAGCTGACTGGCTGATTTTATATGGTTATGAGATAATCTTGGTTTTCACCAGAAATAAAAGTAAAAATTCATGGTGGCAGATCTTAAAACTCCAAGGACTTCAAAGTTGTTCGCACGACTGGAGGAGATGCCGAATCCGAACGAAACAAAGAAGCTTCTAATGGCAAGTTGTGCTCATCAAGGTGGTGCCGTAAAAAAAACTTTTTAGTTAATTTAACAGGCATTCAAGCCTGAGTCAGTATGCTTAGTGGTCCAAGGGAATAAGCCTTTTAGATATAACGACTTATTTCAGTCTTTTTTGACCCATTGGCTCGAGCTATGCAGAGGGTGCAATGATTACACCTTTATGTAAATATACATATGTATCTATGTAGGCATGTACACCTTAGTAGGCAACAAGTACAAAGGCTTTATTTTGGATTGAAGGTACCTAGTCTTGCTATGAACCTTCCCATTTGCTGAACTTTCCTCTTTTGACTTTTACTGAATTCTTTGAAGTATTAACGTTCTTTCATCCGCCTTAAATACCTGTATATAGGCTAATAATTGAGAACTTGCGTTTGCAGCAACTTGATTTGGAATCAGGTGGTTATGGTTCGTTTGGTATTTCTAACGTTTCGAAGAAAGGTGCAGTACATTGCATTAGAATTCAATGTCAAGTTTGAGTGACTGTCTATTAAGACGAAAAAAGGTCCATTATGTTACCACGGAAATTATAAATAATCTGGATAGCAGCTGATAAAGATAAAAACTTCAAAAAAGCGGAGCAGGCTTTCATATTCCCTATATTCCGTAGATCGTCGAAGAAAAATGCTCCCAAAATGCAGAGATTCATGCTGCCCTAATTGTTATGCAATCTGTTTTGAAAAATATGTAGAATGGAGGAGTACATCGGTACTTAAGGCCTTGGATCTTACTAGATCCAAATTAAATTGAGAAAGAGTGAGTTTTCAAAGTCCGTTCCTCGTTCTTTGGACAAAACAAGGTCAAAGAGAATGAATGAATGAGAGAATAATCTTTGATGAGGTTACAAATATAAGAGGAGAACCTTTTTCAAAGTCGAACCTATATTGGATTTGCTTGCATCTTTTATCAAAACTTATACCGATGGTTTGGTAGTTCAAGAGGTTTATTTAAATTTGTTTGACAAAACTGATAATTATTCAGTCTTACGTGGATCTTGAAAAGCTTGTATGATCAGGCGCAGAATTACCTCTAAAGTTGGTCAAGATTTTTATTGAAAGTTGAACATCCCGTGAAACCAATCTTATACTACCTAGGTAGAAGTGGTTGAAACTGGTGAGCCTGCTAAGACACAAGTAGCGCTGATGCGTCGTTTTGATATCACACCTCACGTGACCTGAATGTTGATGGGCGTAGCTCAGAGTGTAGTTTTCATATCCATCCCGTGGAGTTGAGAAAATTGATAATGCTGCTGAATTTTATATTAGAAATCTCAGAAAGTTCCTTGAAAAAGGGTTTTCCGAGAGTGCGCTGTCTGGCTCTGGCAAGTGCCGAGCAGTCACAGAGAAAGTGTAATAACGTTTCCTTTTCGTGTGAATTGTCGCAACTACGATAGTGAGGGTTGAACGAGATGCCTAACTTGGCAGCGTGCTGAACAATTGGCCAGTAGCCCGTGCTAATTGCTGTAATTCTTGCTGTCTCGATGCGGTTCCTATTGATTAGGTAATTCGTTGTTTTTATTGTAGGTGGGCCATATCTCTCTGATTGCTAGACTTTTCTACATAAAGTTGGCAATAGAGGGAAAGTGTTGGAAAATGTTGCCCTTGATTAGTCCCATCGCAGAGCAGATTGACTCCGCATGGGAGGCAACCACATCTGGCCAACGCTACGGCTCTCTCGTTCTCCTCTATGTTACTATGGCCGGGAACCCAGAGGAGAGTAATGTTAAACCGAGCGTTTGACATATACAACTACTTCTGGAATTCTTGCTGAAAAAAAGGAGAATAGGACTAGATAGCAGTTTTACTCACTGTTTGTAACGTAAAATTGTAATTGAAGGCTGTTTGCAGTTGAGGACTTCATTTTTTTAACTGAGATATTTCGATAAGCTTACTGTGAGGACAATTCCTTAATTTTTCGACCGATTTGAAACCGATTTTTCTCAATTTCTAAAGCACCTATCCGCCTTATTCTTTTCTTTTTTTCAGAGAACATGAGGAATAAAATCATCCACAATGGCAACATGAGGGTTTAAACAACGACATACATAGATTCAAATGTAATTATTGAATCGATAAAAGTTGAAACAAAATAGAAAAAATAAATCAAGTCAGAGATACTTAAAATATGGGAATCATCAACTACTTATTGGTTTTGGTTATAGCTCTGATAGCAAGCACTGTAGCTGGTAAGTTTGATCCCATCCTTACAGTGTCCAATTGAAATTTTACTAAACCTCTGAATTTCAGTGCCAAAATCAAGAATTTGTGCTCAATTTCCCGAGGATGACTCTTCTCAGGACGATGATGATTACGCTGAGTATGTTTCGAGCTCAGCACCCGAAGTGGTTGGTCCCACTATTACTACTCGATCTACAGCCACCAGTGCATCACCATCGTCCAGCAATTTTGTAGAATGTGCACAAGATTTTGACTTTTGTTTCGGGCTCTGGTTTCTAGACACGAACGGGACAAAAGTAGTGAAACAAGGTATCTACATTACACGGAATTTAGTTTTATTTCATTTGAAAATTATTCTTCGTTGCTATGTAAGTATTTAATGGCGGCATTAGTGCCTTCAAATTTGGCTTGATTTTGTAAAGAGCCGCGTAGCACAACAGCACAATCCGAAGCCATATCGCCATGTGTTAATGTTTTACGATTTGATACTTTTTGAAAGATGACCCCGACATCTGTTAGACGAGTAAAGATATCATTTAAAAAAGAATTTATAATACATATCGAATTCGAAGTTAATTTTAAATCGCCGTGCACCCTGTGAAGTATGCGCTTGAAATTTTGTTTTAAATTTAATGGTTTTGGGAAGATGCGCTTTTCGCGTTTTTCTATTTTTTCTATTTTCCGCTGTTGTTTCGGGTATTCAGGCGTCACCAATCCATAGGAAAATCTTGGACTGTTGTCACTGGCATTAAAAATAAATAAAATAAAAAATTATGTACTTGAACATACACAAGAATTGTGAAATAAAAATACGTTTACCTTTCCATTAGGTTAGGGTCCATTCGAAAAAATAAACAAAAAAAAAAAAGAAAAAACAATAACAAGACGAGAACACAAAATATTGATAATAACAAATTTGTATTTAAAAAAACGAAAGTTTCGAAAATTTTTTAATACGCATACTTGATTTCGAAAACTAGGGTGCTGGAAGGAGAGTGGCGACAGAAATGTAACTTGTGTACAGAAAGAGTGTCTGAGCATCGGACATAAGCGCACGAATGGGGCTGTGAACTTGTACTACTGCTGCTGTTCCGGGGATATGTGTAACCAGAACATGACCGTCAGTTATCCTTTGGAGGTACGTTAACAAATTTTTCATTTTCATTTGGTTAGAATACTGAGATTGTCCTGAGATGACTTGAAACAATAAACCTTTCCAACTAGCTTGATCCGTTGGTTAGAGTTTGTTTCCAACTCTAACCATCACCTTACGAGAGGTCTCCAATTACTCGACAGCTAAACTGATTTGAATACATCGAACGAATGAACAACAATTTCCAAACTAAGGTGGTCTTCGGACCTCAGTCCTAAGACTCGAGTTGACAATAGATGCTGAATCTATAGCAGGACTCGGCAAACTGTAAGCAGCATGTCCAGTATCGACGGATACAAAATGAAAGACAGCTTTCTAGATCTAAAGTCTGTAGATCTCTACTTGACAATTCTTAAGTCAACTTCTATTAACGTAGTCCCTGTGCTAGTTTACTGATTTTGGCTTTTTATTTCTACTTGACCCTTATCTATCTTTCTACAAAACACCGCTTCAAAATCATAAACTTTTCTTCCTTTATTCCAGCTAACAAATTCTGTGATATCGAGGGACATCGATCACCTGGCTGATGGAGATGATCAAGTTCAGGCGGCTGCCTGGTTGAATCCCTTATTTTTAGTGATCGTCGGCTTTGGAGTGATTTTCCTTATCTCCGGCTTCATGTTTGTACGATGTAAGAAACCAAGTAGTGTAGCAGGACCCGAAGCAGCACCACTAGCGCCCTCTGGGCCGGGATATAGTTCGAATTTACACAACGTAGATAATTTAAAGGTGTGTTCAATGATCGGTCAAGGCAAGTATGGAACCGTCTGGAAGGGCATGATCAATGAACAAGCAGTTGCGGTCAAAATATTTCCCGCGCAACATAAGCAATGTTTCATCAATGAAAAGAACATCTATTCATTGCCATTAATGGACTCTCCATCGCTTTTGTCTTACTTTGGTGAGCTCCGCCTTAATACTGTTCAAATGCACGATCATAACAAGTCTCATTTCTCTTTAAGGTTGCGATGAAAGACGAACCATGGATGATCGAATAGAATACTTCTTAGTGCTATCGCTGGCACCGCTAGGCTGCCTGCAGGACTGGTTGCTGGCGAATACCACATCGTTCGCCACCTTTTGTAAGATGGCCAAGACCATCACTCGTGGGATCTCGCATCTACATACCGAGATTCGAAGGGACGATGAACTGAAGCCATGCATAGCTCATCGGGATTTGAATACAAGAAATATTCTTGTAAATGCGGATCTAAGCTGTACCATTGCAGACTTTGGGTTTGCCTTGAAGGTGTTCGGCTCGAAATACGAGTACAGAGGGGAAGTTGCTTTAGCTGAGACAAAAAGCATCAATGAAGTGGGAACCCTACGATATATGGCTCCGGAGATCCTTGAAGGCGCAGTTAATTTGAAAGACTGTGAGTCAGCTTTGAAGCAAACTGATGTGTACTCACTGGGTCTGGTGCTGTGGGAGTTGTGCACCAGGTGCACTGACTTCTATGCCCAGGGACAAACGGTGCCTGCTTATAAGGCTCCATATGAGGCTGAAGTCGGTAAACACCCGACTTTTGAACAGATGCAGGTACTTGTCGCACGGCATAAGGCCAGACCATTATTTCCTGCCGGTTGGGGGGGTGCTGCTGCTGGGAGATTGATAAGAGACACATGCGAGGACTGTTGGGACCACGATGCAGAAGCGAGACTAACCTCTCTTTGTGCTGAAGAGCGCATGCACGAGCTGAGCAATTTAAGACCACGATCGCACATTAGTTTAGGACATGGCCCTAGTCCCCCCTTAAGTGCAAATAATCTTGTGGGACAATCGCCAACCAGACGAATTCGGAGCTTTTCATCGAACTCGTGTAATTTAGAAACCGAACAAACCATTATCACACCCCCCAATCAGATCATTCCAAGAGTAAGAAGCTGTGGCAACGATGCGACGTCTCCCATTGTAAGCCTCCACTCCGCACCTGTGACAGAAAAAAATCATCTCATCTACTCACAGCAAATTCAGCCCTACCAAGGCCGAAATCCATGTCAAGAGAGGAACCTAGCTCCTATTGTCTCGAAACCCATTCCAGTCCTCGTGCAAAAAAGCAAGAAGCACAGTTTCCAGGACAAGTCCCAAGACAATAGCTTCTCCTGCTTAGAAGACGACGTTTCCGTTGAGGATCTTCTCTCGGCAAACTCAAAAAAAATAGTCCAAGACACTGTACACATGGGCCAAGGCTTTCCCAAGCAGAACAACACCGATAAAAAACTCCGCGGCTGGCATGGTGTTCGAGCTCTTATCCAGAAGAATCTTTTCCGCAAGGACTTCTATCAGAATTACGATGAGAAGTCAAATCTAGTCGACAATCGTAATGCAACCAAACCTTCACCAGAGATCATCTCTCCCACCAAAAACACCACAGTCAATCTAATCGAGAACAAACATCACAATTGTCAGAACAGCATCCTGACTACAATCGATTCGTCGAGCTCCAGACGGCCGAATAACCTTGACCTAGTGCCGATCACTGTTCGGGTCAATGGACTCTCGCCGGAGAACAAATCAAATTTAATCAAGAGCATCTCCGAAGAGTATCACAGCTCGATGAAATACCCCCCAGATGCACCAATTAGTCATACTCCCGTCGATGATAGCAGTTCACGAATGGTGGCGTCCCATTCAGCAAATGCTGTAAAAAACATTCCCAAAGCGCCACTTCGAACTCCATCCGAGGAGAAACAAATCGTTCGACAGCGAAGTTTAGAGCTGTTCCGCGAAGTATTCAATGCTCGGAGTAGCTCTACAGATCACCGACTGCGAAATCCCAGTCAGCGAGTAAAAACCCCAGGAGATGTCCCGCCGTCAGTGCGTAAAGTTCGTGCCTCGAAAACACTAAGCTTATACGATGATCGAATGATGGATTCATCAACGTTGAACATTCTCTAGCATGAGGAGGTCCTGCTACTGGAGCTGTAAGCAGGGCGGTATGAGAGACTTTTTACTTTTTTCTAACGTGGCATTTTAGCATAAGATTTTGTATATATCACAGCACGCACTACACAATAATTTAATTCAACGCGATAAATATGTAGGTTATACCATGACTTCAAGTCTCAGTCTTTAGGTTATCCGTACTTATTTGGTTTCCTCTAACAAAGACTTTGTTGGACTATACTCGCTTAGGAAAAAACGAAACGAAAAAGTTCTAGATATAAATTTATAGAGTGTAGCTAACTTGCCTTATAGAAAAAAATAAAAATAAAAAATCTAACGACTTTCCAATGTAGACTTGGATAACAAGATGTAAACGAGTTTCTCAATGAACATAAATTATTGGACCAAACGTTGCCATTTTTGTTATTTTTAGGAGGAATATGACAAGGATCACAGGGTAGAAAGTAGCTTTTGTTTTATAGCTTACAATCCTTACATTGGGAAAGTATGTGTGTTTTGTTTCATAAAGTAGACAATTTAGTTAGACTAAGACAAAAAAGAAACCGTTTCAGATATTTTCTTGGTTTTAATCGTGTGTTCAAAATAAAGATATAAGTTGTTGTCTATACAAATTATACAAATTAGGACGAGGTAGCTAGTCGCTAAATGAAACAAGTTGCAATTACTTTCGACTATGCGACTGTTACTTGTAAAGATCTTCTTTTGTTTTTTTTTTTTTTACAGAAAATGTGAATATATGCTTGTCTTTCTTGAGCTAGAAAAGTCTAAAAATTTGTTGGCGAGTTTTTACGATTGGTCTTGCCTTCAGTTTTACTCTAGTATAGTGGTACCAGTCAAGACACGCATCTGAAATGTTAGATTATATAAAATGAAATTTTGTGAACTTTATTCGGAAAATTCTTTACTTTACAATAGATGACGCCACAATGCAATGTGAGACCTGAATTCAGCCGACAAGTTCTAATACCTAATTAACTTTGTCCGTATGCAACTTCTTCAAATATCGTGAATGTGGTCTTTCCCTGCTTCATAATTTTTCTGGACTGAATTCAAAGACTAACCTATATTAGTCGAAGATCTGATGTCCATTCCTTTCACTATTCGTAGCATTATAAAGCAAATACTTTAATCAAGAATAAGGTTAATGGTCTGTAACCAATTTGTTCTATCGTTCTATTGGTTGGATCTTAACCATACTGGCTCATTGGGCAGCCAGGGACCTGGGTAATGTACGACGTTAGCGTTTGGAATCTGAACTTTTAGACTTACTCTGAAATCTTTTAAATAATTTATATTACATTTTGACAAGAGATAAATCAAAGAGATTAGGTTGAAGTGGCTGCCAGCTAAAGCCAGCACCTCATTTGAATTGGCAGCTATCTGTTGTATTTGAAAATTGTTAACTGCAATTTAGTTTCAGCATGTTAGGAATTCTCTCGTAAACACTTCAATTGTTTCCAGTGAAGACGCTACTTATCCAAGATTTCGACTTGCTTACTTGCTTAAGGTGGCACTTCAGTCCGAGGTGGACCTGGGCCTCAACTAACAAGCGTCTCCATCCAGTTCGATCTTAAGCTAGATGCCTCCAGCTTTGCACGCCAAACTGGTTGAGTTCCCCCTCCACTTGCGTGCGCCACCTGAGTCACGGTCTTCCTCAACTGCGCTGTCCCTCGGGGCCGGATTCAAACTGGAGCATTGGTGTCCATCCGCTTTACATGAGCCAGCCACCTCAGTCGTTGGACATTCATTCTTTTGGCTAAGTCGCTTTCGCTGTACAGTCCCTGCAGTTCGTCTTTGTATCTTCTTTTCCACTCAGCATCTCTTCAGACGGGATCGAAGATCACCCGAAGAATTTTCCTCCCAAACTAGCCAAGAGCAGCCTCATTCATTTTTGATGAAGTCCATGCCTCTGCGCCATAGAGCAAGACTGGGATTAATTATTAAGGATTATTATAGGGTCACATTTGTTGTTCGAGACAGGTCTTTGCTAGTCAATCGATTTCTTAGCCAAAAGAAGCAGCTTTTGATCTCAGCTCTGGTGTCGTTGGCTGAATTGATAGCGGAACGTAAGTAGGTGACGTTCTGTCCGAGACGTTGGTGTTGGGTGTCCTTTCTTGTTGACAACATAGCATATACTTGGTTTTGCCCTCACTGACTGTTAAACCCATCTTCATTGCTTTCTTCTCAATACTCACCAAAGCGTCACTGACATCACACTGCTTTTTTTTCGATTATATCTATATCATCGGCTTATACGAGTAATTGGACGGCGTGATTTGGATTGCCGAATGCAATAATAACGAAATCCTCTCACACTTAATTTTCTCTAACTTGTTACTAAAACATCCTTCTAAAGGCAACCAATAAGAAACACAAAGCGTATATACACCAGCACATAGTTATAATATAAATAAATCAATAAATTATTGTAGTTTGACTTAAAAAAAAAAAACTGTGTCCATCCCTTTAGTTGATATTGAAGTTAACATTATAAACATGAAATAAAAAATAAAAAATAAATAAATCGGAAAGAGCTATAGAAATGTTGTTTTGTTTTTCTTTTAGCGTTACAAAAAATGTTGTTTTGTCATAATGTTGTCTTATGTGAAAATCCTTCATGAATTTGAATAGATGTATAATGTAATTTATAGTGGTAAGCATTATAAAAAAAATAAAAACAAACAAAATTATAAACTGAAACCAAGAACTTATGATCTACTAAACAAAAAAAATTAAATAAAAAATTAAGAAACATACAAAAACCTATTGTTATACTATTTCATTTCAAAAATCAATAATTGTACTTTTAGTATGCCTTGTAAATAATCACCATGAAACAATGGGATATATTGCTATAGTACTCAGATACTCAGTTATTATAGTGCTATATGCAATTTTTTTTGTTAATCCTATCGGTAACATAACAAGAGAAACTTTTTCATTTTTTGGAACCAAAAATTATTTATTAAATCTAATATTTCACACCACGTTTAGTTTGTAGTCATAATTTTACATACAAATATGTATATGTATTTAAAAAAAAAAAAAAACACAAATAAACTTTATAAGGAAATCTTAACACGGATATGTGTTTTTATAATTAATCTAGTCTAAGCGAATAAAGTTAATGGAGGCTGTAACAGTAATCGTCGCATTTGGTAACTATGAGGATAAAATAAAATCGAAGGTTTGAAACAAAATGTTAAATGAAAAAACAATGAAGAGCAGTCGAAATTGATTTGACTTGCTTTATGAAATTTATTTGAAATACTTTACAGGTTGTGTATAGTGAAAGGCTGATTGACAATCAAAATATCTAGACAAGAACGAGTAAAGGCATAGTTCGTTCATCATATTTATATTGGAGAACAAAGACTCTAAACACATTATCTTGGCGTTTGTATTTGAAGTATGAAATTAAGATATTTCAACATGCACAAGCGGACCAAAAAGTGTTGGGAGCATTCGCTATTTTTCAATCGAAAAAAGTTGTCTTTTGTAGTACAAAACATTGGGTCGGTTGTCTCAAAGTTGAGTCGACTTGAAGACAACAACTGAGTTTAGTTTTGAAACAATCAAATGGATGTCATCACTGTCAATACTTTAAGTCTAATGATAAACTGGGGCCAAATCGTCTCTTCCATTTACATTTCATTTCTACGTCATAATGCTCGTTTTTACGTGACGATTCTTAAGATCACGGAAGAGACGATTTGGCCCCTGAATTCTTAGGTTTGCGTTAAGTGTTTTGGTAGTCATTGTCCCAAAAAGTCAAAATTTTAAAAAGTTAAGCCTAAAGAGCAAATTTTGAAAAGAATTGATTAAATGTTTTAATTTTAACGCCGAACTCCAGCGTGCAATCGAAAGGTTTCTAGACGTCTATAAAGTGACGTTTTCAGAAGATTTGCAAGTCAGTGGTATTCCATTGAAACAGGTGGAAAGTTTCAAGTACTTCAGGGTCTTATTCACGAAAGCTATGACCGATAGTCTTAAGCTTTTTGTTTCAACTCTCACCTATGGTCATGAAATCTGGGTTGTGATAAAAATAAAATAAGTGGATACAAGACATTCCTTCGTGGTGTTGCTGGAACAACACGCAGAAATCAAGTGAAAAACTCCAGAATACGCAAGAATCTCAATGTTGAGCAGGTTCGTCTCTGAATGACACGATCTATGCTCCGATGGTTTGGTCAAGTAGTGCGCATGCTCTCAAATCGGCTTTTAAAATAGGCCATTAATCACATGCCATCATTTATGATAGGCCTAGGGTGAGATGGTTAGATCAAGTACTTCATTTGAATAGATTGTGTCAAAATTGATTACAGAATCAAACCTGTTTGACAAATATCCAGGACGTATGAAAATCACAAACGAACACTGTTGGTGTAAAGCAGGGGTATCAAACTCAAACTCCTCAGGTGCCAATTTTTTTATCTCGAGTAGAACAGCGGGCCAGATTAAAAGAAAAATGCAAATGCAAAACTAAGTATAAGTAGAAGTATATGAAAAATGATTTTATTAAAGAAAAAAAGTAAAAATTTTTTTAAGTACAGATATATTAAACCAAAATATTATTTTGAGGATCCAGAAACTTGACTTCTTTTACTTTCAATGACATTATATTGATTTTCAAAACGGACCGCAGATGTTCATCTGTAAGACTTAAACAGTATTTAGATTTATTAATCTTCATTGTTGAAAACGTCTGTTCATACACATATGAACTTCCAAACATGCATAAAATGCGGGCAGCATGGTTCCTTAAGTTGGGATAGCTATTTTGTTTTTTGAAGTAATTTGTATAAAATGCCAAAATATCAACTTAATTGAACCTACTCTTGAAAGCAGTATCACACTGCAAATCTATTAGTTCCATTTGCAAGTTAGTCGGTGTTTTATCAATATCGAACATTAAAAGATCATTTAAAAGAGGAAAGTCGTACGTAGTGAGCTCGCGAAAACCTGCAAAACACATATCAACAATGCACTGATTTGCATGCCGATCCCACGAATACTAGGGAAATGGTCAAGATTTTATTCTCGAAGCTGCGACTCCCACAGCTTTTCAATGGTATTGTTGACTTGTTTCAGTGATGGAAATAAAATATCGGCCATGTCTAGCATACATTGTTTTAAAAATTCGCCGTCATTAAAAGCTTTTGATTTTTAAATATAAAAATTAGGCCTAATGACGTTTTTGAAAGTGACATTAGGCCGGATATTAACATTAAGCATAATGTCGCTTCGCAAAGTGACACCTGGCCAATTTGGCTGTATGTCGCGAGTTTGTTGAAAGACTTTGAAATATTGGGAATCTGTATTGCACCGTCGTTTTATGTTCAAAATCAGTGAGGAGCAACAGGTTTTTGTAATATTCTCATCTGGTGTTATATCTCAAAAAAGTTTGGCCTTATGTCGCTTTATGAAAGTGCCATAATGCCCAATTTTTATATTTGGCACAATATCACGGTACCTGAATCCTTTACAAACGACAATAATCCGATAGCAAATCAAATAAAGAGGTTTACCTTTCCATTCAATAAAAAAGTACAAAATGTCCCAATTGGGCCGGAAAAATCGGCACTCACTTTTCTTTTAGTTGACATTGCAAGAGTAAACAATTTTCAATAAATAGAGTTTATTAGACCGAACTTGCACACCAATAAGAACGCAACAAAGTCTTTCTAAACATGGAAGTGTCTCAAATTTCAAATACAGAAAACAGATTAACGATTTAACGCTAAGGCTTAATCACAACACTGCATTGCCAGCCTTAGTTACTCATGAGAGCTATATATGTAAATTTCGATTGATTTGAATTTTTGCGACAGTTCACAGGCACAGGTGTTTAATTGTTTTAATTTTTCCTATTCTATTTTTCAATTCCTCTTCCTATTCCTATAATCATACAAATATTTCATGCAGCGTTTTAAGTTAAAAATTGATGTCGCGGGCCGTAACTAATTGTCTCCCGGGCCAGTCATGGCCCGCGGGCCGTATCTTTGACATGCCTAGTGTAAAGGCTCCGGAAGCCCTCCCTAGAACCTATTGCTCAAACTATCCTAATCTACAGTTTAATCAATATTGTATCATAGAAAACTAGTTAATTTCAGCCAAACTTGTAGGAGGAACTGTCGAAATACCTTTACACGCACGTAAAGTTGAAACTATGGCTTAAAGTTAAAGACTTGTGTTGAATAAATCCTCCGATCACTGTTGTGCCTTCATATAATATCAATATTTTCGAGTTCTACTTATCAACTAACTCAACAAAATAACCTTTTTCAACTTCTTGCCTCAAGAAGTATATTGACTGGTTTATCAGGCTTATTGATGAGTAAAGTCTTTACACCCATATCGTCACATCCCTTCCAAATAATCTTATAGCGTCGGGCAATCTAAAATATAATTTTTCAGTTTTAATACAAGCTTTGATAGTTTCAAACCTAGAATTGCGAACTTACCTTTAAAAGAAAAACAAGAGTACTTTGTTCTGCCATTCGTCTTGCTATGCATGCCCTCATTCCATGACCAAATGGAAGCACAACATACGGATTGATGTTGTTTTTTCTTTGAAGCCACCTTTCCGGATCGAATTCACTCGGTCTATCAAAATGCTTTTCTAAACGTGAAGCGATCATATTTTGAGAAACAACAACGGTCTACAAAAGCAATTTCGCCATAGAATGTAGAACTTTTTAAGAATTTTTAGGATTTACTTACACCATTAGGAACATGATACCCACTAAGGACAAGCTCCTTCTTCAAAATCCTTCCAAATCCAACCGAGATAGGATTAAGCCGGAATGACTCCTTCAACACGGCTCTGGTGTAAGAAATTCCAGTTTTCAACGCTTCTTCTGTCAGTGTATCGTCGACATTTGGCATAACCAGTTTAGACTCTTCATAAAGCCTCTCTTGAACCTCGGGATGTCTTGCTATATGATAAATAGCAAACGATGTTGTATAGGAAGTTGTATCAACACCAGCTAATAGAAGATCTCCAGCCATTCCAACCACATCGGACAAATCTAAATTTGGATTTTTCAGATACTCTTCGATTAGAGAACTTCTTGTCAAACTTCCAGTCGATGACAGTTGAGGATTTTCTTCCTTGAAAAAGGCAATCTTTTGTGCAACCAAATCGATAGCTACACTCTCCATGTAATTCTGTGCTTTACGAAGTTTTTTATACGTCGGCGTTTCAAAATATCGCCAAAATTGAAGTCCCTGATCAGTTGGAAGAATACAACTGTTGGTGGTTTCAGTTGATCTGATCAATTTGGAAGTTCTGGATCTGGGATGACGTTCCTCTGGAGAAAATGAATTCATTCGCTCATCGAATGTTAGAACGCAAGTCACTAGAAAATAAAAAGACGCTGGATTATTGTGCACCCTATCGGTCTGTATGTTCGCTTATAGCTTGAGAACCCCCTAAACAATTTTGATAAGGTATTTTTATGTTTCAACTTGGTTCTTCCCATGTGATAAGAAGTTGCTATCCACTCAAACTGCGAACGAAGTATGGTAATTAATTGTAATTTTTGTTAATAAAATCTGATAATTCATTGTCTGGCAAAACTAAAGGTCAATGTTTGGGAATTTTCTGCATTTTTTTTTAGACCCGACGAGAAGAATGAAAGTCCAACGATTGAGGTTTCTGGGTCATGCAGAGGGACAATTGAGGAAGATCATGACTCACGTGACGTACGTGAGTAGAAAGAGACCTCAGCCAACTTAGCGGGCGAAACTGGAGGTAGCTAACTGGAAATGCTTTTTAGTTAAGGCCCAGGTCCACCCCGGAATGTAGCACCACCTTAGGTTAGATAAAGAAATGTTGTCTTAAAGTCGTGAACTCAAAGTCGATGGCATTTGCCAGAAAAATGAAAAGAACTAGGTCCAGGTGGTTTCCATAAGTTAAACCCAACCAATAAAAGTACAGAAGATTGAGCTTTTATACATAAGTTTGGAGATCTACAACAGACAAATACAAATTCTCAAAAAGTCGAATCAAATCATAGATTGAATGCTAGCTTCAAACTTGTCTTCTTTAGCCAAGTGAACTGATTTATTTATGTCGCCTAGCGCTTGAGTATACCCGTGATACTTTGCAATTAGAAAACAATTTATCAAAACAAACCTTTTCCAAAATACGCCAGACTTTGATAAGGGAATGCCCTGGCACGTGATTCCTTCAACCTTGTGCCGAAAAAGATACTCCAATGGTACAACTTATCACAAGTCTCTTCATATGTGTGTTTCATAATGCATTTTTAGCGTAAAGTTTTAGAAGTTGATAAGAGCAAAACGTACGAAATGTCGCATGTGTTCTATCGATAAACAAAGAACATCTGGCCCATCGCATGGGGGAGAATTTTATTATCAGCGACAGATCCAAACACCTGATAAACTCTTCGAAATGAAAATTTTAGTCGTGCTTGTGCCTTTTAGGATAAAACTTCTTAATTCGATTGCAGTGAATTAGAAAGGACTTGATGCATTCTACTAGAACTTAAAAAAAAACCCCTTTCCACTTTTCCTTGATTAAAAACAGTCTCCCTACTTTGCGTGTTCATCTCCCAGTGTATCGCCAAATCAGAACTCTCTACGTTGGTTACGTATTTAAAATAAACAAACAGTTTTCCGATAAAATAACCTTGACCATGAATATTGTATTAAACATTTAACTAAACATTTACGAACGCTCCAATATAACACTTACATTCCAAATTCAACCTTGACAACTCGGGCAGTAGATTAAATTCTTTTTCAGTCGGTAAAATATCTAAAAATTCATGTGTAATTTTATCCACATCCGTCAGAAAACTGCGAACATTCTTCGGTGCACTTAGTTCCTTTTGCAACTCAGATCTCAAACGCCACCATTCAGCACCGTTGCTTAAAAACAAAAAAAAATCAAAGTCAACTTTAAATTCATCGTTGGCCTTGAAAGGTTATCAACTTACGTTGGAATCAACCCAGCTGATCGGTAGATATGTGGTCGATCTTTTCTATATTTCTCCAATGCCAAATGGCTTCGTCGGTATGGATAGTCTTTATCGTTAAGAAGCACCGCAATATCACTTGGATCGTATATCCACACAATGTCGACACCGGGTGCCATTGTCTCACGCACTATCGATCCATACCGCTTGTATTTATCTAATCCCGATTCGTGCAACTTAAGCCATGAGTACCTTCCAATCACAGGGAGATAATTGTATAGGTTCCCTAGTCCGAAAGGACCTCTTGGTCCTGGTATCTCATCGAATGACTTAACTTGTTTTGATGCGGTCGCATGAGTGCATAACAATGTACCTCTTCGCACCGTTTTTGATCGGAAAAATCCCAACATTTTACACAAAATGTACACAAAAACTTGTTTAAATTATTTGATCAGACAATATTATTGTTTTAAATTTTTAAACATTTTCATTTCAAATTCAATAGATACACGAGTAACCACACGTGAGAGTAGATGTAAACTAAATTTCCTGTTGGATCTGTCCATACTGAGGGGACAGGAAACCATAGCCAATGAATCAAATCGATCGATGAAATGGAAATGGAAACTGGTTTAAGAGAACCACATGTTGAGCTTCTTCTAATCCGAATTGTTTACCTACACTCACCAATACCAAAGTTGTTGGGGGGAAAAAAACGCCGGTCATATGTTTGCACATAGAGCTGTGTACCTATATACCTCTACTCCCACTTAGATAAAAAGTGGAAAAGAGATCTAGAGGAACCACCAAGTGAGTGAGGAGATGTAATATATCTCATTGACCCTACTTTGCTAATTAGAAATTAGATTGGAAGATGTGTGATATCAAAAGCGCCGGGGCTGCCACTTTTGTCAAACAACGTTATTACTGAATGAGGTAGTGTACAACTTTGGAATATCATGTCATTTTTGAAAATATCTATCCTACTTAGTTCTGTAAAAGAGAATTAATGATCTTAAACAAAGAGGTCCTTAATCATCAGGTAAGCACTATCTTAACCTACAAGATCTACACCTTTCTTTAAGAGCTTAGGTCTGGCTGTAAATCCAACATCAAAAGCTAAGCACTATGAAGACAACTTATTTCTTTTGAATTGTTTTGTGCGGTAAGGTTAGACTAACGTGTCCTTTCGCATCATTTGCGCAACAGCATTCTTTCTCGGGACTGGGTAAAGACTGCCTGACATCCAATAGAAATAAATTGAACTCGGTCAAGAATTTCCTCGGGAAGGTTCAAAGACACTAAACACCTACTCAAAGTTGGACAAGGTCAACCACGTTAGATTTAAAACTGAAAGAGTGACTGAGAGTCACCGGGTGAGCAGATTAGGGTTAAAAGGAAAGAAAATGTATGATAGACCTGCAAATAAAGTTGCGACATTCCCATCGAAGGACCAGAATCTTTTTACGGAATGTAACACCCAAGAAGTGTTATGAAGAGAGAGAAGCACCCTGGAGGTGGCTTTTAAGACTGAGGTGAGCAACACAAGCATAGGTATAAATCGGTAACAGATTCTAACGAGCTGGGCCTTAACTTGCAGGACACTCAACAGCAAACGGGTAGACTATGTGTATATGTAATAAGTATTACAAAACCATGCCTCTCTAGATCTTCTGCACGTTCTTAAATTTCAAGTGACGCTCTCTTGTCTACAAACAGCCTCAGATAACACCCGAAAGAAGCACAATCGTTTTTTTTTTAGGTCAAAAGTCAGTACGTAAGCGTTGAGCTTAAATAACACCAAGTGGATACTGTGGTGATACAGGCCTTGAACTATATGATTGTCAAGCTTAGCACGGATGCTCCCAAGTGGACAATAGGTATATATAGGATGAAACCAAACCATGAAACGTAGTATCCTTTATTTCACTAGGTAAGCTAAGCATTTCTAATAAAACTAAAGGTTCTCGAAAGAGATTGTATTTCTATCTCGATGGCAGTATTGTTAAAGTCTAAGCTTGTATAAGGTTTAGATCACAGTTTACTTCAAAACCTATTCCAGTACTAAATTCCATACTGTTATGGCAACCTTGGTAGCATTGTCTCAGTAAATGATGTATTGAAGAGAATTTGGCAATCGAAATGACTAAAGAGAATCGATACACATACATACATACTCGTATTTACCGATGCACATGTGTTAATGTATATTATATTCTATGTACCTATACTGTTTTGATAAGAACAACAATTTATATTCAAGTTGTGCCCATCAAAATTGAAACAGAACAATGCGTGAAAGTGATGTCAATGGGTTCGAAATTTCAAATTTGTGTGGGAGAATTCAAGGCCAACGTCACAAGTTTAATCACTTAAACTGCAGAGGGCGATCTAACGAAGGTAAAACTGGAATAAAAAACTAAACCAGCCTATTAAACTGAGAATTTATTTGGGTTCTGTGCTGTACGAGTATAGGAGATAAGTAGATTCACGACGAATAAATGTAATTCGAAACTTTTGTGTAAGCAATTTACATTCGGTGACCTTCGGCAGAGAGTACTCGATTCTTGTTTTTCCAAAAAAACAAATTTATTTTTAGAGTTGATGAAAATGTGTTTGATTTGTGATGAGATTTACATTGACTTTTGTTATATTTACGTATAGCTTCTGACTTCTGCCCGTCTTAAAACTGTCATCAAGACTGTTTCAACGATAAATCTTTCTTCTTTTATCGATTTTTGTGTCGTCACTTCCTTCCACGTTTACCATTAGCCTTTTTAAAATTCACAAAGAATTGTAAATCATCTTTTATGTAAATGATTAATGTTAATTTACAGTCAGTATAAATTTGATTGTCAATTTATCAAACCGCTTCGACAATCTTTTAGCACAATCTATACGAAAGTTTGAAAGTCGGGGATCCTGAAATCTTAAATTCCAATGTGTGACAAGAAGATAAGACGAATAAATAAGGTTTTGACTCGCCTGATAAATTTAATGGAAATTTATTGGCTGCCTATACCTATATTTATGGCAAGAGAGACAAATAACATTCCGACTGGATTTATGCAAGTCTACTGTCATGCCGCCAATATCGTTTGAAAACCATCTGTTCAATGCACTGAAAAGAATCAACTTCAATGCTAATGAAAGCCCAAACGCATTTTTATTGAAAAGATTAATGATAATGAAAGTGTATTTTTGACAAACCCTGTCAAATGCCTTCATAATGCAACGCCAAGCGCAATAATCTTGCCGGAGTACAATCACATCATCAGTGAACTCCTTGGGAAGAAAACACAACTATTCATCGTTAAAAAGTTTTCTTAGGTCAAGATATTTCAAACACTTTTTTTTTTTTTGATTTTCTTATAATTGACTAGCCCTAAAGGGGTTATGAATACCCTTATGATGCTATTCACACAGCGCTAGTGTTGGCGTAGTGATTTGGAAGTTCAGGTGGTATTATGTTTCAGTCTTTTTGCTCTGAGGGTGGTGTCCGGAATGTCTGGGGGGAACTATTGGTACTGTTGCCATTGCTTATAATTCACAGTATTTCTTGCGAACATCCCGATGGCATTAGTACGATCAACACTTTTAAGCCATTGCCTACCCAACTGCCAGTGTTATGCCTATACAGTAGAGTTGACGTCAGCTTTTTTCGCAATAGACCGACTTTTTTTTTGTGATATCGGGATTCGAGCCTGGAACTTTCAGCGTGACAAGCGATGGTGCAACCACTACACCATGGCCAACTCTTTCATACATAAATATCCTCATTCAAGTACTGGATCCGACCTATGTATTTGATGTTAATTAGAATGAGCATAATAATTTGTAAAGTCTACTCCCTAGTCCCTATTCTCTAGATTAGACCTTTTAAGACGATCGACCTTAGAACGTAAAGAATAGTCAAACGTCTTAAATTTTAAATTTTTCATTTATTTATCCAATGTTCCTCAGTTTTTCTTCACCTTTTTCTTACTAAAAGGCTTCAATTTATTCGAAGTAGCCTTCGGTTTCGAGAATGTTCCTTTAATATTTCTCAACACAATCCAGAGGTTAATCAGGAACATACTACAAATCACGACACCAATTAGTATGACATCCAGAGAATTCGTTACAAAGTACGACATATTCCTCGATGAGCTGATGAGATGATCTGCACGAGGATTCCTCAAAGCATATTCAATCCACCAAATCGCTGTATCCAAAGGCTTATTTTGTCGATCACGAAATTGTTGTCGTATCTGAAGCATATTGTTGCGATAGGTTTCATCATGAATTACTCCAAATATGCCTTGGAAGAGTGACACTTCGGTGAGTTTTTCAAAGTCCACCACACGTCCACAACCTTTTACTTCAACACCATGAGCATTCTATAGAAAAGGGGCATCATACAAGAAACAAGACATGTATTTAGGTGAACTTACGTTGATTTGATCAATGAAAAACGGCATCGCAGTTACAGGAACACCATGCCAAGTCGCTTCTTGTATACTTAAACCACCAGCATGGGTGAAAAATCCCTTGACATTTGGATGAGCTTAGGATATAGAATGGTTGTGACATAAACTTCAAGTGAAACTTCAGAATGGTTCTTACCCAGGATATCATTTTGCGGAAGCCATTTTCGCATCAAGAGGTTCTTTGGAATCGTCTTAATTAATCCTTCTGTTTCGACTTTCCAAAGGAAATTGAACTTGTCAAGCCTTTTAATCACATTAACAAAAGCCTCCAGTCTTTGCTCGCCCAGTGTCTCTGCTTTTATATTTGTACCAAGTGAAATGAGGACGGCTCCCCTTTCGGCGCGTTCAATGAATTCTTCGATTTCTTCAGGCAGTGGTTGGGGCTCTTTTATGTGAAGACCTCCAACTTCAATAACACTTGGTGGCAGAGACTGAGCCTGATCTATTGCTGAATGAGTATTTACAAGTATTACTTCCAATCGCTCGTAGAGGCTGTCCAAAGACGGATTTTCACCAGAAAATTGTTTCTTCACCATGGTATCGATGACTTCATCAGAAATATATTTCCTGTAACTAAATGTAAAAGAAAAATTTAGCTTCCAACGAGTTTCACAATTCTACACAAATCTACTTACACGTAACTGACAACATAAGTTCCGGTGTTATAGAGCCTGCGCCATAAGTTCATAGGAACATCTAGTTGATTCGCAAATAATGGAACGTATGATGGATAATTATGACCACCAACGATATTTAGGATTTCTGGAGTCATCTTAAATGCACTCACACCTACGACTGGGACATATGGATGGTTCTGGATCAGTCTCAATAAACACGGACCGACAGAAATGTCATACAAAATTAAATCAAATACATCATCCAGCTTCATGGCCTCTTGGAATCCATTAGATGCAAGTATTCCCTTGCATGTAAGCATTTGAAAATCATACAACATTCGTACATTGGATAAAGGTCCTTTTGGTATTGCTTCAGCTGTCTCGTAATGTTTTTTCATCACTTCGTAGGTTGCTTCCAAATGAATGTAGGATACATTGTCGTTAGGTGACTTATTTATATCTACTGATACTATCGTTAAGGTGTGTCCCCTTTCTGCCAACGCGGCGATGATTACCTCATTCCTAAATGAAACAGAAGAATTATAAAATAGCCAAAAGAAGATGTAAGGCTTACTTTACCAAAGATGATGACTGTAAGACGGACATCCCATTAATGCCAAAATATTTGCCGTGTTTCCATTGTGAAACAACAAACAAAATATGAAAATCGTTGCTAATTTAACAAAATTCGTCATTATTCAGCCAGAGTATCGGAATGAATGTGATTGTACAACCGGTGTTATCAAATTGTTGTGCTACGGACGGCCGGCAAAAGAAAGTGTTTATTCAGTTAAATTTCTTATCTCGGAGATAATATTCCCCCATGTGTATGGGCACAGTAGGATCCACATAAAAGATACAATTCGAGATACAATTTGTGGTAAATTTACTCTTTATACCGACATGGAACCTTTACTCGATACTTTTCAATAATAAAGTTCTAACAGCTTTAAAAATGCATCTGACTTTTGCATAAGAGCTCTTAGACAGGATGTCTTAAATTAATAATCTAAAAAGTTAAGTTAAAGTTTAAGACTTTACACTTAGGATGCAAGTTCCTGTGTTCGATTATGTTTTCTTCGCGAACACACAACAGGAACTAGATGACATTTCCAAGCAAAGCTTCATTTTAATCATACTCATTAAAACGGTTCCACATTTAAAAAGATCTTAGAAGCTCACAAAGTGAAACTAAACATACTTACATTAATCACATTGAGAAAAGGATGATAAAAAGCTTCAAACAGATTTCTTAATTTTTCAAATTTGAGCTCGAATGTTCTTTAAATTGTTCCATCCATCCAGGTACAACATATAAAATATACAAAAGACGAAAGAAAGAAAGAAAAATGTGTATTCAACCGAGTAGATTCGAAACCCTTAAATTTTTGACAGTTTGAAAGCTCTCAGATATCTACATAATGACAGTTTAAAAGTGTTTACTAACTTAAAACTGAGTAAGCAGTTATGCATAATAATACTGTGGTAAGTATATTTTTTCAGCATAATGAATGTCGGTCCTTAAAACAACAGTTATCATCAAGAAAAACTAACTTATATGAGATGTTGTCAACTTTGAAAGACCGTTCTATGTAAGTGCCATTATTTAGCGACTACATTTAATCACAGACTGTAGCAAGAAATCTTGGAATACTTACTTCTGCAGACGGACTCAGTGGCTGAGTAGAAGCTCATAGCCGAACTAGAAGCTTAGTATAATTTTTTATAAAGCTATTTTGACATATTCAGACACTTTAGATCTATGTCAGGGTTTGAGGATGAAATTCTGGTGGAATAACCAGAATAATCTCATATTTGTGCGGAAAAGGTCCCATCTGAGTGCCGTATGAGATACAACGATACACTTTATGGACTGTTCAGCATCATCAGCCTAGTCAGAAGAGTCCAGATACGTAGGCTAAAACGGCTGAGATATGTAGAGTGGATGTACATTGGCTTTAAATCCACTCTACTGAGACGGCGAAGAAGTGGACGACCGCGAGTCAGGTGGTGTGCACTCGTGGAAAGTGAGCTCAACCAATTCAACATGTAGTTTGCTGACAACCGAACTGTATAGAGACTGCTGTATCGCCATCATAAGTAAGTATGTTTACTTAAAACGGACCTATTTCAACAAAGCTTCAAACTTTGTGACTCAACAAAATTCTGCTAAAAGAGAATTTGAATTGACCGATCTGTCATTACAGGTGACACTTTGGTCTTCCCTGAACGCATTGAAAGAAGCAACCCATTTATGATATGTAAGTGGATAACCTTACATAGACCGTGTTTCCGTTTTTAACGTAGAACTGCGTGATTCTCTGGGTTTGGGAGTATAGTTTTGAGAATAGAATGTCACGGAAGAGTGCAACACCTTTTGATGTCAAGTACTCGCAAATGAAAAGGGATAGAGAGATGATTCTTAACGAATTGTTGAACAGATTGCAATAGCGTTAAGTTCAGTCTATAGAAACTGAAGAGCTGAACTAAGGGAGAAAGTGGAGGCTGCTGGAAAATCAAAACGACTAGCCAAGATAAACATGAGGAGCGTGCAGTGGAGAAATTTGCAGCAGGCGGCTCGGATCCACAACCATATACCTTTCGGGCACCTGACATTGCCGTGCAGAATGAGCTTATAGACGTTTGTTATGTACATTAGAGACCGACCAGATATCTGGTCTTTGTGGCTTAGAACAACAAGTTGACGTTGATTACAAAGTTTATTACAAGCATACTGACGAAACATTTTGCTCTTCATTGGTCAACAGCTCGTTCAAAAATATCTACACGACGAATATAAATATTTCATTATGCTTCCCCTACCGTTTCTTTTTTTACTGACGGCAATTCAAAAACTGACTTTTCTCTAATTTTATTTTCAAAATTGAATTTTTTTCTTTTCACCTGTGAAATTCACAAGCAATCAGCCGTTGCGATCACGTCATCGTTAAAGTTAAATCGCTTTTATTGTGCTATTGTTGAATATAAACAAATTTGTTTTTTCTCATATCAAAACTATTGTTTAAGTCTCTGGTCACCTTGTAAATTTTCAAGCGGCAACACTGCTTTGTAATACACTTGAACACACTACACTTATACTTATGTACGAGTACACTAATACAAAATGTTTAAAGAATTATGAGAACATTAATATTTACCTTTAGAATTTAATTATCAAATAAATTATTGCTCAAACCTATCTCTTTGTGAAATTAGCCGTATCTACTATATACTTCTACGCTTCTTCTTATGTTACAATCGGTCGCCTATGTACACACTACCCCAACAAATCGGTTAATAACTAGATATTCAACTTAACAGCCTCTTTTAAGTCATCTATAAGCAGAAATTGCTAATTAATCCATACTCTCTCATTTTGTTACAAGTGTGCGTGATCGATGAATTCACCACTAAATGGAAACAAATTGCCTATTAATTGGAAAGTGTGGTGGGGAGCGTGTTCAATAAAAATTTTAAATATTTTAAATTTAACCGAAACTTTTAACAGAAAACAAATAAGTTTTGTTTGACATGAGCATTATTAACAGTTTTAACTATTTCTTCATTGCAAAATCCATTTCCACAATTTATTTGTCTTATACTTATTCTTTACTTTAGAAACTATAGAGATCTATATTAACAGCACTTTCTTTCAATTGCCAACTCGAGCTGGAACAGCTTAGAAAACTGTGCCATATCCAGACAGATATGACCCACATGCAATAAAAATAAAACGAACGACATATTCCACAGAACTCGCACCGAGACACCAAGAATTGTAGCAATTTGCACACACCCCTAACCAATTGGTTCACATGAAGCCAAGTTAGGAGTTAGGCATCACCTTAAACACTCATTGATGTAGTTGGAACAATACGCAGTAAAAGGAAACCCTATTCCACTTTCTTTGTGACTGCCGGGCACTAGCCAAAGCCAGGCAAAGCGTTTTTCAACGAATTATCCGAGATCCTTGACATACAATTTTGCAGCGGCATTAACTTGCTCAACTTCTTAGCCAAATATCTCCAGAGGTGTTTAGGTTAGGTTGTAGGGGTGGTTGCATATATGTACAACCTCACTCGGATCTCAATGGATCCATTGTGTTCCCCGGAGGTGGTTAAGGTCACACTTTATTTCTGGATGTCATCGACTATGAGGTCATCCTCTTCGGTGTGGTCCCTTAGAATGGTGTGGAAGACTCTTTGAGCTGCAGCACTGGTATTATTTTTAACCAGATCTATACATCGCGGTTCAATGTTTCTCTCCATATACCGCCAACGCATAAATCATAAATCAAACGTAGAACTTAAATAGAACTTTACTCTCGAGGATTCCAAATGCACTTTCATCCACTTTTGACAAAGTCCATACTTCTGTATTATTAAACAGGACACGGATGATGAAGGTCTTGTATAGCATCTCTTTGGTTCTTCTTTACAGAGGCTTTTTAGAGTATAATTGTTTAGTAAACCTAAAGTAACAGCGATTGATACGTTGCATAAAGTGTGTTGCATTTTTCTCGATCGCAAGTGCGTGCCTAGTAAAATTTCATTGCGGCTGCGATTTTTTTTATAACTGCTGGTGAAAATTGCAAATGCTCGCCTAGCATTTTACAGCCCTAATACTAGACGACGGGCAGAGGAAGAAAATTAGAGGAAAGACAAAGGAGGTACCAATGCACATTGGTTTTAATTGCTTCCGGGTTGTAGTGATAAGGAAACACAGGCCTATGTAGATTATTGCCCAATCCATATTCTTGAGATGACGTTCGAAAGTAGGCTTAAGGGTGAGCCGATGTACATTTTACGGGGCATATTGCAACTGGCTATTTCGCTATAATACTTTTCGTGAAAAAATTGATGAGGCAATGAGACACAAGAAACATTTCTTCGAGGCTTAAGTGAGTCTAGTGACTCAAAGTCTTTACGCACGTTTTTAAATTCTAGAAATGTGCCGCACAATTATTGGTCCATCAGACTAGGTTTGAGCGAATATATTTTCAAGCGCTCTGAGCTCTGAATTCTATAATTCGTAGACTAGAATAATATTTGAACTCAAATTGAAACACTTTGCGAACCCTAGCAGTTGGTTTTCTGATTTCACCTCGATGTGGGGAAATTCAAATGCCAAAATAAGTAATATTTGTTGTTGTTTTTGATCACACCTATTCACTGACACAAGCTTTTGACGAAGAAAAGTGGTGCAACTGAGACAATATAAACAAATGGATTTTGCGGGAACGGTAGTTGAATTTGTCTATATTATTTGATTTCCGATGTGTTTAGGTGGTCAAAAAGTGTTGACAGTTGACAGTTGTTATAGAAAATGACATTTATCAACTCTTTCCAATCTCAAAAAAAGAACAATAAACAAAATTTGCTTCTCGAATTCGTTTATTTACATTTTAAATGAAAATTAATCTTATTTCGGTTTCTTCGCAACGGATATCCATTAAACTGGCATAAAATATCTATAAGCCGCCAATGGACGTCTATTAGCGAAGAAATCCTTAAAAATTCTAAATGATAAGTGTTTTTCTTTCGTAAAATTCTTTTTTTTTTTGTTTAGTACATGATGTGAGTTAGGTGGATTAGTAGAGACATGATACTCCTTATCAATCTTATTTTTTTAAAAATTTGTTCTATAAAAAAAAAAAATAATTAAACAAAATATTTATACTTAAAGAACTATTGATCTGTTAATATGGCAAGATTAATATCAATTAATAGTGTAAGTGCTAAATATAATGCTATCTACGTCTACATGGTTTTTTTATTTTGCATAACATTAGCCCGGCAGTCATTTGATTTTTTACCGATGCTTTGTGCATTAATAATTAAAATAAATTTAAATTAAAAAAAAAAGAATAAGTTAGATTAACTTATGAGATATCATAATTACAAATTAAAATTGTTTTCTTTTTTTGTTAACACAGACATTGTTAGGCATAATATAAATGTAAGGTGAAGCTGAATCTTAAATTTAAAATAATATCAACAGTTCATAAGTTTTTTTTTAGTTTTTCTCTGATCCACCTGTTGACTTGGCTTGATGCTGCAAGGATGTCATCTTTGGCTACAGTCCATTCAATGAATCAATAAATAGTGCGATATGGAGATAAATTGGTTAACTAGTGGTTGCAGTTCAAAATTATAAGGGCCTTGGATCGTAAGGAGTTGCTTCGAAGCCCACGTAACGATTGTTCTTTCGATGAACAAAGCCGTTTTCGGGCGATGCATTGTAGTAGATCACACGACGAATTCCAAAGGGATCAATGTAGCCAAAGCTTCCGGCTCGCTTTTGTGGAGCTACATTCTCCTCTTCTTGATACTGACGTGGAAGATAGTAGCGGAAACCATTTCTGGTGACAGCTACTCCATCATATTCTGAGTATTGCGCATTGTAGCCATTTCCCAAGTTGTTGTCATAGGCCAGTGGCTCGTTGCGGCTCCTGTATGATGGTCTTCTTCTTCTCGTTGGTGGCAGTAGTTCTCCGTTTGGAGTTGAATAGTCAGTGAATGTCCTCTCTGTCGAGGACGAGTATTTATTCAATCCAAATGGATCATCGTAGTCATTGGATGATATGGGTGTCGGTGAGCTGCTAGAAGCTTCCGGCGCTGGAGTTGTAGAAACTGATGAGTATGGTGACGGATAGGAATACCCTGTTGGATAGTTCTCCGATGTTGAATGAGAATATTCAATGGCATCAGTGGCAGTGATTGGAGGCGGAGTCGTTGATGCCACTCCGATTGGTCTAACTTTCCTGAAATCCTCGTAAGGCGGTTGAAACCCGTCCGATGGAAGTGGAACAGTTTCAGTGCTACTGCTAGGTTGGTTGTAATAATTCTCAGGTACAAAGTTATTGTCATAGGGCTGTGAATGATGTCGAATGAACACCTCTGGTTGGGGATAATGATCATACCCGAGGTATGGAGATGGAGGAATCAAAGCAGCTTCTGCTGGTGAGAGATATCCTTGAGTCGGTGGTGCAGGGGTAGATGTGGTCGTAGTCGTAGTGGTCGTCGTCGGTGTCGTTGAAGGATAAACGACAATAGGTTTGAGTGACGTTGAAGGGATTATAGCGGCATTGTTGGACACGTGACTTAATCCCGGATCGACAAGAATACCAGACTGTGCTGGAACTCCCTTTACTGATCGTATTGCATCCTGAAAGCAAAGGAGATTGGTCAGTCAATTCATTGAATGTTATCAAATGATCACACTAACCTCAATTGGACGCCCTTGTCCGACATAGACGGTTTTCGATTTTAGTATTCGATAGCCTTTTTTGTCTGCAATGTAGTCCTTCTGTCGAAGATAACCAGCAGCATCAATCCAAGCATCGGTACCTATGCAAACAGACTTATTATTTCCGGAATTAGTTTTCAAAGGCTTTATCTTTACCTATTACTGTTCCATCTTGGAGTCGTTTCTCTTTTCGATATTGCCCGTTATCAGTTTGAAAACGAAAGTATCTTTCCGGTCCTTCATCGGTTTGTATATGATATTGTCCACTACCCGGTGTACCCCATGATGCATCACAAAACGCTGTGATGCACGCCTGAAAGTAAAGAAAAAAATGAATGATAAGTGGTCTGGGAAATTTGATGTGAAATTTAAATAATTGGCAACAGTCTGCGAAATAGAATCTATTTCCAGAGTTTTTGGGAAATCGCTATGAGCAAACTTCTCGATCAGTCTTGGTAAATACTCATCCATATTCCAAGCTGAGTTATTTGCCATCAATCATTGCAAGAGACTCAACCAAGCCCCCTACAGGAAAAGCGCTTGACTCTTCTATCTTGAAATCCAAGCTATTCCTAGAAATTTACAAGATGATCTCTAGACCTACTGCGACTGCGACTCACTGACAAAAGATTACGCAACATCATTCATTGGACCCGAAACCTTCTGCGGGTAGGCAAATCACCCCTCACAACGCATGCAACAACAAGAATCCAGAGAAGCCTGGCTTTACACCTCAGAACAAGCGTGTTCAAAGTTGCTTTTCCGCATACGATCATTAAAAAACATAGAGTTTCATTGCGAATCTTGATATGAGCAATCTCAGAGTCCTGACAAAAATTTTGCAAAGGACCCTGCCACTTGAAAAGACCTCTACATTCTAACAAAATGTCCGACTCTCTTTCAATTTAGGAAGCGAATACCAAGTATTCACAAAGTAACAGCTTGTTGCTATTCACCCAGAAGAGTTTCTTATCAAGAACGTACAAGGAAAAGTTCAAATCGAACATTAACTTCAAAGCAGTGCTCTTCTATAGATAGAAACAGAGCAACAAGAACGAATATTGTCAAATAATGAGAACTCCGTGATCCCTTTCGAGAGCTCATTCTAGATTTTTTCAAATATTAAAACCAACGACATCGTAATCATTTCAATGCATTCCCATAACCTGTCGTCACGACTACGTTCAAAATACTTACATATCACGTTTAAGTCAAACTCATTTGATTGCTCATTCATAAAAATTGTCGTAAAACGTCGCTCGCTGATGACTACATACTTCCATTCTAAATAAAATGCGCTGTCAACAAATATCTCAACATCGACCAGAATAAATCTTCTTAATGACTTTTGCAGAACAATTCATTCCATTTTTGGTCACCACTAAACCAGAAGCTAAACTTCCTTCTTTGTACACCAGAGACTATCAAATTCCTCACTGTTTCGCTACCACATTACATAACAATTGCAACACGTTTAGCATTTTATAGACCTGCTCCCTCATCTATACGATAGCATCTAACCATAATCTCTGATTTGCTTCCAATTTGTAATAAACCCCCTGACCACAGCACCGATGTAAGCTTCATTAACATAAATCGTAGTTCCAGCCTTAACTCAAGGTCAAGTGCGGCAAGTACTACGTTGCTTGCCAAGATTGACTACAAAAAATGTCTCATTACTCATCGTGTATGTCGTATAAAAGTTTGAAGACCATTGAACCTGATTTTGTGATCACCACCGAATACATCGATTGACTCAATTTTTTTTTTTTGAATCCAATTGTTATCGATTCAATGTAAGAAGATGCGAATTTGTTGACTCCAACAAATCATCTCAGTGTCAAGGTGAGTACCTGTACTTGTTATTTTGTTTGGTTTTTTTTTAAATGACAAGTCATGCAACTTTCCATGGCACAAGTACATTACGAGTTTGTATTAATTTGTTCCCCCATTAGAGATGCAGACTCAACTGCAGTAGTTGAATGATTGGCTTATAAAAATGTTGGAATCGATTAATAAAAATTTGTTTTCAAAAATATTTAATAGCATTGTGTTGTTGTTGTAGAATGAGTGTGCATATGTGTTCGAATGAAAAGAGTATTGTGCCAAAGCTCATTATGCCGCTCTAATTGACTTAACCTCCAAATAAATTTGCGCCAGTATTTGCTCTCCAGATGTGGTACAAAAAAAAAAAAACGAAAGTGAATTTAGACAGATGATTCGACATGAATATACAAATGTGGATAATTATGGGATCACACTTCAGTGTTAACACTGATGTGGGAACTGTGAACAACCCCCAAGCATATGGTTCTCATTTTCATGTTCATGCGGCATCCATTATAACGCGTGGGAAAATTGCAACACTCTCTGTCACTGATGACATCGTGTTGAAGTTTATTGTTTCAGTGAAATTCAAAGGAGAACATTATTGAAATGCAGTGCGTGTAGTATGCGAGAGAGTTTTGAAAGTTTGCATTACTTACTTGCTAAGCGAACTATACTTGCACAGCAAAACGGAATTCAGACTCTCAGACTCAATAGAACATCGAATTAATATCATTTTCAATTAACAAGTCCAAAGCGTCACACTCTGTTGAATTTCATGTCATTGCGAGGGAACTGTGCAGTTGACGAACAAGCTAGACCGGGCCCTCTGGGTACAGACAGTAGGTCGTTTGTCAAAAGCAAATCATTGATAGTTAGGCTTGTTTAGTCTATAGACGATCCTAAGAGATCGAAAGCGATAATTCGACTAAAAAAGAGGATCTCTAGATCTCCAAACTAACTTAAGTCGTAACAGACCACTGCACCCTTGCCATGCATGCTCATCGTTAAAATATTGTATGAAACAGTTTCTGCAGGGATGAGGAAGAAGAAGAATCAATCGTAAACTTTCTCTGCACGTGTCCCGCCCTTTCCAACCTCAAAGAACCACTTAAAACGAATTTTGTTTCAATGGCTTATATGATCTGAACAAGGCCAGTAAGGCCGAACTGTTGCATCAGAAAATCTAAATAGTTTCAACTTAATAACGAGTCTACATATATGCAAACTTAACCTTACTGTAAACCGGAATAAAGTCAGCTCCATCTAGGGACCAAGTGACAAAGTTGTAGTGGGTAGATAAATTAGTACAACAAAAGCAGCTATCTTAACCTCACATAAATGCCAAACAATGTCCATGACTTGGGCATGCAATGAGTGATCGAATCTACCTAACCTAAGTACGCATCACTTTTACCAAGTGTGCTTTTAAATTCTGACTAGCAGAAACCACAAATTACGCAAAACTCCAGGAAGGAATTTTTTTAGCCAGTGCACTTGATGAGCCACTGCTGGGTCCTGCAAGCCCTATTTAATCAATCTTTATGGCTATGCCTTCTTAGATCAATTAACAAGATTCTGCGGTAAGTAACTAGCTATATGAAGGCTTATGGATTCGTTCATCCAAAGGCAATACTCTCGATAGACTAACATATAATTGCATCTTCGCAAAGCGACGTCCGAGCGATTAAGTTCTCAAAAAGTTCTTAACCTGAAATTTCACGGTAAAGCTTTGTGGCGCCTCTTACTTTTTTCCGATTGAGACCTTAAAAAATCTTATGTGCACTGACAGTGAGTTCTTGGTGATTGGCGTTCTGGGACGCTTACTTTAAAAGTGCCAACGAAGTTGATCTGAGTCCATGATACCATGCGTAGACTTTGCGAGTATTATAAACAAACAAAATTGTCGAATTTGGGACGATATCAATCCACATGAGATCCAAGAGCGTCCAATGTATGTATGTATATCTGGCACGGCAGCTCATGGAGAGCCAAGAGCCCTAGCTTCTCACAACCATTCATGTTGTGCGTGTTATATTCTTCGCACGAATGGAAGGGACCTACAGTTTAGTGCCGACTCCGAACGGCGAATTGAGAAGCTTTTCATGACAGATTGTTCTCTTGCAGGTTTGTCATGCCTGCGAAGAGGTGGTGCCGCGAAAAAACGTTTGATGGTTTTTGAGAATCGAACCTGTGTCTCTCGCTTAGCAGTCCAACGCACTAACCACTAAGCCACGGCGACCACCAAGAGCGTTTAATGCATTTCGAAAAAGTCATTGTTTGGTGTGGATTTTGGGCTGGCGGCGTCATCGGTCCATATTTCTTTGAGAACGACGTTGGCCAGGCCTGTAGGTCGGTGATTACCAACTCCTTTTGGCCTGAATTTGATGATGATATGGACACCAACGACATGTGGTTTCAACAGGACGGCGCTACGTGCCACACAGCTCACGCCACATTAGAAATTCTGCAAGAGCGATTCGAGGGCATGGTTATCTCACGTGGAGGTGATGTAAACTGGCCAAAGAGATCGTGCGATTTGACCCCGTAAGACTTTTTCTTGTGTGGTTTTCCGAAGTCACAGGTCTATGCGAATAAGCCACAAACCACAGCGGCCCTCAAAGCCAACATAACCCATGCCATCGGTCAGATTCAGCCTGATTTATGCGCCAGAGTCATGGAAAATTTGACATTTCGGATGCGCGCCACCCAGAGAAGCCGCGGCGGACATTTGAGCGATGTTATTTTCCATACATATTATATTATATCTCACACACACTTTGTTTTATTTAAATTAAAAGATAGGAGCGCTTAATGAAAGACCCTATATTAAGGCTCCTTATGTGTCCAATTGGATTACCCACTTTGAAGTTCCATGAAAGGCTATCCTTTATAGCAAAACCTGCGATAAACTTTTTGACTTTTATTGAAGCCAGATTGGGAATTTACACACCAAAGACAAATTATTTAAGCTTTCCAAGTTCGAAACTCCTACGTCTAAGTAGAAAAGTAAAGCAGAGCCTGAAACTTATTGATCCCACCCTGTATTACTTACGAACACCTTCAATAATGCACCAAAATCTTATCTTCACCGTCACAAATCTTCCACCAAGCACTCCAATTCATCTGCTTTGGTATGTGACTCTCTGATGACTGTATCTTTTGCTTGAAAATTAACCAGATACGCTACATAAAATCCATATAATATTGTTATTATCCCATTCTATGCATCATTTTAGAACGTGAAGCACGACATAACACTCGTAAAAAACTCGTCGTTAAATTTAATTGTCAACCGAGAGTGATCTTATTGGAATCAGTGCTCAGTATTTCATTTAGCAAAACAAAAATCTCGTCTAACTGGTCTCTCGCATTGCACTTTGTAATTGGTTCAGCAAATAACTTTCGGCTAGCAAGTCTTTTTTCTTCTTTTTTTTTTTTGCCACACATCCGATCAAAACCATCTAGCTTTTGAATCGAGGTCGAGAATTTTGTAGCCCATGGCTTGGATAAAAAAAAATGAAAACTCATTACGTAATGCTGTCCACAGGAGAGGCACCTTCATCGATATGCTTTTGAAACGTCAATTTGATGAAAGTGACAGCGTCATTTACATCGCAACTTGTTCTGTGACAAGGAATCCTCCTTGAAAATTCTTTTTTCAAATCGAGCAACTCCTCGGTGTACTCTTTGTTTTCACTAGACAGTGTCGTTAACTAAATGGACATCGACGAATGGTGCATAAAAATAAAAATAAAAACCCACAGAAACATGTGTCGCCAGTGCTACCCAGTCTAGTTGCACTAACTGACAAACCCTTTAGACAAGTGTACCTTGAAAAACGTCAACATATACAGACTGATTTATGCAAATGTCTATGCAGTGTCATATGGAATCAAACGTTGCCGCCTAATTAGGAGTACTCCATGGAGGCAATTCAAATAATCACTAGCCATTGGAGAATTGAATTTATGGTCCCTGAAGGTCGCGTCTCCGTATGCGTTCTGCAAAACAATACAAATCGATCGTTTCCGGCGCACATTATCAGACAGTCATTCATGATTAATTGGCACTTGGCACCCGCGCACAATGTCATTTGCTGGATTAATATTCACCAACTGTCAACCAAGTATCTGACACATCCAGGGAATAAGTATTTTTAACCCAAACGAGTAATTATACCTCACCTTAGAAAATATGTAGCATTCGTTAGAGACTGGCCGCGTCATGCATACAAAAACTGCAATGCGTTCTCAAGTCTCAACCCTGCCTTGAGTTATTGACGGCAGCGGCGGCGGCGCCTTGGGAGTAATAATATTTTTTTTTTTATGGATTTCCATATTCGATTGTCTACACAGTGTGGATTTAATCAAAACAATCAAGTGCGTGACCAGAGCGCTGGCAAAATCGAAAGTGCTGAAATAATTTGACGGAAAGTAAAAACGCGTTTTCGCGCAAAACGTTACCTAATGGGTTCTGTCTAATTAGCGCCCGATGAAAGCAACGTGGTTGTTGTCTTGAATTGCAAGAAATCTCGAATGCGTAACATCGATTTGAATCGAGAAAGGATAACCAAACGGGTATTGCCCTTATTTTAATGGCTTTGCAATCTGGTCTAACCTAAATCAACGGCAGCAGTGCACTGCATAATGCAGGAGAAAAAAACTTTCACTCTCAAGCTGACGCAACGAGAGCGTTGTTGGCGGCCATTGCAAACTAGTCGGTCGGTGTTATGGTTTTGATCACCGATCTCCGGATGTTTTCATTGAACGGCGGAGTAAATATAATCAATGTGCGCAATGCGCAAAACCAGTCCTTTTGTGAATGAAGTGCTTGGCCGGTGCGTTTTTTTTATAACGTTTGTGTTTTTCCTTGATTTCTGCTAATGGAATTGAATAAGACACGCTACAGACGGAAAAGAAATTAAAATCAACTCACAAGTTGATGGAAAGCCGATTTATTTGCACATGTTGATGCGAGACAAATTTATGCTGCAATCCGAATTAGTTGGACAGGAAAACAACATGTTTCCAACGATTTATTTGTGGGAAAATGGTGCTGTTACGGTCAAAATGTTCGATGGGAAATGCGATGGCCTTGAGTGAAGTGGAACCGATGCATTCTTGAGTGTCTTATAGTGTCTTACGAAACTCAGGAAGGTATGCGACAAGGTTTACAATTGTAGGAAGACCGGAATTTGATGCCAAGTATCAGAAGTAAAAGAAAGGTAAAGGCTTTCGCTTAGAAAGTACGAGTTTGAGACTTTAATATTTCATGTCTGCAAATGGTACAAGGAAGGACTGTTATTTTTAAAACCGGAAATGCCCCATGACGCTCTTAACTTTACTTAGCTTGCCTATTTCTTAATAGACCAACAATTTCCAGAGATTTTAGTCAAGATTCTGACCAATTTTTTGGCCTCCCGATGTCACAACTCAACTTAGAATTCTACTCAAGCACTGCTTCCCCAAGCCATTGCATTCTTTGATGAAAACAAAATCCGGTCTCAGCCCACCTATTCCTTTATGAATGTAGATACAACAAATTACACCACTTCTATCAATCTACTGGTTCCCTATTTGGGTACTTGTTTAAACATAAATCAATGCCGGCCAATAAATTACGTAAAATTCTCTACAGCGTGTGCAATTCTTTAGCTTCACAACTTCTTACTGAAGCTACAGATTGTAAGTCTATTCGACTCTAGTGTCAAGACAACTTAAGACAAATAAATCTTTTGAGAAAAAGTATCCAAAAGGATAACTTGCATCGTATTTGTGTGGCAGAAGATTTCAATTGGGATTCTCAATATCGCAAACTTATAATTGTACTAGATTTGCATTGCTTTTCATTAGAAAATTACATTAAATTAAAATTTCCCTAATGTACTCACTTAATAAAAGTTAAATCCGGTTTAAGAACACCCACCAAGCCATTATGGTTTATATGTAACTAATAAACCCCTTTTCTAGTTAATTGCTTCCCAAATGGGCAGACTTGATTTGGTTATATATCATCGCCATTTCGCAGTCTGTATAGGTGTCTGTTTGCCATTTTTGATTAACGTTACTTCTTTTTCTTTCCTATAAGGTAAGTTGGTACCAAACAACTTTTGAAAATTTAAGGCTCGTTCAAGACGGGGTATCAAGGTTTTTTCTTTGAGTAAGTAGGTACCTTGTCAACCATTTTGAAGTTTTGAAGTAACCATCTTGTATTTTTATTGCACATGGCCGTCTTTTCTTGATGGTGATTGTCATTGATTTTAGCAAAGGCACTAATTTCGCTGCTGCATCGTCATAATTTTTCATTTGAGACACAAACCAAAATTGCTGTAAGTTCCTGGATCAGTCAGTAGTCCTCTAACTGTGGCAGTTGAAGGCACAATGTTTTATGTATCTCGAAAAAGAACCATCGAACAGCAACAGTTAATTATCAAGAAAAAACAATTGTCTATCGGGTTCGAAGGAAATCAACCAATTGGACTGTTCCCTCTTCGGACTTAGAGTGCCTTATCTTTAACTGGGCAGCGGAAGGGTAATTAAACAAACACTTGTGGTATCGTAAAGTGAAGCTCAATGGTGTACGTTTGTATATCTCATGAGGCCATAAGCCTGCTGGTACATCAATGATATATCAGGTAGATTTGTGTGGAATAATTCCAGAAATGAACCAGAATCTTATTGGCAACGGAAAGTGAGGAAACTAGTACCTTAAGACGCCTACAAGAGCAATGATGATGTAGACATAACTAAATTCATCCAAATTTTACTCTTCAAATGCCAGAATTACAAACAAGTCATCTTCGTTATGTGGAAAATATACAGTTTGAGAACTCAAGGAGCTCATTTGAGTTCCATTGGTCAAGAGCATCACATCTATCGATCTAAGATAGATGCTATAACCTTGACGAATCTACGGTTTATATGAAATCGACTGTGTCATTCCTTAGGTGGTTCTTAAAGGCGCATACGCACTTCAGATTGTGCCTTAAAGTCTAAAGAAAAGCGGGGTTCTATAAGTTACAGGATACGGCGAAAGATTAAGTTCTGTATACATGTTTTTATTTCGGAAACAACGACAACTAATAACGATGATGATTCGAATAGTGCTCCTGTTCATGTTTACCAGCAACTTGATGTTCTCCAGAAAGAGAAAGGAGGAGTAGCACCAAATTTTATTAGATTTCATTAAAATGGCTTGACTCCATAGAAAGTCTCTGGAACAACAAACACAATACCGGTCTCGGCGAATGAGGCAGCCTTTCCTTTATCCATATGCCTCGAGAAATATTGTCCATCTTAACTCTTAAAATTTCTTCACTATTCCTCTTCAAATGCATACGCGCTTTCACAGATGTTTCAAATCAAATGCGCAACTATTATTGGTAATGAACATCTCAATCTTCATACACCAAACACTACGACCTTGAGTCTATTTCAGCCTTTCACCTTTAAAATGAAACAAAAACTTCAATGCTAAACGATTTAACATCGCATATAGTCCGCCACTTCTATTGTTTGTTAACTGTTTAACCCATTTGTGACCCTTCTCCGGCCACATAATCGAACACGATATTTCTTTTATTTATTTTCGAATGCATTTATGCATCAATAGATGAAAAAAAGTAAACAAACTTGACAGCACTCAATTGAACCATCGAACACTCCATTGAAACACAAAGGCATAACTAATTTTTTTCATAAAAGTGGGCGGACAAGAAGTATTAGTGACTCTTCAAGACTGATCTGTTGTAAATCCAAATGAACTGACGAGTGACTGACTGAAAGACGGATTGTGTTGTTCCTTATAATCAAAATTGAAAATTCAAAATTTTAAAGCAAAAGCAAGGTCAAGGGTTTAATAATTCCCAATTCGAGTGCTTCAAATCTGAAGACAAAAATTTCAAACTTGACTGCGCTCAATAACAGCTCTGTGGTGGGCCACAAAAATTGTAATTAATTCGGGGTCTCCACAAAGTTAACGCTAAGTGAGATTGAATTATGAGCAAAACTTTTGCAAATTCTTTCAAATTCAACTGCCAAATTGCCCGAGATTGACTGACTATCGCGCATCGTTGAGTCGATAAATTGCTTCACTTTTGGGATTTTTTCCGTCTTTTTTTTTTTTTTTTTTGTACGGTATAATAATAATTTTTCTTGTGGCATTCTCCGCGGGCAATAAGTTGTACAAACAAAGCGCTAGAGATACTTGAATAAGTGTATCTTATGAATTTTGTATCAGGCTAACGTTGTACCGTGTTGCATAACAAGACAACTCTCCGAATTGGTCGAATTACTTTAACGCCAAAGCATATTTATTATTATTTTATAACACCTACGTAGTGTATGAACACAAAGGCAAACCACCATTGACAGGAAGACAAAAGATGGAGGCGACCTACCTGTAGGGCAATATATCTAAAAGCCATCGTTGTCAATCGACATTATTACGATTTTCACAAGCAGACTACAATCTGAATCTGTACGATGATCTAATAGCTACATGAGGTGTCAACGTCAGTAACAATTTCACGTACACTAATTAATTACAATTGCGAGGTAAAAGATTTATGCCGCTGGCTAGTGTAATCGATTTTGAACATGTAACAGATGTGGTGAACCGTATATGGAATCTGTATGCAGTCGATATTTTATTGCCGTTTGGTTGTTTTTTTTTTTTTTGAAAATAGCAAATGGAACATTAGTTTTTAACTTTATGTGTGTATGTAAATTGCCACTTTATTCCACTTCAGTTGGATTATACATGGTTTTAAGGGAAAAAAACCGTCCAAATAGTTGTGTAATAATAGATGGTTATGATGTAACAACGTCTGTATGTTCGTTTATAACTCAATATCCATCAGGCCAACTTTGAAAGCGTTTATCTCTATTCATAGCTTGATTATCGCCATCTGTTATAGATAACATTTTATTGCATAACTCTCATCAGGAAGTCGAGCAGTGAGTATAGGCATGTAACAAGTCGGAAAAATCCAATCACAATCGTGTGGTCTATGTTACCTGAGGTTTGGTCTTCCTTATCATCTCGAACCAGGGGGCATTGTCCATTCTCTTGCTGTAGCCGAGCTACATCGTATCTTGAAATATGTGACGCGTCTTGACCTTCTGAAATGTAATAGGTTAGGTTGAGTTGAAGGGATGGCAGCGTCATGCATTGTGCCGCTTCACAAGGATTTTCATGAATCGCCGTTGTGGGATTCCTATGAGTATTGATCCCTAAACCACCCTCAATTCAATATGAAGTTCAGAAATACTTTTGGTGGAATGGTTGACAAGCTATGGCTAGGGCTGTGTTCCTGGTTTTACTGAGACTTAAGCAGCCACAGAAAAAGGGCATCGTTGGCTCTTCCGCATCTTTATCAGTACAACCTATGCAGATGTCTGTAATAGGTTGTGGACTGTAAGGATGCTGATCTTTTGTTTGACATGCGGCGTAATTAAAGTCCGCTACATCACTCATCAACAAGTTTTCAGAAGTCTAAGTAAGAGATAAGTTATAAGTTATTGTCGTTATGACTTATCTCCGGTCTAAGGGTATATCGTGTTTAAGCATCCCTGCAGGGGTCAGAACTAAGTGATCGGCCATTATTTGGATTCTGTTCCTATTCTTGTCAGCGTATCGGCCTTTTCATAGCCATTGACGCCCCTGTGTCCGAGGAGTCAACAGAATGAAAACTTTGTGCTTTAGACTTAAAATTTGAGCTCATCGCAGCACCGCTTTGTGACTTGCCTATCGATGTATTGTTAATGAGGTCAGTTCTCTAAAAGCCTCGTACAGCTACAGCTCATATGTTTAGTTCGAAGTTTAATCTTCTCTTTCATTCGCTCTTTTCACACACAAAACCTCATCTTCGACGAAGAATTTTTGTCTCAAACGAGTTCAATACCTGGGGTCGAATTACGGCATCAGTGATCGAGTAACTCGTAACGTAAAAACGAGCATTATTACGTCGGAATGATCGTTTATACGTAATAATGCTCATTTTTACGTGACGAGTTTGTTTGACGACCCCTGTTTTGCTGCCTTACCCATCGTCCTGGACTTGTAAGATCACCGCTCTGTAGAGCAACAATTCTGTCCATGAGATTTTTGTCTTCAGAAAGTTGTCATCTATGGAGTTGGGGTAGGTAAACTCCCTAATCATTGCGAGGCGTGGACTTACGCAGCCTCGTTTTTTGACAACAACTCATTTAAGACCAACTCGTTTCGCTTCGTCTTTAATTGCCGTGAAAGTTTCTACGATGACACACTGAGAGCGTCCGATGATATCAATATCGTTTGCATTTAGTAGCAACTGGACGGATTTGTGAAAAATAACGCCTTTCTACACTGTGCCCCATCTGCTTTAGCACGAGATTAAAAAGGGACATGCGGGTGAAATCCGGTTCAATTATGCGAAATAAATGAATTAAGCCATCCTCGTGTAGAGAGAGCTCAATGCAGCTTTAAAGTCGGTGAAAAGTTGGTGAGTTTCGACTCGAAATTTGTTAGTCTTTTCTAGCCTCAGGACTTCAATTTGCTGCGTTGGAAACAATACTGGTACATGTCGATTCGTGTACTGTAGAAGGTCTTGGATAGGACCTTTTATGTGGCATTTAGCTGGGATATGCCTCGGTAGTTCTTGTAAGATATTGGATCGCTTTTTTTGATGATAGAGCGAAGAGGGATTTTAGTCAAGTCATCAGGCATGTTTTAATCGATGACAGTGGTTAATAATAAAACATCACCTCTATATTGAAAAGCTCTGCTACTTTGTTGTTCTTTAGTTTCTTTACAGCTACTCTAGCTTTTTCTAAACTGGAAAGGGGTACTGCTTCTTCGTTGACTAAATTTGGACTTGGGTTCTTCTTCTCGCTATCACTTTGTCTATCTGATAAACGCTATCTAAATACATATACAATTTCCAACGTCCTGGTGAATCGACTTCAAGTCTTCTTTCCGGGTTTCTTTAAAGACATCAGCCAGTTGCTTATCGTTCGTGTATAGAAAACAAAGTACAAACAGATAAAACTGATGTTAGAACAATGAGATTGCAATAACAGTTTCATTCCACATTGTATTATGTCATAAAATTTACTTTCATTTATAGACTTGGCACCTGCAAGATGCAATAAAAAAATATATTCACAAAGTAGGTGTGGTGCGGTGCCCTAATCATTTTCACACGGTTTATCAACGGTTTGCCGCTGTTGAGATATAAATTAGAGTGAAACAGGTTTTTTTTTTTTTTTCAAATTTCGATAAGCATGAGCAAATAAGTGCATTATGCCAATTTTGTTGACTTGTGAACGTTCAGTTTACATTAAGCGGTCTGAGAAATGTGTAAATTACTTTCATTAGCGTGATCTTAATTGAGTCCGCTTAATGGCTTACGTCGGATGAATTAACGAAATTGACTTCATCATTGTAAATTTGAAGGCTATTCGATAAGCAGGAAGGCATGATCTGAGTAACCATTTATCTGGTTTGCAATGGTTTACATCATAAGCGAATAAAATGTTGTTCTCTTGTTCGGGTTCGATAATGACCGCCTCAAGTTGACTCGGACGATACTTTTTTTTTATTTGGAACCAACACAAGCCTTTGGCGAATCAATTTTACGTGTAATAACTTAATGACACAGTCTAAGTGCCAAAAATGAGGTCTGTCGTGTTCGTTAAACTATTTGACATGCTTTAGGGACATAGAGGGGGACTGTGATGTTAAGGTAATTTCATAAAGTCTGCTTAGTAGTTCCATACAGAGCTTCATTACTCCATTAGCTTCTCGGTCCAAGGGAACAGGCATGAGATGTTGTTATCAGAAGTGATAACAGACAAACGAAGTCCCTTTCTACCTCGACGTTTCAGCTATCTACTGTGACGTTCTATCAGACTTGGACTTTCTTTCTTGGCCTAAATCTGCACTGAAAGGGGCCAATCGGGCTTTCGGCGAAGTTTTCAGGTATGCACGCACTAGGTTAGGTTAGGTAGGAGTGGCAGGCTGCAGGTGTAAACTCACTTTGACCAGATAAGGTCCTTTGTGTTATCAACAGGATCTGTATTTCACCAGAAATACTACCCGCAGAACCAGACGGAGCGCTGGAGACTGCCTATGCTGATGTCAGCCAGTTCACTTAGGTTGTTGAAGAAGCTGGCTCCTAAGTATGCTCTTCTCCGAGCTAAAAGGGCCGGGCATGTACAGAGAAGGTGGAGAATCGTCTCCTCCTCTTCCTCATCCATGCAGCTTCTGTAGAAGTCGTTATAAAGGAGGCCCAGCGTATAGGCATGCTTGCCGATGGTGCAGTGTCCCGTAATGATACCCACTTAAGTGCTTATGAGCAGTCTATTCCGTCTGATGAGACAATGGGAACGTTTGAGATCAAGCTTTGGCCAAATCTGCCTGGTGATGAGACAGGTGCTACCTACTGTCCATCTATGATTGGCGATATTGATCGCGTTTCTATTGAAAAGCAATTTGCAGGTGGCGAGAGGCATACTTAGATTCCCCTTATCCGGAAGAACTGGTATAGTTGTGCCCCCTCTAGCGAGTTCGTCCGCTATGCAGTTGCATGGAATGTCTCTCACGCACTAAGGCAGATAAGATCTTGTAAATATTGCTGAGGAGACCGATTCGTCCGCTCCGAGTCGGTGCGTTGATAACCATTCGCTCAATATGTTCTAACGATGTTAAAATTTCGCCTCCAAATTGGGATCAAAAATCACATATTTTTTATGTTTCCCTTGAAAAGGCCAAGTATTTCTTTATCCGCCGTAAGCAAGACTGGGATGATTAGGGTCTTGTACAATTTCTGCTTGGAGGTCATTACTACTTAACTGCCTTCCTAGCCCAAAGAACCACTATTTGACAAGAGTTATTCTTCTTTTGATTTCTACGCTGTTATCGTTACTCGTATCTACAGCTGAACCTTATCCAAAAATGTCAAGGTTTCATTCTTTCCAAAACAAGGTGACATCAATCGGCCTTCAAGAACTTGGTACCTACCCTAAAAAAAAACGTCATCGTCTTTGAGCAAGTTTTATCTACGCTACATGATATTTTAAAGTAGTTATAAGAAGTTCTGTTTTGGTTGGTTTCTCAACAGGCAACACCTTAAATAGTATTTACAAGAGTGAGGGTGTTTACAACACTCCCTATCGCCTCTGTATTCTAATAATGAAACCCCGTCGAATCAAATACGATAAATCATAACAAATTCCAAAATCAACACTGAACAATGATTCTAAAGATAAATATGTCTTCAGTGTGTTAAGTGTACCGCGTAATTTGTTTTCCTTTTAAACCTTGTTTTTATTAATAATAATATGTTTTATTTTTAGTAAACAATAACTCCTACTAAAAACCGGTATGAGTCACTTTGAATGTTGTAATGCCGAAAGGAATTATTAAGGCTTTTGAGAAAGGCAACAACATTCTTCACGCTCGACGCAAACATCTGAACTAATTTGTGAATCATAATTATTTAAAAGAAAACAAAGTGAAGGTCCCCTTTCCTACGCACCTATAGCAACACTATTGTGTAAACAAATTCTCCCACTCTTGATGTCATTCCCATTGCGTATAGAGTGATCTTTGAAATGATATTGGTAACACAATGGAAACCCACCACGATCGAATGCACATCTGACAAGCTACTGTCACTGAATTGTCAACGAATCTTGATAACCCTTACAACTCATGTAACACACACACACAATACAGAAACAGCGTTGACCTTGGCCAAAGATACAAGACAACTATCAAATTGTGTATACCTACATGTCAAAATTACCGTTATACCATAGTTTTTAATTAATACACAGATTACGAGATCGCATTTTATTATTTAAATTAACCAGATACAAATACAGATGTCGTCGGCGCTGCGTTAATTTATTGACATTAGGTAATACCGAACGCAAAACTTACGCGGGACTACGTAAGACACGCTAACCTAATTTTTTGCGATGTTGTCAAAGTCCAAGCCGGAATTGTTTATTTGCATTTATAATCAGTAAAGCTGTTTATATCGATGGATCTGTCGGATATAAAGAAGACAATCAACTCGGGGTTCTATTGTTTTGGCCCGGAGGACGCTTATAATTGGTTCGATTCTTTTTAGCATTGTGATTCATGAAATGTTTTTTGCTATCTTGGAGTCAATTTATGCAAAACAACGGTTTCTGTCTAAACAAAGCGAAACTAAGTTTGTTGACCTTGACCGTACTTTACAAGTTTTGACAGGCGCACGGAAGTGTGAGATTTGTGAAAGGACTGACAGTCTTCTATATTCGCACCTACCAGCACTTCGTTTACACCGGTTATGAGAATTATGCTACACGGATAGATCTAGCCTAGACATTGTTTCAATTAAAATCTATTAAGCTGTGGGTGTGCAGTTGGTATCCTTCCCACGTTCTGAATCATGTACAAGTAGCATAGTATTGCCAATGGTGGCAGAGTAATCTTATACACTTTTCCAAGGTTACACGAGACTTCTGCATCGCATGTGGGGGAGAAGGAGAACTCAATTGATGATGTCAAGTATAATAAGTGTACATTTTGTCGGTTGTTATGTTCATTGTTGGTGCGTGGTTGATGGTAGTTTGAAAGAGGTTATTTTTTCTTTTTGTAAGGAGATTATGATTATTTCCAGTAGATTTGAAATTTAATCGTCCATTCAATTATGTGAGTTAATGTTCTCCTATGACATAACCATCCAGGTGTCAGGATAGACACAGAGGGTGTACGAAGTGAGATCACTTGAGATTTGAGTCAGATTATAAATCAACGAAAGTATTTGGGTGCGACTAGACAAATAGCCATAAATGAATTTACACAAGTTCCTGAAGGTGTTTGAATGAATTTCACAATTGCTGCGATGAGGGAAATGCATTTAAGGAAACTTGACAATGATCGTTTTGGGCTTTTAAGTTGATGTGTTGGTCTAGATAGTGGGCGCAATCGCATTGTTACTTGGTAAGTTAATTCATAACTCATTGGGTTGTGCTTGTAAATCACCGTACACTGGTGATTTGAAATTGGAAGGCACAACGTATGCATAATCCCCTTCATACAGATTGTAAAGGAGCACCAAATGAAGTCGATGTAATCTGCTGATGATCTTGTGAATTAGACCCAAAACTTATTCAGACTGCCAAAAGAGTCAAAAGGCACACTCTTTTACAACAAAAGATTCCACACCAGAAGACCAGAAGACATCCAAAACTATTTCTGGTTACGACCTGGAAGTAATGCCATAAAAATGGCGTGTCAAATACACTTAGAGATGTTAACTTTTATGCTGAGAACTTTTTCGCTAAAGGAGCTACCAATACCTCACCATCTCCGGAGCACGATGCAACTTCAACTTTGCTACCAGTGGAGCGAAAGGTGGCGATAAATGGCGACAAATTCAAAAACATTTCCCTGCTGGGTACTCTTGAAAAGTGTCTAGAAGCCCGAAGCCTTTAGCAGATATTCATGAGCTATAATTCATTCAATCACTAGCTCAAAACCCTTGCAAACACTCTGAAACGATAAATGCCTTCAGAGTAATGCGAAAAAGAGGACCAAATGTTGTCCAGTTCTATGGGGTGATGAGCCTTTTAATTCAACAGTGAGCCAGACACGGAAGGGAGCATTTCGTGTTGAAAATTTAAGACTTTACACCAACCGATTGCAACTCATGACTAAAACTGCCGTGTGCAGGCGCAAGTCCACGACTGTATTTATGTCAAATAGGTTTCTTTGGTTGAAATCCTTGTAATGATCACAAAAACGGCTACAGGATGAATAGTCAAACCATTAGACATGAACGCATGACAAATAATAGAAGGGGGTTGTCGTATGGATGGCAAGACTGTGGTCTTAACCTTTTATCAAATCAATTGATATCTTAAAATTATTTAAATAGTTTGCTGTGGTTCCACTACTTTTAAGCATTCTAACCTGTCATAATTCCTTTTATTTTTGTCAATAGTTCGCTTAAGTCAATTCGAAAGGACAAACGTAGCAGCTTCGGCGAGCGACTCAGTCATCATTTAAAGGAAAAAATATTGGTATTCTTAACACAGACAAGACTTACCTATTTAACAAGCTTCAATCAATCATTTAAGTTAGGGTTTGAGTCAATGAAGAAGCATTTAATTTGCCCAAATGCCCATTGATCCTCATAGTCTAAGAGTGGTAAAGTCTTGTGTGGCACTCACAAGTGGAAAGAAACAACAGCCAACTTGATGTGCTAAACAGAAGGCAGCTAACTATCTAGCTGGAGAGGCTTTTAATGTTGTAATTTGAACTATAGTAAGTGAAGATACTACTCAAATATGAGGCCTTACAAATGTCAGCTAATTTTTGATCATCGTTAGAATCCACTTCTGACACCTTTAGCAGAAGTTTATATGTCAAATTTAGAATTTGAAATTATTACAATTTTGCGTTCTGCATTCGGCAGAGTTCGCACTAAAAGACTCAAATTTTAGGGCGCTATTAGGGAAATGTATCAGGTCCCTGAAGGCCTTTAAATCAGCACGTAGAAATAAACTTGTTCAAATTAAATGCTTTTCCGATATAGCCACTGATTATCATTTTAAACTCATCATACACAGGTGAATGATCTCCATCACAAAAATTATCATCTAAATCTCGATCCTTCCAAAGTGATTCACTTGTTAACTGACTTCCACTGTTTTACTACAATCAATTAAAATGTAAATTAAAATCACAACCCACTGGATACATACACTCTACACTTAAAAGTATCTCTTACCCATAACAAAAATGCAATCCAAATAGTGCGCCTCATTTCCGCAAATGTTTTCTTCTTTTCTTCGTTGTCGACGTCTTTTTAACTCTCTTTAGACAGTTTACACTCGTATTTAAACACAAAAAAAGAAAAAAGAAATCTAAATCAAATCAATTCTTCGTACTTGTCGATGCGGTCTATAAAATAAAATTGATTCTCATTGCATCAACGGTCACATAAATTCCAACGAATCATTCATAAATGCAATAAAAGAACTGCAACTAGTACGATTTCCCCAAACACGAATACAACACACACATCAAGAGCACTTTACAAACAATTTGGGGAAACTCGCGAAAAGCGTTATAAAAATAAATCACCACCAAACGGCAAACTGCAATAACAACAACAAAAAACAAAGTGCACTAGCCTACGAAGCGCCCAAAGAATGCGAGCACACACGGAAAATTATTTGAATTTTTTTTTTCCAATTCAATCTCAACTCAAAAAATGAACAAAAACAACCGAAAAGATACAAAAACACTGCTAGGTAAAAACTTTACAAAAAAAAAAAAAAAAAAAAAACTTTCATTCGAAGTACGGTCCCGATGCCGAGTTTCCGATCGGAATGCAAAGTGAAGCACGGATTTTCCTCAAATCGAAACTATAACAAACTATGCGCACACACTCTCGTGGTGGCGGTGCCTCCTCGAATAGATACGGATGGCCGATCGACAACGGTGTAATTGCAGAAATAGTCACGTCTAACTTCGAAGCTGGCTAAATCGCCACTAAATCCCGGGTAAACAACGTGAAAAGAGTTACACGACGAATTTCATCGTCATCGTCGTATTCGTCGTCGTTGTTGTCGTTGTCGATGTCGATTGAACCACAAATGCGAACTTCTACTGCCTGCCTGCCTGCCTGCCTGCTGCCGATGCAAAAGCTGAGAAGCGTCAGAGTGTGGATCTTACTGGTGGTGCCTGCCTACCACATTCAGCTCGGGACATAGTTTGATGGCTATTCGTATCGGGCGGGTACAAGTGTGCGATTTTCGCCTCCGCCTTTGATTTTGCGGCTCGTTTTCCCACCTGAACTGAATTGAAAATGAAAATAAGGAAAAGCGTTGAAGCTTCAAGACGCCAGCCAGCTCTAACACAACGGCGTTAAGCTTCCAACTAACTAACTAGCAAATTGATGGCACGCCACGCATATAGGACATTATTTGTTCAACGCTTGGTTGACTCTGATTCCATAACCTTGGAAGAAGAAAACTTGTGAAAAATGTTCGCCCTCCATTACACGAGTATCTCTGTGTTGTAGGTGGTGTGGTGGCACAACCCATGTTTTCGCCGATTCATATGATTAACTCACGCATTTGATAGATTCGCAGATACATTTGAAGTACCTACTCGTATAACGTATCTGCGCGATGATTCAAGTGATCGCAAATTGATTGATTGTAGTAATTTCATGTGAATGCTATCGCTGTTGGATTGATTACACGTTATTAACCTTTGTGCAAATTACTAGCTCGTTGTTAATGATGCTTTCTGTGATTTTTAATTGTTTAATTTCATTATGAACTTAGAGCGTCAAAACGATGAGTAAAAAAATAAATAAACGAAATTTTAATTTGTTCTTCTAAACGTCTTTGGAGTGATTAAGAAGCCGACAGATGGTGGCAAGGCCTAGTGGGTTAAGGTTGATAAGCTGTTAACGTTTGAGCCTTGAAAGATTGCACAAATGGCCATCGAATGTTGATAACACGTGTGCAAATTAGATTGAAATAGAGCTCATGAGCATTCGTTCTTAAGAGGGAAATTATGATAAGTTATCGACCTCCACATAGTCAGAAAGGTGTAAATTCTTAAACGGGACCCCACGCAGGAAGAATGGCAGAGTCAGGCAAAATCTCAACTCAAGTGTCGATTTGGTGACGAAGCCTCAGGTTCTACTTACAGAGTCATTTTATTTTCAGTGCAGATAACTATTTTGGTACGTTCTCATTGATTGTTAACGGTCCGGATTGTCAAAATCACGAATTTTTAAAGGTGAACATGAAGACGTGACGCTACTGGTCGCATCTACTGATTTGTTATTGAAATCTGGGGTTGAATTACGGCATCAGTGATCGAGTAACTCGTCACGTAAAAATGAGCATTATTACGTATAAACGATCATTCCGACGTAATAATCCCCTATTTTACGTGACAAGTTACTCGATCACTGATGCCGTAATTCGACCCCTGGTTTCAATTTTACACAAACTCTGTAACAAATCTCTCTGTTCAGGACACTACGCTATAGTTTCGTAGCATTCTTACAAAAGCTTGAGTTCACTAGAGAATAATCTTTTGTTAATCAATTGTAGTGTCTAGGAAGAGGAAACCTTTCGTTTTTAGAGCTGTTTTTCCTGCGGGCCCTATTTTTCAAATGAGAAACTTGTGTGTTGTGGCTTAGATCGACCTTAGATAGATCGAAATATGTGAAGAACGGGCACAGATTTCCTTTGCCTGTAAATTCCAAAAATAAGTTTTGAAAATAAAAGACACGTTAACTGGAGCTTATGAATTTAGTCCTATTTAGTGTGGAAGGTGATGTCGGATCCACGTCTTGACATAATATAAAGCCGGTTTTATGGTATTTCCCTTCGTTTTATTAAAGGCTTTTGGTGTTCTGTATATTTCCCACGCGTTTAAAACCTATAACTTGTCAACATACAGCGTTTATCTTCAAAAAGACTTAGAGGAAGGAGCCTAGAACCACGGATTTTGTGGCCTGGCTGCCCAAAATTACGTAAAAACAGTATGTGATACTACCAAAAGGAGTCTTCGAGTCCACTTCAGAAGGAGGGTGCAGTAGAGAAAGGTGGCGACTCAAGTAGCATTCACAACTGAAAAGGAACCTCCAATTTGACATGCGAGGGTGGTGGTAAACAGATAACGATAAAGTTGGCTAGAGATGCTTATTGGCTAAGGCCCAAGTCTACCCCGGACTGTAGCGCCATTATATTTCGTATTTTCCAGAGAGATTTTAATGCACCTTGTAACTTGAGGATGTCTAAACTGTCTTGCAGATAGGCTGCCCGATTTGATTTGGAAACATATTCAAATATTTTTCAAAATTCATTACAGTGACTTCTGAAGATTTCGTTTACATTTTTTTCATTTGATATGTACAGCAGAACGGTTTGCTCAAAGCTCGCTAAGACTCGACGTTTGGATGGGCAAAAACATGAGCAGTGTGTCTGAGAGAAAACTGCAGTGGATGCCGAAAAAAGACTCAAGCGGTGTCAGAGCCTCAACCATCTACTTCTCAGGCACTTGACATCGCCGTACAGCACATATGTGTGTACATATGTGCATCATAGACCGACCAGATATCTGGACTGAGTGTTTCGGGACAACACGGTGCAGTCGATGCCGTTGTAAGGGCCGTTGAATCCGAAGCTTATAACAGAACTACTGACGACACATTTCGTGTGCTACAAAGTGTGCGACAGACTTCAGTTCCATGTTACAAATCGCCTCGTTACTGCATCGGAAGAGGCCGGACTCGAGAAAAAGTTCACAAATGAGTGGGATTGACTGCCTACATTGTATTCCTGTTACTGCCAAGCTCTCAAGGCTGAAAATGATCCGCCACTAAGTCGCAGTAATGACTAGGTTATACGTATCGTGAACTGGTCGTGTTTTCGATTCTCCACTCGTAATAAAAGGCAAGACATTTTAAGTTTTGTAATATGGAAAACCTGCGTAGAACGTTTCCATTATACCTATTGCCTCATACTCACTCAATGTATCCATCAAATGCATAGCAATTGTTCGCACCTATAAAAGTGAATCATGTCCAAAGTTCACTGTGACAGATGTTCCGCTTACAATTTACCAGTACTAAGCCTCTTCATAGAAAAAGAGAACTGAAAATGTGTCACTGGGGCATTTTTTGAAATCGAAATCTAAATTTACATAAAATATAAGGAAATTGATTTATAATGGGTAGATGTTTTAGTTCCCACCTTTTTTATTTTATCCACAGTAGTAGTCCACAGTCAGAGTGTACAGTAGTAGTAGGACGTGACTACTGCACCGCGCGTTGGGTGTAGGGTGCACTGATGGAATATCCAACACCTCATTATCACTTTGCATTGTCAATGCGATGAATGCGTTTTTGTTGCTCATGCTCTTGTCACCCAGGTACTGCATTGGTCATGTCTCACTGTCAGTTTTCTCGCCACGCATTGTGGAACGATTTAGGTGATTGCTTTTCGATATTCATCCCGATGATGGGCTTTTTGACGCCGGACATGCCCATTTTGAATTCCGTTGGTATATATGGCTTCGTGTACTTGGTCATAAAATAAATCACTGCTACACCAAATGTCGCACCAGTAGAGCGATAGGCTGATAAGATATCCCAAGTTATGTTTCAGATATTATGATACGTCAGTCGTGATTTATTGTCCAAATCAACGTGATTGCTGATTCCTTGAGTTAAGAATCTTTTCCCTAAAAAGTTTCTCAAGTTGTCGTGATTCTAGTGCAACTATGAGAAATTGGCACATTTTTGCCAGCCTCCATTGAAACTATTACGTGCCGACTTCACGCATTTACCTTGCTTGTGGTGGTGGCTATTGTTAGTTGCAAATTTAATTATACCATCGATCACGAATTCTGAATCGAGACATTACACGATTTAATAAAATAAAATAAAAAAATTATTAATTGAAGTTCAGTCCGGTCGGGCCTGATGTGTCATTGTGTCTGACTCCTCTGGAAACTTGGATTGTACTCGCACTGTAGCTAGGGTACAACGTGGAAGTTACATTTGTAGAATTTATAATGAAACTGCGCGTGCAAGTATTCTCTCACGCACGTTTCACGTATGAAAAATGAAATTGCCGTCGTGCTGCGGACGGCTACCACTGATGCACGGCTTTCCAACAACGATTTATGAAAGTGATGAGTACTATTTTAAGGAATGTTTATTACTCAAATTGGGTATCCACAAATAGATGCATATGTAGATACTATTGCGTTTCTCGACTTTGCGGCGAAGTTAAATTATATAATTTCAAGTTGAATTGTTTGATAGGTGTCGGCCAAACCGATTTATGAGCTTGATTGACACGACATGCATTTTCACGGGCATTTACGAAAAGATTTTGAAAGAGAATGCTGATTGGGTGTGTGGGTATTGACGATTAGAGGATCATCTGGGTCAATGGGATTGTCGAAGTGGTAAGCAAGTCAATGAGAGTAATTGAAAATGCAGAGGAAGTCTAAAAATCGTTCTAAAATAAATATTTAGATGCGAACATCCAAAGAGGCCTTCTCGAAAAAGTGTCTTCCAAAAGTCCTTAATTTATTTGTGTTGGCTAGAACTGGGCTTTCAGAGCAGAGCCTGCTACCGAATTCAACTGTTTGCGTGTACCTGTAGTCTGAATGTCGTTTTGCTCAACAAGAAAGCTGGAAACATCCTGAGAGTCTCTGCTACTTGAACGTTCTAAAGAAGGAGCTTAAATGGATTCAGGGTACATTATATTCAGTTTAAGGCTTTATCAAGGTTTTAGGTTCCTCATTTCTTCTTCTTTCGAGTCTGTACGCGTTTTTCTAATCATTTCTGTCCCGATCTCGTTTTGGGAATCTTTTTCAATCGTCAATCATCGACATGAAATTTGAAGACTAGCTGAAGACTTGAAGAAACTTTTCGGATCCGTCGTCGAGCTCGCCGTCACATTGAAGCCAACTTTATACAGAGGAGCACATCTATTTAAGGGCCAACTTTAAGAGACTTGGAATTGTGATTCGAAGCCTAAATCGCTGACTTGCATTTTGTTGCTTGATGTATGTACCTTCAATTGCTGTATCCGAATCTAGACTTTGTTATCCATCTAATAACACAGGACCCAATGTTTGATGAAGGATTATTCTTTGGAAAGAGTTTGCGACATATTCCTGAACTTTTAGCCGAACTTGCAAGATCATTTACAGATCAATGAAATAAAAATAAATATAAATATAAATCTTTGATTCAAAAAGCTGTGTAGCCTAGTCCAAGCTTTCTTCCTTTTCACACTTTATGAGAGTGACACAGGAACATTTCAAACTACCCAAAACGAACACTTCCGAACTTCTCAGAGAACACCTTCAAAGTTTACCACACAAAAGTGTGTTTTTGCTCATAACCATGCACCACCTAACTATTCCAATTTAATTCGGGTTTCCATTAGTCACACTGGTGGCCAACTCATAAGCACTCCCACTGATTCGACTATCTCCCATCAATAGTTTATTAATTCAAAAGCATCCCACATATGACGACGATGGCAAATCACACCTAATTCCAGGAATCTAAATCCTCGTACCAACTGAGAGCACAATGCAATCCACATGACTAGCAAAGTAATTGTTGACCGACAGGCGCTTGATTTTATACCTACCGCCTGTCACATACATTAACGCCTTTGATTGGTATCAGCAAACAGCGCTGTGGTGTTTCTTACCTATCCCGCCAACGTGAAAAACTTTTAATCTGCTAAGTCGCCATTTCTTTACTACTTACAAGCATGACATTAATTATTTTGCATTTTGCTCTAGAACAGAACACGAGAGCTAAACTTCTCGATTTGGGATTGCAAACGTGACCTGGTCCACATCTGGTGATGGGTTTCATTTTTCAGAGACGAACAGATGCAGTGGTCGCTTCACGCCAGCTCCTACAGCACCGAATCATTTATACGGTCATCAATTTCCACTAATTGCCTGCTAAGCGAGTCATCTCAAGTTTAAAAGTTCAACTACAATTTATCAATCTTCAGGGCCATCGAGTGAAATAAAAACAAAGCGCGACGCGAATGAAATCAATTCAATTCGCTTCCCCACAAGAAGTTCACCAACACTCGACGTTTGGCCCACGCGCATCAGCGATTCGTTTGACACACACAAACACAGAGCGAGTCCACGCAAGTGATTAATTTATTATTTTTTGTTGTTACACATCCGCCTGGGATTGGACGCACACACGCGTAAACAAAAGACAAAAAGGATCGCGGATTCCATTCCATCCAGCGGAAGCAGTGCCAAGCGCACTTGCCTATTGCCAAACGCCCAATCTATGTATATGCGCGGATCACTTCTGGTTTTGTGACGCGGTGTAGGTGTAACCATATCTCCAAATATGGTGTCGAATTTTTGAGGTACAGTATAGGTTCGGTAACATAAGATGGTAGCGTAGCCGCATATGCGAACATTGTGACATAAGAATTCTTGTGGTCACCATCCGCGCACGGAGAGAACGCCTATGCATTTCTAGGATTCCGTATCAATTTGTGGTTTTTCGAAGCAATCATCGGGTGATTCTGTGAAATGGATATACTTACATGGTGTGGTGGCAAGTGTTCCCGTTCCCGGGAGATATGGACATTTTGACACAGCTATGTACGTTGTTGTGGATATTGGATATATGGGACGTGGTCGACAGTGCTGATCGTGAGGGGGTGTAAGTTATTGTTTGAACATTTGTTGGGGAAATTACACACCCCTACGCACTGTGTAGGCAGTTGAATTCCAAAGTGCAATACAGGCAATTGTCTGACAACGATGAGAAATATTAAATTACCACAGTTTTGACACTTTGAGGATTTGTAATAACGCTTCCTGAAACCCTATGATCAATTAAGCAATAATCAGACCATCGTCGGGAACAGCAATTCAGTGACAATGCAGCCAACAAGCCCCTAAGAGAATTATCAATTTTATCACTATCACTATGGATATTCATGGAGAAGGTTAGGACATCCACCAGAAAGTATAAAAGATGTAGAGCTACTGAAAGATGATTCAGACATTGGTGTCGTGTTGTCAAGCTTCCACATTCTCTACACCAACATTGTCTGTTTTGAAATCTATAAAATCTTCCCGATTACAGACATCTCTGAGCACCTTTAATCAAAAAGGGCTTATAGGACACAGATCACGAAAACTTCCAGTATGACTTCAACAAGAAGTCTGGAACAGACTGGAACATATCTAACAACGTCATGAAAGGTATGAATACCTGTCTTCACAGGCAGATCGAAGATGAAGAAAGGAACTGGAGCCGGAGCAAGAGTCTCCAGAGTGTCTTTCATGCTGCGAACTTGCATTGGAACTACCAGTACGATAGGTGTGGACAGTCAAGAGAGGCACTTAAAGCGCAAGATTCCATCCTCATTTAAAAGAAATATGAGACTGAATGCACCAGACAATAAAATACCACACAGTTTCACTCTGCTGGCTACTCGAACACTTTAGAGGAGAAAAGAATGAAAAAGCAGATGAACTGACTAACAGAAAGGTGCTACCCAACCAGCTTAGTGCTTAACAGACCAAGTTACTGTAAAACTGACTGAAAAATAATACCAACACACCAGGTGATGTATCATAGCCCGCACTTTGTGGCCAGTACTCGTCATAAATCTAACAACAGTCCTATGTCCCTCGAAAATTGGGCGTTTAGCTATAGCAAACATGACTTCAGGAGCTGGAGACATGAAGAAGAAAAATGTTGTATAGAACATCTCTTATGCGGCTGTACAGCTCTTAAAGAGCAGCAGATTCTTTGACAGCTTGGACAACTACACAAAGATACCACTACAAATACAAATATTTGGCGTAACAGCTAATTGAGAGCCAAGATCTAGCTTCTCACAACCATGAGTGAGACTCCGAATGGCAGATTGAAAAGCTATTTCATGACAGATTTGTATTCTTGGTAGGTTTGTCATACCTGCGAAGAGGTGGTGTCGCTAGAAAACGTTTGCTGGTTTTGAGGATCGAACCTGTGTCTTCTCGCTAAACAGTTTTAGTGTGTTGGACTGCACTAAGTCACGGCGACCACTAAAAGATACCACTAACAGATCTTAAACGATTCATCCAGAGAACTTGGTGGTTTAGTTAGATATGTATATGTCCCACCATGTACCTAAGGACTACCACAATGGTCCTTATGGCCTCTGTAGTGTTATGTGTCTGAAACCTCGAACTTTCCATCTCCGGTATGCGTGTTAATAACAATCTTCTTTGGAAAAGCCACATATTCAACTTTCACTACCAAATGTCTAGGTTTTCGCAAACAATGCAAACAAATGATTGGACCCCAATCTATAAGGCTTTCATTTGGCCAATACTCGAGTAAAACGCTCACAACTTGTCAAGCATCAAAAACTATCCTGCATATCCTAGATAGAATTTAAAAACACGCTTTCAGACTTATAAGTAACAGGCATATTGCAAAGTTTGAACATTAACGAAAAATGCCCTGTCCTTCACTGTTTTAACGATTCTTCCACAAAATTGCTCCAGAGGAACAAAGAAAAAGGAAGTATATGGAGTGATCTAGATAACTCTGTGTTTCCTCATCACTACAACCTTCAAGCATTTAAAACCAACGTACACCACTACCTCTCCTAATTTCCCCTGATTCCCGGAGTCTAGTTTAAAACTATTCGTAACTAGAATTAAACTGGAATTTCAATCCCAAAGGGGCTGTGAAAACCCTGGTGAAAAATACCTCCTAGTTTGTATGGTTTTTCGAAAGCAAAATATGTTAGGATCTACTAGGAAAGTCTTACTTTACAAAAAGTAATTTAAGTTGTCTCCCACGTTAAGTGGATATGGGCAAAACCCCTGCGAATATTTTACTGGTCACAGAACCCTCCCAAAAAAAATAAAGCTGCCAGACAATATTCCCAACTTCTGAGTTCAACAATCAGAGCACGATTGCAATTTTAACTCACCAATAGCAATTTGAATTCGGCCCTGACCCGCAGAAGTGCTGAACGTTTAGGACCATAAATATTTTGCCCACCAAAGACTTAAAATTATTACAAATCACGAAAAGCTGAATCACAAAACGAAATATTTCGCCATTAATATTACATGTGTGTCCAGAAAAGCTGGACCAATATGGTAATACTGGAACACCCACACAGCTTCATCGATTGTCAGTGTCTCATTGCCTAATTTAGCTTCTTATGCTATGCGACTGACCTACCTTACTGCAAAATGGCACAAATCTCTGATTTTGCTGTAACACCCCCACAATACTCGAATTCTAGGGTCGATGACACTAGAACACGTCGTTAATCTTCAGCTACAGACACTTGATTAGAAAAATATCGTATTTTCCCATCAATATGGGTTAAAGATCAATTTATACACCTTTTAACTTTTAACGGGTTCCCGTGAAGTCATCGCCCAATCAAATTTGGAATTTTTCGCAATCACCTACCATCATGTTTATTGATGTTGCAATAAGGAGTTCTTTGATTCGTTTGTTTAATTTTTTTTTTCGAAAGGGTTACGCATAGTTCACACACCATAAGTCTTAAAGTATTCATCGAAAGTCAACGAACTTTCTCTTATAAAAAAGATAGAAAATTTCATTTAAGATTGAAAATAGTAAAAAAAATCCTAGCTGTATATTTTGAATTCATTTAAGAATTTGTTTGTTTCGTAGAAGCTGAGCTGATTATGTATGCGCTGTTTAATTATAATCACAAAATATTTAAACAAAAATTACGTAACGGCCGTGAATAGAGAATTAGTTGTTCTTTTGGTATTTCGATGCACTAGGGGGTTCTTAGGTCCGCTGAACTCAACGTAAAGTCAACGACAGGAGTTTGACGGTTATTTGCGCAAAGTCAATGACAGGTGTTTGACAGTTACGATAAGAAAAGAATGCAGCTTGAGTGGAAGAAATTGTTTGTAAGATGTTGACTTCTGATGTGGGTTGATGAGGATTGAGGTCGAAGTCCTATTACTGCCTGGAGCTGGAGCATCGTGTCATCAAAGACTTTAATCTGAATATGAAAGAAGAAGAGTATAGTTTTATCACTAAGACTAAGTAAAAAACAGTTTTAATATCCTTAATGTTAGCATGGAGTACTTTATTGTTAGAAATTTGAACGGTAGACAGAAGGTATGAAGTAAGCTTTCCTGAGACAGTCCAATCTTCAAGCTTTCACTAACGTCTTCTACACAGACCGTCTTAGTCCGTAGGTGGCGATGGTGCAGTGGGTAGCGTGTTCGCTTGTGACCCGACCTGTGCATGTTCGAGCCCAGTCGGGGAACAGCAACAGCCACCGAAAATAAAGAAGAGAAACGAACAAAATCTAAGTTTCTCTAACCACTGCACCAAAAAGGGGTTTCTGCCCGGGAGTACAATGGACCGAAAACGAGTCTGAGAGCTCCTAGGATTTGGAAATTTCCTTAAAAAAAAAAAAAAGGCCTAGTCCATCCTGGAGCTTGTTGATATCTGGATGATGAAACTAAATATTCCAGATGGAAGTGTTTGCCATGCTCGGAGTAACTTACTAGATAGGCGTAGTAGAAGAATCGAGATTTACAGTGGCATCCAGGCTATACCTATGTATGGCCCCCACAAATCACTCGAAGATTCTTCTAGAATGTATGAGAAAACTGAAGAGGCTTTCCAAATGAAACCGAGTTTGTCTTTCGTGGATTCCTGGTCACGGGGCAGTTATAGGTAACAAAATCTTTGAAAATGGATTTTGGCTATTAGCCCTATTAGTCCGAAATCAATAATTGGCATTAGTTTAGCTAAAGTTATGCACCAGATCGACTCTCATATGTTGTAATGAGTTTTTAGAATAGGGCCTGATAAGAAACGCAGCATAATTCCTTCTAAACCTGTAGATAGATAGTCACAGAACACAATATGTATGGGAAACACATGGATCATTTAGGATCTTACACGTTTGTCTTGTTTTGAAAGCGACGGTACGATGGAGCACTTACTTTTTCAGGGTCCTACCTTCTCCACACACACTAACTCAACTCAATGCTAGTCTCTTTGATGAGCATGTAATTTAGACTGAACTAAGTGGATCCTGAAAAGTTATGAAGATTTCATCACTGAGTAATTCAGCTTCCGGGTAACGTGGATGAAATCTTTTTAATCCTAAGCACCAATAAATACTCATAGAACAATTTGTGGAAGACATTTCAACTAGAAGCTTTAATCTTTACAACTAGATCGAAATTAACTGCAATTTGTATGCGAAGCATTGGAACAAAGACGCCGTAGATTAAAACTTAAGTCACAATGACTGATTGATAGACAAGATTCCATGCTGTATGTAATTTATTTGCATAACAAAGAAAACTATTTGTATTGATCAAAACAAAAATTATTGCAAGTAACGAGAAATAATTGCAAGATATGAGTGCATGGGAAGCGGACATGATTTTGTTCTTATGCGGTAATCAGTTCATGATATTGCTCTTGAATGCTTCTGAACCCAAAAAGGAGGAAATTTTCTAAAGGCACTGCTGAACAGTTTCAATAGCGTGTCGAATTTGTACAGACTATCAAATTCCTTGAGGGACCGCCATTAGGCACTTCATCGCGAGGGTATTTCCATCCATATATACTCACTGTCTCTGTCGTTTCTGGTGTCCCTATTTTTCCACTACAAACGTACTAAAAGCGGTGAACGCTTTATTCTTTTCTTGAACAACAGGTTGTAAAGTTCTAAGACCTAGATTCTCGCAACCATTCATATGTTGTGTGAATTATGTTTTCCGCACGAATGGAAAGGGCCTACAGTTTTATTCCCGTCTGTCACGTGCATTGAAAAGCCACGCGATTGTCGCGTCGGTCGTCTTCAATTTTGTCTGTATACCTAGGACCGTTAGGGGTTGTATCGTATTCGATTCTTTTTTCCAAGCAAGATTTCATTACAGGCGTGTGTGTGTGGGTCTTCCAATTTTAGCCACATCCATATCGTTTATACAGATCACTGAAGACGAAGGACTTTCCCTCGAAGGAGCCCAATATACGTCCATTTTCGTTGTTTTTTGTTCAACACTGAATAGACTTAAGCAGAACTGGTAGAATCTTTTCTACAGAGCTCCTATTTCGCCTCTCGAGTTTCAAGCCCAGCTGTGCCTTGTCAGTAGTGCTACCATTGATCTTATGCACTTAATGCTGGCGGCATTGGACGTGGGCAGCGACTAAGATTGGCACCTTTATAAGTTAGACTTTCCCACTGTACCTTGTTGATGTTGTGACATGCGATTTCTTGTCGATGTTGACTGCTCGGAAAGTATAGACATCTACGATAGAGGCGTGCCGTAGTCTGGTTGATTTGGGGATTAGCAGGAAATAACTTTGAACAAATGTCATCACAAAACCTCCCACAGCCTTTTATTTTAATTTCCCTTTGAAGTATTTGCGTTTGTTTAATTTAATCCTACTAATATTATAACTATTCAACTATTATTATAAAAGTAAAACGTTGTCCGGTTGTTTGTTTGTTTCTCTTTCGCGCGAAAACTACTGAACCAATCAATTTTGCAAAAGGAATGGTTGTAGCTCAGGACAAAAGATAGGCTACCATCTATGTACATGCATAATGAAAGTAAAACCACACAAATGTATTATTAATTACAAATATGTACATATGTAAATCGCACTTGGAAAAAAAATTACTCATACAGTGGAATCCGTTTACTACGACTTCACTAACAACATGTAAGGTTTGCATATCATAGAAAAATTAAGATTTCCAGTTCGTTTTGTGTGTCGTCCTGTTAGAACGTCGGTCCCTTGATCGTCTCTATATCCGGATTCTACTGTTAAATACATCGGCTTCAAAAACGTTTAACTTCGAAGTTTGAACGATTTTTGTATTAACAAAATACAACACAAAAAAAAAACTCAATTCTTGCGATCGTGTCCAGTTCTGCCTCGTGCCCTTGTGAAAATTGTAACCCTTATCCTGACACATAAAACAATCACAGCAAGTTGAAATTAATATTCGGTGACGAACTAGGGTGAATTCATAAACCTTAAAAATCTGCGCAAGTACAATCGAATTTCTTTTCTTATGCGTTGTTGAACGCACGCACAGGACAGAACATGAAGGCCTGACCCCTATCATTCAATCCGACGGATCTGAGATTCACTTCACTTATTCGATCCGCGATCACCTTGAGGCTGATCATTCAATCCGCCGGATGCACTGTTTTACCGACTACGATTTTTCTTTTTCAAAACCGACTGTTCTATCATAGTTGACGGCGATTATAAACAGCTGCTGATAAAAGCAAAATAAAATTAAATTTAAAGACAGTGGATAGCATTGCTATGTTTTTGAAAACGAAGAAATATCTTCAAATAGGCGAACATCTCGTGCATATTCACGGGCATTCAGTAACGACATTATGGAGCTATCAGACGCCAAGTTAAAAGTTAAAGTTAAAAGATTTCGTTCTAGTTTATAATTTCTATGAAATCAATTTGAATTCAGTTTCATAAACAATTTTTGTTTGAATAAGGCATTCTTTAATTATGTGTTGGAAGTGTTTATTAAGGACAATAAAAGCATATTCAGTTTAATACACCTAAATAATTTATTTGTCCTAGAAAGAACATACATTTTCAGATGAATTTTCCACCCAAAATGCAACACAACACCAATCCGCAATGAATTTCCTGCGGATTTGAAATGTCAAACTTTGTATGGAGAGATTCGATTCGTTCGTTTTGAATGATCACGTGAAAAGTCATTCACATTACCGATAAGTGGACGATTCCCTTCGAACGGATTGAATGATACCGAAGTTGAAATTTCGGTGGATCGTTCCCCCCGGCGGATTGAATGATAGGGGTGTTAGTACAATTTTCATGTAAACGTCGCTCATAATCGTCGAAGAAAAATTATCAACAAACAAATTTTACTGAGTTTATTTTTTGATTTGCTTACAGAAAACCAACATCAAACTCAAAAAATAGATCTGTTTTCTTTATTTCGGTCACAACTGCTCTCCACAATGAAATTTTTTTCTTTTCCCAGCATTAAACTCTTTTTTTCCATATGAATTCTTTTTGCAGGCAAAAAATTATGGCTGCGCAATCTGCCCGACGCCGATGGTATAATGACGTTTATGAACAGAAGGTACTGCAGTTCGCCTAGGTTAGTTCGACCGAAAATCTGCCTTTATGAACGCAACTAACGCAGTTCTTTGAAAGTCTGACGTTTATGAATTCACCTCTAGTTTCTTGTTTTTTTTTTTTTTTTTTTACTTCCCATCTCTAGACAGGAAGTATTCCAATCTGTCCGAAAGAACACAGCTTCACATTTTCAAATTGATGACTTCAGTAGTTAAATCCTTAGATTGTATTTCTAAGTAAATAAAGTTAAGTTACGTCAAAAGACATAGAATAAGCTTAGAGTGCACGTGTAAGTAGGATAACAAAGTTAAGTTAATTAAGTTAGTTTTAAGCGTTTTTTTGTCTAGCATGTAAGATTTATTAAATTAAAATAATAAAAAATACGAATTGATGTCTGTTTATGTGTGTGTGATCAATTAGTTTTCTCCACGAGGTATGATTCTCAGGAAAAGAGAAAACCGCCGCGCCGCACGCAGCTAACAAGTGATTTGAAAGTCTCAATGAACTGAAAATGTGTCTTTTGCGTGCGATATCTATTATCCCGTTTACATGCCGAATTGAGTTCGAGTTCAATTCCAAAAAAGTGTCATGTAAACGCAGATCGAACTCAATCAGAATTACTCGATTTGAACCCAAAATTTTAGCTAATTTCAAACTGAATTCTATTTGAATAATCTTTTTCGAAGCGAAAACGCAGATCCAATCGAATCAGATTCTTCAATTTTGCATATAAACTCTGTGATGAAAAGTTGCCTGTTTGTATTGTGGTTGATCTTCTTCGCAAAATGAAATTTTCTGATTTGGATTGTAAATGTAAGCCACGATTTGACAATGGAGACTAGGTATTCTATTTTCTTGCTGTTCCAGATAGATCCGACAATAATATAAAGCAGAACTGGTGAAAATTTAAATTTAGATTTGAGACAGATTTACAAGGTTTACATGTAAAAATTGAACAGGGATTTCTTAAATATCTAAAAAAAATACACATCGAGACTACTGACTCGATTGGTTCTGAACCGATTTATTTTTGGTAAAATGACGTTGTCACATCCTGAGTTCTAGACGGGGGAAGCCGGAAGCAAAGCAAGTTTATTTATAAAAAAGTAAAAGTTTACACTACTCACAAAGGAAATTATTTTCTCTTAAGCTTCGTATTTTGTCGTTTCTTTGTTTCGTTAAAACTTCTCCATGCGACTGATAGCAGCCTTATCGTTACATAAGTTAATAATATCAAAACTGTCCATATAATCAGAAGACAATCTAAAGAATTCGCTTGGAAAATATTAAGTTTCTGTGCGGGCGATTTAAGATGATATGGATTCGGGTTCCGTAGTAAGTATTCCACCCACCAAACTGCTGTGTCCAATGGTTTCATAGGTCTATCTCGAAATTGTACAGCCTTCTCTTTGACATTTGCACGTATTTTTGAATCTTCTACAACTTTTTTGATCGTCTTACGTAAATCCTCACTTGTCATTGTGATAAAATCAAGCTTCTCTGCTGCACCAGCTAGCATAACTTGCCGTAGATTCTAAAATGAAGTGTTATAGGTGAAGATTAAGAAATAGTCAAAGATTTACCCTATGTTGATCGAAATACAATGGAACACCGATCATAGGAACTCCACGCCAGATTGCCTCTTGTGAACTTAGACCACCACAATGTGTTACGAATGCCTTAAGTTTTGGATGAGCTAATACGAATATGAACACATTTCAATGTAAATATAATCCAACTGAAAAGGATAAGACTTACCAAGAATATCCCTTTGTGGAAAGAATGATCTCATAAGGATATTTGTAGACACTTTCTCCTTCAAATACTTCACATCAAACTTCCACATGAAATTATACTCTGGCAACTGTGACATTGCACTGACTATCACATGAACTTGTTCCTCGGTGAAGTCTTCACTTTTCATATTTGTCCCGAAGGAGACAAAAATCACTCCATTCTTGGATGTGTTCATAAACTCTTCTAAGTCTGTAGGCAATGGTTTGGGGTCAAGAATCTGCATACCTCCAACTTCAATGACATTCGGCGGAAGTGGTTCCACGTAATTTATAGAAGGATGTGAATTCACCAACGATATGGCAGTGTGTTGTGCTATGTCACCCATATATGGCATATCTTTAGAGAAATATGGCCGCATCAGGGCATCAAGCTTTGGCAGGAAAATCAGGCGACGGTATCTAAGCAAAAAAGGAAGATTTGTTATCAGTTTTCTTTAGGATTTGCTCATACTTACAAAGTATCTCCAATAAATATCAACGTGTTCTCAAACCTCTGCCAGAAGTTCATTTCAGGAGCATGTGCCGTCGAATGATATGGCACATAGGCAGGAAAGTAATGATTTGACATAGCATCGATAGTATTGGGTGGATTGTGAAACGCACTAAGGCCAACCAGTGGTGGATACTTGAATTTATGCAAAAATCCCAAAAGACCCGGTCCATGGGTATAATCATAAATTATCAGATCGACCTTAAAATCATCTGGGTAATTAAGAAGTATCTGCAGGCCCTTAGACTTGGCGTAACTACTAATCATTGCAGATGCAGCATCATAAAACATCGGAATCATTTTAAACGGACTGATGCCAATATAATGGGTTATGTCAAATTTAACCTCACTAGTGTACATTGAATAACCTTCCTCCAAGTGAATGTAATGCACAGTTGGTGAAAGTTGTTCACTTGGTTTCGGTATGTCAACCGACAGAATAGTGACATTGTGACCTAGTTCACCAAGTCTGTGCATAAGAGCACTATTCCTGAAAATTAAAATAGCATAAGCAATTGATGTTGTCAAACTTTAAAGCTATCATACCAAATGTGATGACTAGGTGAAGGTATACCCATCAATCCTAAGATATTAGCACCGTTTACAACAGCAACTTCAATATTCAAGAGAATGGAAAATAGCACGATGAAATAGAACATGTTGGTTAATAAGCCCGACGAACTCAAGAAGATAGATCTATTCTAACTGAATACTGACACTCAACTAAATTGGACGAGAGTATAGGTAGAGAATATACAGATACCCCATCCAAAATAAATTCATGTATCTGAAAAAATATCATTTGCGGCTAATGTTGGACCAAAGACAGTAGAATACACGGATGAAGAAAACCAGTACAAAAGCACTTTCGGACAAAAAAAAATCGAAAACCAGCATACGAATAAGAAATGAAAGAGGAACTGAGATTTTGGTATGATAGAGACCAGTATTTTTGGCTTCTCTTCCTCATTGTAGGCTGGTTGAACATGACGTTGGATTATCAAAAAGTTGTGGATGCATTGTGTATACGTCTAAGTTTGTGCTTATAATATTTTATTATTTTTATTTTGTGGGCAATTGGAGTCTTCGGTTTGTTGTTTACCTGTCGACTTTTCTTATGAGCCGTGTTTTTTTTGAGAATTATACTCACTTCGATCAAAAAAAAGATTTATACTCACTTTATACTCAGTAGCAGCCGCACCAACCAATTGGTTTGCGGCTCGAATTTTTGTTTCTTTATTTGACAGTTTAATGTGAAAACCGAGGAAAAGCAACAAATACAATCGGCAAAAAGATAATTTATGAGATTTCTCGCACTCTAGGTGCCAATTTATGTAGCTGCTGTCCTCACTTGTGCTTTGTTGTTGCTTTGTGTGTAAAATTTAACGGAACTGGGTATACAGCTCCCAAAAGAACACGTCTATGGTAATACCTATACACCATGTCAGAAAAGTTTACACACGTTCTGAATTTATCGACATTAGGGGAAGATATTAATGACACACACACTTTTTTCAAGTAAACTTTGCAATTGGCAAAAAAAAACTTTAAATTGATAAAAACCAACAAAATACAAGCATAAAGTATTAGTTCATATTACAAAAGTCTACATAGGATATTTTTTTCAAGAGGCTGTTTCTTATCAAAAGCGTGTTGGGCCCCCCTTAGCGTTAATTACTTCATAATAGTCTTGGTGGCATAGAAAATTCAATTTCCTGTTAAGATTGTTCACATAGGGTTTATAGGGTTCAAATTAAATTAATGTAACTTTTATTCATCTTTTCCTTTAGATGGGCATTACGATAGATGATCAAGCTATGACTTAACCTTTTATAGGAACGACTCGCTCGATGGGATCTCAATTGTTTTTCAAAATGAGCCTCACTTGATTGAAAACGTTCGTAGCTAAGTTTTTTTTTGATTTTGTCATATGTAGACTTTTGTAACACGGTGTAATTGCACTACAAACAGTAGGTATACCGTATATTTAATTTAAAATTTGTCATAAAACGTCAGAGGAACAAATGCAACCCTTGACGCGAAATCTATTGGCGCTTCCTTTTTTAGAAATCTGTCAATAAGCATACAATTGCCAAGCATCCAAAATAGACATCCTAGTCCTCCGTATGTATGTAGGTATGTGTGTTATTTAATGTCCGACAGCGGGCAGGCGACAATCATGGGCACCCACTCCACGGTGTGAAAAAATGTCAACCAAACCACTCCATACACCAGTACAACGTGTGAAGCGCAGACACGAAGTATGAGACAGCATTTTGGTTTGATGAAATTTATTTTGAAATTAAACCAACTATAGCCATTTAGTAGCATCTTGACTTGTCTTTACGTTGAGTTCAGCGGACCTAAGAAACCCCTAGTGCATCGAAATACCAAAACAACAACTAATTCTCTATTCACGGCCGTAACGTAATTTTTGTTTAAATATTTTGTGATCATAATTAAACAGCGCATACACAATCAGTTCATTCCACGAAACAAATAAATTCATGAATTCAAAATATACAGCACCGTTCGTTGGCTTATCAAGGAGTTCGTCTAATACTAGGTTCCACATTAAGGTTCACAGGTCAACCTAAGAGACAGCCCCGCAAGTGGCTGTGTTTGACTTGTCGCCATCATAACCCAGACGGTTTGTAAGCTACGAGTTTATTTTTTCAAAATACCTATTGAGGTAAGGTTTTCTAACGTGCTAACCTCATAGTCAGAGGCAAAATCGACCTTAAGTAGACATGCAAATTTTTAATTTACTTAATACGACAAAAATTACCTTAACAATGATAAACGACAATCGATTCAAATTCTTAAGCAAAATAAATAAATCAAAAGACCGATAAGGCTTTGAAATTAAAAAAAAATGCTTAATCATCTTTTATTGATAAGATTCACAATGAAATGCACTTGCTTGCAATGTTCAAACGATTACTTACTTTGAAATACAAGATGCAATTTGTTCTGAATTTGCTACAACTTTTCAGCTTTTGACTGTAAAATTGTAGATGCATTCCAAAAGCAAAAGCATGCATATCACGTACAGATTAACTACACGTCAACTAGTTGAAAAATTGCATTTCAATGTTAAGTAAATAATCTAATACGTAAGTAAATGTAGGCAATCATACTAATCAAAGCTTGCTGTAATAGCATTTCACGTCGGTCATATAATAGCGTACTACACGTACGAAGACTCTCGCCCAATTTAGTCGAGTGCCAGTATTCAGTTAGAATAGATCGATCCTGTTGTGTCGGTTGGACTTACCTATACATCAATATGTTCTATTTCATCGTGCTATTTTCCATTCTCTTGAATATTGAAGTTGCTGTTGTAAACGGTGCTAATATCTTAGGATTGATGGGTATACCTTCACCTAGTCATCACATTTGGTATGATAGCTTTAAAGTTTGACAACATCAATTGCTCACGTTATTCAAATTCTGCAGGAATAGTGTTCTAATGCACAGACTTGGTGAACTAGGTCACAATGTCACTATTCTGTCGGTTGACATACCAAAACCAAGTGAAAAAATTCCACCAACTGTGCATTACATTCACTTGGAGGAGGGCTATTCCATGTATAAGAGCGAGGAAAAATTTGACATAACCCATTACATTGGTATCGGTCCGTTTAGATCGATTCCGATGTTTTATGATGCTGCAATTACAATGGTCAGCAGTTTTGCCAAGTCTAAGGGCCTGCAGACACTTCTTAATTACCCAGACGATTTCATGGTGGATTTGGTAATTTATGATTACACCTTTGGACCGGCTCTTCTGGGATTTTTGCATAAATTCAAGTATCCACCACTGGTTGGACTTAGTGCATTTCACAATCCGCCCAATACTATCGATGCTATGTCAAATCATTACTTTCCTGCCTATGTGCCATATCATTCGACAACTCATGCACCTGAAATGAACTTCTGGGAGAGATTTGAGAATACGTTGATATTTATTGGAGATACTTTGTAAGTATAGAACAAGTACAAACAAAATTGATAAGAACAGTTCTTGCTTATTCTTAGATACCGTCGCCTGATTTTCCTGCCAAAGCTTGATGCCCTGATGCGGCCATATTTCTCTAAAGATATGCCATATATGGGTGACATAGCACAACACACTGCCATATCGTTGGTGAATTCACATCCTTCTATAAATTACGTGGAACCACTTCCGCCGAATGTCATTGAAGTTGGAGGTATGCAGATTCTTGACCCCAAACCATTGCCTACAGACTTAGAAGAGTTTATGAACACATCCAAGAATGGAGTGATTTTTGTCTCCTTCGGGACAAATATGAAAAGTGAAGACTTCACCGAGGAACAAGTTCATGTGATAGTCAGTGCAATGTCACAGTTGCCAGAGTATAATTTCATGTGGAAGTTTGATGTGAAGTATTTGAAGGAGAAAGTGTCTACAAATATCCTTATGAGATCATTCTTTCCACAAAGGGATATTCTTGGTAAGTCTTATCCTTTTCAGTTGGATTATATTTACATTGAAATGTGTTCATATTCGTATTAGCTCATCCAAAACTTAAGGCATTCGTAACACATTGTGGTGGTCTAAGTTCACAAGAGGCAATCTGGCGTGGAGTTCCTATGATCGGTGTTCCATTGTATTTCGATCAACATAGGGTAAATCTTTGACTATTTCTTAATCTTCACCTATAACACTTCATTTTAGAATCTACGGCAAGTTATGCTAGCTGGTGCAGCAGAGAAGCTTGATTTTATCACAATGACAAGTGAGGATTTACGTAAGACGATCAAAAAAGTTGTAGAAGATTCAAAAATACGTGCAAATGTCAAAGAGAAGGCTGTACAATTTCGAGATAGACCTATGAAACCATTGGACACTGCAGTTTGGTGGGTGGAATACTTACTACGGAACCCAAATCCATATCATCTTAAATCGCCCGCACAGAAACTTAATATTTTCCAAGCGAATTCTTTAGATTGTCTTCTGATTATATGGACAGTTTTGATATTATTAACTTATGTAACGATAAGGCTGCTATCAGTCGCATGGAGAAGTTTTAACGAAACAAAGAAACGACAAAATACGAAGCATAAGAGACAGTAATTTCTTTTGCTATCTTATTACGTGAAAAGTGTAAATGTTTACTTTTTTACAAAAAAAAAAAAATTAAATTAAACAAACGTAAATACTTAAAAGGGAAATCAAAATAAAAGGCTGTAGAAGGTTTTGTGGTGACATTTGTTGCCTTTTTATTGTCTTGTTGATCTCCTTATCAGCAAACCAACCAGATTACGACTTGCCTCTATCGTAGATGTCCACACTTTCCGAGCAGTCAACATCAACAAGCAATCGCATGGCGCAACATCGGTGACAATCTTAATCGCTGCCAGGACTTTCGCCGAACGCGTTTAGCTAAATATTTCACCACGTGCAATGCCGCTAGCAATAAGTGCCTAAGATAAGTGGTAACACTACTGACAAGGCACAGCTGGGCATGGAATTTGAGAGACGAAATAGGAGCTCTGTAGAAAAAACTCTACCAGTTCTGCTTAAGTCTATTGAATGCCGAACGAAAAACAACAAAGAAGGGCGCAGTCTTCGCAGTACGGGCAAATTTGGAAGTAATCGTGCTTGAACCAATCGATTTGATCGGATATTGCCATATCCCGTTAAGACCTTTGGAACGTAGAAGTTTATTTCTCCATACTTGTGCCTTGTCCAAATTTGGATAGTGGGGATAAGACAATAGGTCCACCGGTCTTTTGTGCACCACTTCACCTTCCTGTGCATTCCTCTGTAAAGAGGGTGAAATCTACTATTCAAGGGCAAGTCGTTCACAAAAATGCGACATTGCCTGACATTTTGTACTTTACTGTAGCATATTCCGATACACTACCATACTGTCATCTCAAATGCAGCTTTTAGCGAAAACTGGTGTCTTTATATATTATAGGGATGCGATGACTAAGTGCGCTCTCTCCCTTGGCCTCTTCGGTGAGAATTGTGGCCTTGATCATATTTCTTGATGCTCCAAGACATTAGCAAAACTGGAACAGCAACTTTTAGCTCCAGTTTATGAGACGGCACTCCAGATAATTTCAAGAAGTTCAAAAACCCTGCTGAATAGGTGGTGGCTTCGTTTGCGGACATGATCTGCTTCATATTTTTAACGCGTTATCAGATGTATTTGAAGCAGGAAGACACCCTGCTTAATTTCTTGTTCCTGCATCTACCACACTAACAACTTAACCATCATAAGAACCCTTTGCCCTGTGAATAGCGGACTGGTTCCGATCATTTAGAGGCAAAGATATGCATACCTACCACGAATAAAAGAAAGCAAACCCTTGTTTCACAGATAATAAATAATTTACTTGTCTGTAATTGTTTGGCTAACCAAAACCAAAAGCAACACATGATCACGATCTACGATCTGTCGCTGGCTAAGTTGCGCTGCTTTACCCTAAATGCTGATTCTGGGTATAGACTATTTACTTACTAAGTTTCATTCAAATCCGTTTAACCGTTTAGACGTGGCTGAGCAACAAACATCCAAACATCCAACATTTCACATCATCAATACATATAATAAAACAGTAGAACCCGGTGTGTCTGTACATTGAAGAAAAAGTAAAAAAAGAAAGGGGGCGACTAAAGAAGAGTAAAAGAACACAAATTAGCGATTTTTAGAATGCTTTTCTGTCTGTCTGTTTGTCTGTCCGTTTGTTTGTTAGCGCACATCTCCGAAACTACTGAACGGATTTTCATGTAGTTTTCACAGGTGGACAGATCATAATTTGGAGCAGCATATAGGTTTTGCTTTATTAATATCGGATGTCGGAAGAAAAAGTTATCGTCATTTAAAGATTTTTGGAATTTACTTTTGTACGTTAGAAAAGTTAGAAGTTAAGGGTTGAAGGCCTATGGACGTCACGAACGATTGTTAAAAAATAAAACAGAAATCTTTGCTTAGAATTATAGCGTATAAAATTTAGCACATAAAAAATCAACAGGTGGCGCTGTTCATTATTAGAACGCGCTATAGACATTTTTGCAGTAATAACCAAAAAACTCCTTCTACTCTAACCTCTCCAAAGGGGGTATAATCGAGGGGAAAATTGCTTTCAAATGCGATAAAATAGCAATTTGATAGGTGGCGCTGAACACTCACGCTGTTAAATCATGACGATCCGTTTTATTTTGTTGGCCAGTGTGTAGTTCTTGCACAATCTTTGTCCACGCTGGGTATGTATATGTGTAATTAAAATCGGGTCAATAGTATCTATATGGATCATTGGGCGATAATAAAATACGGCTTAAAATGGCATCCTGACTTACTCTTCACCCCTTACACTTCTTCTACCGTTGGCGTAGAGTAAATTTATTCGAGTAAATACATAATAAACTATTATTTTTTTTTGCGGAAATGATTTCTTTTTTTTAATTTTTTATCCAAAAGTAGGCATATTAGTGCCTCGAAAAATGAGAGGGTTTTGAATGGCGTAGGTTTGGTGGAGGGTTGGGCAGGAAGGGGTGAGGGTTGGAATGGGGCTTGCGAACGTAGACCTTAGGTAGAGAATAATGGCCGTGTAATAGTAGCTTAAGAAATGTGCTACATACAACCTTGGTATCTTATTCAAGCCACACATGCATTTTTAATTGATTAAGTTGCAGGGAATACTGGAGGAAGGCAACAACCACCTCTGGCGTCTTCCAGTAGAGCCTTGCTTCTCGTAACCATTAGCACAAATGGAAGGCACCCAAACAGCTTTTTAATGGCAGATTATGCTCTTGGAGGTCTGTCATTGCCTGCCAACTTCTAGTTCATTTGCTGAGGCTCAAAACAGTGTTCCCTCTTTAGCAGTCCAATGCACTACCCATTAGCCCTGGTGACCGACGCAGTTTTAAAGGATATATTCATGTAGAACTTCGTCTGGGTAGTGAGCGCCTAGCAACAAAGCTTAAATATAGGCAATCCATGGCTAACACTTCCTTGATCACGACAACTTGCGATGCGATGTTGAGGCTCAAGCATAGATTGAACCAGAGTCTGTCACGTGTGTCACAGATAAGTATGTCCGAATGGGTTGTTAACGAATTTGTTGTCAGAGGTCTTGTTTTAAGTTTCGTACTCACAGGGCATTGCTTGCTTGGTACGCGACCAAAATGGGTGTCCCTTCCAATGATTTCTGTAGAAGCTCTACAGAACCTGCACCTAATCTGCCCGACTGAAAGGGCAAACCCTAGGAGAATAATACTATGAAGACCTCAGCGATCTACCCAAGCGTGATATGTTTAAAATAAGAGGCTTTGTCTCTGGATCTAGATGGTAGCATACACAGTCTGGAACAGCAAAGGGTCTGCACCGACAGGATAACCCATATTATCTTCAAGGAAAGCAATCATACAAAGTTCCTGGCGCTTGTAAGTCGGTACTTTAAGTGATATAACAATGGACCCACATTCCAGTCTAAATGTGCTTCTGCTAAGGAGAAAGACAAAGATAGCCAGTTTATCCCACCTAACCTAACCAACGCTCCATATATCGGGGTCTTCAGCGCAATGGTGCTCTGAATCTTTCTGAACTATCACTGCTGTACAAACACGTCCACAAGCTCGTAATGCACGGATGTGGCTCTGAGTTAATATTGGGGCATTCCCTGCCGTTTTCTTCCGAGCACGATGCTTACGTATTCGCTCCAACAGTGCATTGACTGCTGTTCCCGATTTTCCATTCAGCTACAGTTGAGGTAAGTAGACTTTCACCACGGTTTTTTCAAAAACTGGTGTAACGTACAGTAAGACAGATCCATGGAAACTAACTTGTACTAACCGACGAAATTTATAGAAAGAGTATTAGAAGCAAAACAGCCCTTCACATGAAGCTTCAATGGTGGTTCTAAGGAAAAGGAGGGATTTCGCAGCGGATGTGTGAGATGTTGAACATAAGAACTGTCAACAAGTTTATGAGAGAACATGCAATAGGAGCAGTCTTCATGGACTAGTCCCATCATTCTTAATACGAAGCGTAGTAGTTAGTGGCCATGGGCTCGGGGCTAGGTTAAGGATAAGTGGGATACAATTTTCCAGAAGATACCTTCTGCCCCACTTAAGAACGATTCGGGTGGTATACGTTTTTACTGAACGGGAATCGAACCCAAGTAGAGACTTAAGAATCATACTAGATAACAAAGACTGACTTGCAAGAATTTACCACATGGAACCTGAAAGAGTAAGGCCTTAGCAGTGGTCTACTTTTTGTCCTCTTTAGCCAATGAGTCGACTTCTTCATTCCTCGTGAATCCTCTATGGACAGCAATCTAGTAAAGGATGATGACGAGTTCCTAGCTCAAGTCAGAGATCATCTTATTGGTTTCAAGGACTTGTTCAGATTTGATGACAGGCAGGTCAAGCGCTTTAGGACAGAAAATGAAGATAGTATACCCCAAGATGTGGGAGGCTAATTGATGGCACAGCTTGCAATATGGACAAGTAAGTGTTACAGTACTATACACCCATGATATTGAAAGCATTCTTGTCTTTCAACCGTTAATCCGAACACTATCTGTTTATCCAACAGAATTACTGCCAACCATTGTCAGATGTTGTTGTGCCGTCTATCTCTAGAATGTCTTCGGTGGAAAAATTTCCACAGACACCAGGCCGACACGAGATGGTACTTGATCACCATCTTATGGTCAATCAAGGACTCCGCAGTAATATTGGATATCCCTTTTGCAACATCGAATGACTTAAGAATCTCTTAACGGATCACCCATCGCAAGGAGTTGAAGCAATCAAAAAACATTGAAGTGCTCTTGTTGGTTTGTGATAAGTGCATGTGGACTGTTAAGAGAACTGAGATACAGGTCCGAGCAAATAAACATTTATTCGAGCCTCCACCTCTCAGCAGTCAATGACAAAGTTCCGAGGGTAATCCGCGGTTCGGAGTCATCAATTAGACTGATGGTTACTCTCGTAGGCCTTACAAACTCTTTCAACCAGTACTGCTACAGGAAATGTTTGAAAAAGTTGACAAGGAGCAGCAGTAAACTCAGTTGGAAGCCAAATAATCAATTTATTCGGCAAAAGGCCTTGGATTTGGATCCTAAATGCGGCATTTATCTGAGAATAGTATACATGGATGGAAATGAACTTGAAATCTGCTTCAAGAAATCCTTGTCTGGAGGCATGTGCTAGAAAAAATGTCTTAACAGTTTTGAATAGGATGACTTTATACACGATTTTGACGGAACATTAAGAAGTCTTGAACGGCTTAAGTTGTTCTTTGCAATGCCGAAGAAGGATACCAGTTGTCAGTTCTGAATCATCATCCGATCAATAGCAATAACAGCCACCGAAAACAATAAGAAAAGTTCATGGAAACAATAGAAAATCAATGGTCTTGTGTACCTAACTTCTGCATTTGGTTTGCACAAAGGCAGATCCTACTAACTGTTCATTAACTATGAGACTATTAATTGCAGGAAAACTCCTGAACTTGATTTCAAGGTCCAAATGTGCTGTAAAATGCTGTTAAACACGCAAGGAAACACGTCTCCTAGGAGAGCTATTCACAGAGACAATCTGTCTAGCGGCTGAGCCACGCAAACGATGTATAGGCGTTTACACTATTCGTTGGACTATTCACTACTGGCAGCTCAAATGACACTTTCATTGTAATCCAATTGAGGACGACACAAAGACGCTTCTCAAATCAGCTGGGTTGTCAGACAGACAAAATCGTCTCATATGTAGGCTTCATATGCAGGTTGTTGGCTTGTTCTTGATTCCTGAAGTCTCCCCTAGAATCTCGTTTTGAGGGATTGTTGAGCTGATTCTAGGGAATGGAGTGAGGTGATCTAGCCGAGAGGAAATTGAGTTTTGTTTGTTAAAAAAACACGCTTGAGAAGTTTAGAAATTGGAAGAATGGACATTCTTGAAGACTAAAGGAGTAAGGATCCATTAAAAACAGAGTAGAAATAAACGAGGATGTAGGGAAAATGCAGAAAAAAGGTTAAAAGTAAAAGAAAAAACCAAAATGAACGAAAAAACAACAAAAAATTACGAAAAATAACAAAAATTGGGGAAAAATAACAAAGATGATTTAAACAAAGGAAAAGTTGTTGTCGTTTTTGGTTTTCATATATAAGGTGGCGCTAGGCTGGGGTAGATTCAGTCTTGTGCTGGCCGTCGAGGTGTTCACATCGTGGACCTTATGTTGAGAGTTGTTCTTGGAGAGAGGTCCTGGAAGAGTGAGACAGCGGGAGAGTAAGAGGGACCGGGAGAGTAAAAGAGAGCGGGAGTGTAAGAGAGGCCAAAGCCTCTCTTCTTTTTTTTTTTATGACGTACTATGCATATATCTCTGTTCGTATACACATATCCACACGTAAGATTCTCGTACACGCTCGTATGCACGCTTTCTATGCGCTCGTACCAACACTCACTTGAACATACTGTCCTATGTGAGTGGTGGAGGAAGTGAACGTTGTGTTTTGTGTGTTCCTGAACATCATCAGACCAACTGATAGGGTTATGTGTGAAGAGGAAGAACACAGACCCACCCTGACACCATCATCATCTACATTCTACAACATCATATACACCATACTACACATCATACATACATATGCACATCATCAGCAATGCATCATACACAGCATACGAAACATCATCATCATCAGAAGTTGCCATGCATCTTGCTTACTGGTGAACCAGGTTAGTCCTATATTTTATTATATTGCCCTTGTCCCTGGTATTGCCCCTGAACAAACCCACCCAAGCCTTTAGGTTTTTTCTTTTTTGCAATGCAGTGTCTTTCCTTTCGAAAGCACTTTACAAGAAACCCCAAATCTCTGGCCCTTGCCCACCCAAGTCTGATTTTATATTTTTTTTTGCATTGCAATCAGTGGCTTTCCTTCTGAAGGCACTTAGCAATAACACCCAAGTCTGCAAACCTTTTTTTTTTATTTGTGCTTTCAGTGTCTCTCAAGGCCTTAAGCCTGCTTTTCTATTCAATTCAAGGCCTTAAGCCTACTTTTCTTTTCAATTCAAGGCCTTAAGCCTACTTTGCTATTAAATTTAAGGCCTTAAGCCATCTTTTCTATTAAATTTAAGGCCTTAAGCCTTCTTTTCTATTTCATTCAAGGCCTTAAGCCATCTTTTCTTTTCAATTCAAGGCCTTTAGCCTTCTTTCTTTTCAATTTAAGGCCTTAAGCCTTCTTTTCTTGTGCTTTTAGTGTTTTATTCCACAGCTATACATCATCACCAGTGCAAGCTCTACATAGCACTTCCTTCCTGCTTTTTATTTCACAGATACCTGGTGAGTTCTGTGGTATTGTATTGTAATATTGCTTTTATATTTACTATATTGCTATTTATTATATTTATTGTATTGCTATATATTTTATTTATCATATATATATATTATTTCTACTATATTGCCCTTGATATATGCCTACCCAAGTCTGTAAGCTTTGCAAGCAATCAGTGTCTTTCCTTCCGAAAGCACTTAGCAAGAACACCCAAGTCTCTTTCCCTTGATAAGTCCACCCAAGTCTCTAGGCCCTTTTGTCTGAAAATTTTTAAATTTACTTTTTTTTCAGGTTCTTTATTGTATAAAAACTTAAATAAATTATATTATTTTATATAGTACAATACAGTGAGCTTTTTGTCTAAAAGTTTTTATTTTAATTTTCCAGGCTCTTTATAATTTAAAAACTTGAATAATTTTATTTCATATAATACAATGCAATAAGCTTTCAACCTTTTAGCCTTTAGCTGTCCCTTATTCCCATTCCTATTTCCCTTCCAAATGAGAACTCTCAGTTTCAGAATTCCCAGCAGATGCGCCGTTTACGTAATCGCTGCAGCGATATTGCAATCGGCGACGCGATATTGCAATCGGTAACCGTGAGTGCAATCGGTCAAACCAGTGTGTAGCCCTTGGACATTGAACGGGCTCGTGCACGACGCACGTTACTACACACTCGCGTATCCACACTTGCTGGACTATCATATGCGAGTGGATGGGAGTGAACGTTGTGTTTTGTGTGTTCCTGAACATCAGAACAACTGGTTGGTTTCTGTGTGAAGCAACATCAGAGGAAGAAGCAGTATACCCACACAGACCAACCTTGACATCATCATCATCATCTAAAGCATCAGATACACCATACTACACATGACATCAGACTCAGCATAAAATATGCACATCATCAGCAATACATCAGAAACATCATCTAAAACATCATCATCACCAGCAATACATCAGACACATCATACGAAACATCATCATCCGAAACATCATCATCATCATCATCAGAAGTTGCCATGCACCTTGCTTACTGGTGAACCAGGTCAGTCCTATATTTTATTATATTGCCCCTGTCCCTGGTATTGCCCCTGAACAAACCCACCCAAGTCTTTAGGTTTTTTTATTTTTTGCAATGCAGTGTCTTTCCTTCTTAAAGCACTTGACAAGAAACCCCAAATCTCTTGCCCTTGCCCACCCAAGTCTGATTTTATATTTTTTTTTGCATTGCAATCAGTGGCTTTCCTTCTGAAGGCACTTAGCAATAACACCCAAGTCTGCAAACCTTTTTTTTTTATTTGTGCTTTCAGTGTCTCTCAAGGCCTTAAGCCTGCTTTTCTATTCAATTCAAGGCCTTAAGCCTACTTTTCTTTTCAATTCAAGGCCTTAAGCCTACTTTGCTATTAAATTTAAGGCCTTAAGCCATCTTTTCTATTAAATTTAAGGCCTTAAGCCATCTTTTCTATTAAATTTAAGGCCTTAAGCCTTCTTTTCTATTCAACTCAAGACCTTAAGCCATCTTTTCTTTTAAATTTAAGGCCTTAAGCCTTCTTTTCTATTCAACTCAAGGCCTTAAGCCATCTTTTCTTTTAAATTTAAGGCCTTAAGCCTTCTTTTCTATTCAATTCAAGGCCTTAAGCCTTCTTTTCTTTTCAATTTAAGGCCTTAAGCCTTCTTTTCTAAAGTGCTTTTAGTGTATTTTTCCACAGCGACACATCATCACCAGTGCAAGCTCTCCATGGCACTTCGTTCCTGCTTCCTGTTTCACAGATCCCTGGTGAGTTCTGTGGTACTATTTTTATTTACTATATTGTTTTTATATTAACTGTATTGCTATTTACTATATTTACTATATTGCTAACATTTATTATATTACATTTGACAATAATTTGACATGCCCACCCAAGTCTGTAAGCATTGCTATCAGTGTCTTTCCTTCTGAAAGCACTTGACAACAACACCCGAATCTCTTTCCTTAAGAAAGCCCTTGATTAGCCCACCCAAGCCTCTATTTGCAGCAATGCAGTGTCTTTCCTTCTGAAAGCACTCAGCAAGAACACACCCAAGTCTCTTTCCCTTGATAAGTCCACCCAAGTCTTTAGGCCTTTCGTCTCAAATATTTCATTTCAGCTCAACCATTTCTTTTCAGCTGCCCAATATTCCCATTCCTAATCCCTCTTTTCGTATGAGAGCTGTCGGTTTTGAAATTCCATGCATCGCCTTATCACCAGCTCTCTCCAATCCTTTACCGTTTTCTTACCCGACGCGACGGCGCGACGCTTAAACTTCTTATTTACAAAGTTAATTCGGGTTAGGCTTTCAATACGGGACTGCTTTAGAATTGCGTTAGACAAGGAAGATAGGCTTTAGGTTTAGATGCACTACGTATAGGGTTTAGATTTAGTTGCGCGTTTCATATAGAACATAGATTTTAGGTTTATTTGAGCTACGTATATCAGGTAGGGCTTAGATTTAGTTGCGCTACGTATACGAGATATGTGTTAGGTTGAGTTTAAACTCATGCGGTGTAGGCCCTCCCTACGGACGGTAGGCGAGGAAGTTCTCCCTACGGACGGTAGGAGAGATCAGTATGCGGATACTATTTAGATTTGCGTTTCATATAGAACATAGGTTTTAGGTTTATTTGAGCTACGTATATCAGGCAGGGCTTAGATTTAGTTGCGCTACGTATAGGAGATATGTGTTAGGTTGAGTTTAAACTCATGCGGTGTAGGCCCTCCCTACGGACGGTAGGCGAGGAAGTTCTCCCTACGGACAGTAGGTGAGTTTAGTATCCGGATACTGGGAGGGAGGGTGGGTTTTCTCCCTACGGACGGTAGGAGAGATCAGTATGCGGATACTGTTTAGATTTGCGTTTCGTATAGAACATAGGTTTTAGGTTTATTTGAGCTACGTATATCAGGTAGGGCTTAGAATTAGTTGCGCTACGTATAGGAGATATGTGTTAGGTTGAGTTTAAACTCATGCGGTGCAGGCCCTCCCTACGGACGGTAGGCGAGGAAGTTCTCCCTACGGACAGTAGGTGAGTTTAGTATCCGGATACTGGGAGGGAGGGTGGGTTTTCTCCCTACGGGCGGTAGGAGAGATCAGTATGCGGATACTGTTTAGATTTGCGTTTCATATAGAACAGAGGTTTTAGGTTTATTTGAGCTACGTATATCAGGTAGGGCTTAGATTTAGTTGCGCTACGTATAGGAGATATGTGTTAGGTTGAGTTTAAACTCATGCGGTGCAGGCCCTCCCTACGGACGGTAGGAGAGATCAGTATGCGGATACTGTTTAGATTTGCGTTTCGTATAGAACATAGGTTTTAAGTTTATTTGAGCTACGTATATCAGGTAGGGCTTAGATTTAGTTGCGCTACGTATAGGAGATATGTGTTAGGTTGAGTTTAAACTCATGCGGTGTAGGCCCTCCCTACGGACGGTAGGCGAGGAAGTTCTCCCTACGGACGGTAGGAGAGATCAGTATGCGGATACTGTTTAGATTTGCGTTTCATATAGAACATAGGTTTTAGGTTTATTTGAGCTACGTATATCAGGTAGGGCTTAGATTTAGTTGCGCTACGTATAGGAGATATGTGTTAGGTTGAGTTTAAACTCATGCGGTGTAGGCCCTCATTACGGACGGTAGGCGAGGAAGTTCTCCCTACGGACGGTAGGAGAGATCAGTATGCGGATACTGTTTAGATTTGCGTTTCATATAGAACATAGGTTTTAGGTTTATTTGAGCTACGTATATCAGGTAGGGCTTAGATTTAGTTGCGCTACGTATAGGAGATATGTGTTAGGTTGAGTTTAAACTCATGCGGTGTAGGCCCTCCCTACGGACGGTAGGCGAGGAAGTTCTCCCTACGGACGGTAGGAGAGATCAGTATCCGGATACTGTTTAGATTTGCGTTTCATATATAACATAGGTTTTAGGTTTATTTGAGCTACGTATATCAGGTAGGGCTTAGATTTAGTTGCGCTACGTATAGGAGATATGTGTTAGGTTGAGTTTAAACTCATGCGGTGTAGGCCCTCCCTACGGACGGTAGGCGAGGAAGTTCTCCCTACGGACGGTAGGAGAGATCAGTATCCGGATACTGTTTAGATTTGCGCTTCATATATAACATAGATTTTAGGTTTATTTGAGCTACGTATATCAGGTAGGGCTTAGATTTAGTTGCGCTACGTATAGGAGATATGTGTTAGGTTGAGTTTAAACTCATGCGGTGTAGGCCCTCCCTACGGACGGTAGGCGAGGAAGTTCTCCCTACGGACGGTAGGAGAGATCAGTATCCGGATACTGTTTAGATTTGCGTTTCATATATAACATAGGTTTTAGGTTTATTTGAGCTACGTATATCAGGTAGGGCTTAGATTTAGTTGCGCTACGTATAGGAGATATGTGTTAGGTTGAGTTTAAACTTATGCGGTGCAGGCCCTCCCTACGGACGGTAGGCGAGGAAGTTCTCCCTACGGACGGTAGGAGAGATCAGTATGCGGATACTGTTAAGATATGCGTTTCATATAGAACATAGGTTTTAGGTTTATTTGAGCTACGTATATCAGGTAGGGCTTAGATTTAGTTGCGCTACGTATAGGAGATATGTGTTAGGTTGAGTTTAAACTCATCCGGTGTAGGCCCTCCCTACGGACGGTAGGAGAGATCAGTATGCGGATACTGTTAAGATATGCGTTTCATATAGAACATAGGTTTTAGGTTTATTTGAGCTACGTATATCAGGTAGGGCTTAGATTTAGTTGCGCTACGTTTAGGAAATATGTGTTAGGTTGAGTTTAAACTCATGCGGTGTAGGCCCTCCCTACGGACGGTAGGCGAGGAAGTTCTCCCTACGGACGGTAGGAGAGATCAGTATGCGGATACTATTTAGATTTGCGTTTCATATAGAACATAGGTTTTAGGTTTATTTGAGCTACGTATATCAGGTAGGGCTTAGATTTAGTTGCGCTACGTATAGGAGATATGTGTTAGGTTGAGTTTAAACTCATGCGGTGTAGGCCCTCCCTACGGACAGTAGGTGAGTTTAGTATCCGGATACTGGGAGGGAGGGTGGGTTTTCTCCCTACGGACGGTAGGAGAGATCAGTATGCGGATACTATTTAGATTTGCGTTTCATATAGAACATAGGTTTTAGGTTTATTTGAGCTACGTATATCAGGTAGGGCTTAGATTTAGTTGCGCTACGTTTAGGAAATATGTGTTAGGTTGAGTTTAAACTCATGCGGTGTAGGCCCTCCCTACGGACGGTAGGCGAGGAAGTTCTCCCTACGGACGGTAGGAGAGTTTAGTATCCGGATACTGGGAGGGAGGGTGGGTTTTCTCCCTACGGACGGTAGGAGAGATCAGTATGCGGATACTATTTAGATTTGCGTTTCATATAGAACATAGGTTTTAGGTTTATTTGAGCTACGTATATCAGGTAGGGCGTTGATTTAGTTGCGCTACGTATAGGAGATATGTGTTAGATTGAGTTTAAACTCATGCGGTGCAGGCCCTCCCTACGGACGGTAGGCGAGGAAGTTCTCCCTACGGACGGTAGGAGAGATCAGTATGCGGATACTGTTAAGATTTGCGTTTCATATAGAACATAGGTTTTAGGTTTATTTGAGCTACGTATATCAGGTAGGGCTTAGATTTAGTTGCGCTACGTATAGGAGATATGTGTTAGGTTGAGTTTAAACTCATGCGGTGCAGGCCCTCCCTACGGACGGTAGGCGAGGAAGTTCTCCCTACGGACGGTAGGAGAGATCAGTATGCGGATACTATTTAGATTTGCGTTTCATATAGAACATAGGTTTTAGGTTTATTTGAGCTACGTATATCAGGTAGGGCTTAGATTTAGTTGCGCTACGTATACGAGATATGTGTTAGGTTGAGTTTAAACTCATGCGGTGCAGGCCCTCCCTACGGACGGTAGGCGAGGAAGTTCTCCCTACGGACAGTAGGTGAGTTTAGTATCCGGATACTGGGAGGGAGGGTGGGTTTTCTCCCTACGGACGGTAGGAGAGATCAGTATCCGGATACTGTTTAGATTTGCGTTTCATATAGAACATAGGTTTTAGGTTTATTTGAGCTACGTATATCAGGCAGGGCTTAGATTTAGTTACGCTCCGTATAGGAGATATGTGTTAGGTTGAGTTTAAACTCATGCGGTGCAGGCCCTCCCTACGGACGGTAGGCGAGGAAGTTCTCCCTACGGACAGTAGGTGAGTTTAGTATGCGGATACTATTTAGATTTGCGTTTCATATAGAACATAGGTTTTAGGTTTATTTGAGCTACGTATATCAGGTAGGGCTTAGATTTAGTTGCGCTACGTATAGGAGATGTGTTAGGTTGAGTTTAAACTCATGCGGTGTAGGCCCTCCCTACGGACGGTAGGCGAGGAAGTTCTCCCTACGAACAGTAGGTGAGTTTAGTATCCGGATACTGGGAGGGAGGGTGGGTTTTTTCCCTACGGACGGTAGGAGAGATCAGTATCCGGATACTGTTTAGATTTGCGTTTCGTATAGAACATAGATTTTAGGTTTATTTGAGCTACGTATATCAGGTAGGGCTTAGATTTAGTTGCGTTACGTATAGGAGATATGTGTTAGGTTGAGTTTAAACTCATGCGGTGCAGGCCCTCCCTACGGACGGTAGGCGAGGAAGTTCTCCCTACGGACAGTAGGTGAGTTTAGTATCCGGATACTGGGAGGGAGGGTGGGTTTTCTCCCTACGGACGGTAGGAGAGATCAGTATCCGGATACTGTTTAGATTTGCGTTTCATATAGAACATAGGTTTTAGGTTTATTTGAGCTACGTATATCAGGCAGGGCTTAGATTTAGTTACGCTCCGTATAGGAGATATGTGTTAGGTTGAGTTTAAACTCATGCGGTGCAGGCCCTCCCTACGGACGGTAGGCGAGGAAGTTCTCCCTACGGACAGTAGGTGAGTTTAGTATGCGGATACTATTTAGATTTGCGTTTCATATAGAACATAGGTTTTAGGTTTATTTGAGCTACGTATATCAGGTAGGGCTTAGATTTAGTTGCGCTACGTATAGGAGATATGTGTTAAATTGAGTTTAAACTCATGCGGTGCAGGCCCTCCCTACGGACGGTAGGCGAGGAAGTTCTCCCTACGGACGGTAGGAGAGATCAGTATGCGGATACTGTTAAGATATGCGTTTCATATAGAACATAGGTTTTAGGTTTATTTGAGCTACGTATATCAGGTAGGGCTTAGATTTAGTTGCGCTACGTATAGGAGATATGTGTTAGGTTGAGTTTAAACTCATGCGGTGCAGGCCCTCCCTACGGACGGTAGGCGAGGAAGTTCTCCCTACGGACGGTAGGAGAGATCAGTATGCGGATACTGTTTAGATTTGCGTTTCATATAGAACATAGGTTTTAGGTTTATTTGAGCTACGTATATCAGGCAGGGCTTAGATTTAGTTGCGCTACGTACAGGAGATATGTGTTAGGTTGAGTTTAAACTCATGCGGTGTAGGCCCTCCCTTCGGACGGTAGGCGAGGAAGTTCTCCCTACGGACAGTAGGTGAGTTTAGTATGCGGATACTGGGAGGGAGGGTGGGTTTTCTCCCTACGGACGGTAGGAGAGATCAGTATGCGGATACTGTTTAGATTTGCGTTTCATATAGAACATAGGTTTTAGGTTTATTTGAGCTACGTATATCAGGCAGGGCTTAGATTTAGTTGCGCTACGTACAGGAGATATGTGTTAGGTTGAGTTTAAACTCATGCGGTGTAGGCCCTTCCTACGGACGGTAGGCGAGGAAGTTCTCCCTACGGACGGTAGGAGAGATCAGTATGCGGATACTATTTAGATTTGCGTTTCATATAGAACATAGGTTTTAGGTTTATTTGAGCTACGTATATCAGGTAGGGCTTAGATTTAGTTGCGCTCCGTATAGGAGATATGTGTTAGGTTGAGTTTAAACTCATGCGGTGTAGGCCCTCCCTACGGACGGTTGGAGAGGAAGTTCTCCCTACGGACAGTGGGTGAGTTTAGTATCCGGATACTGGGAGGGAGGGTGGGTTTTCTCCCTACGGACGGTAGGAGAGATCAGTATGCGGATACTGTCTAGATTTGCGTTTCATATAGAACATAGGTTTTAGGTTTATTTGAGCTACGTATATCAGGCAGGGCTTAGATTTAGTTGCGCTCCGTAAAGGAGATATGTGTTAGGTTGAGTTTAAACTCATGCGTTGCAGGCCCTCCCTACGGACGGTAGGCGAGGAAGTTCTCCCTACGGACGGTAGGAGAGATCAGTATGCGGATACTATTTAGATTTGCGTTTCATATAGAACATAGGTTTTAGGTTTATTTGAGCTACGTATATCAGGTAGGGCTTAGATTTAGTTGCGCTACGTATAGGAGATATGTGCTAGGTTGAGTTTAAACTCATGCGGTGTAGGCCCTCCCTACGGACGGTAGGCGAGGAAGTTCTCCCTACGTACAGTAGGTGAGTTTAGTATCCGGATACTGGGAGGGAGGGTGGGTTTTCTCCCTACGGACGGTAGGAGAGATCAGAATGCGGATACTATTTAGATTTGCGTTTCATATAGAACATAGGTTTTAGGTTTATTTGAGCTACGTATATCAGGTAGGGTTTAGATTTAGTTGCGCTACGTAAAGGAGATATGTGTTAGGTTGAGTTTAAACTCATGCGGTGTAGGCCCTCCCTACGGACGGTAGGCGAGGAAGTTCTCCCTACGGACAGTAGGTGAGTTTAGTATCCGGATACTGGGAGGGAGGGTGGGTTTTCTCCCTACGGACGGTAGGAGAGATCAGTATCCGGATACTGTTTAGATTTGCGTTTCGTATAGAACATAGGTTTTAGGTTTATTTGAGCTACGTATATCAGGCAGGGCTTAGATTTAGTTGCGCTACGTATAGGAGATATGTGTTAGGTTGAGTTTAAACTCATGCGGTGCAGGCCCTCCCTACGGACGGTAGGCGAGGAAGTTCTCCCTACGGACGGTAGGAGAGATCAGTATGCGGATACTGTTAAGATATGCGTTTCATATAGAACATAGGTTTTAGGTTTATTTGAGCTACGTATATCAGGTAGGGCTTAGATTTAGTTGCGCTACGTACAGGAGATATTTGTTAGGTTGAGTTTAAACTCATGCGGTGTAGGCCCTCCCTGCGGACGGTAGGCGAGGAAGTTCTCCCTACGGACAGTAGGTGAGTTTTGTATCCGGATACTGGGCGGGAGGGTGGGTTTTCTCCCTACGGACGGTAGGAGAGATCAGTATGCGGATACTGTTTAGATTTGCGTTTCATATAGAACATAGGTTTTAGGTTTATTTGAGCTACGTATAACAGGTAGGGCTTAGATTTAGTTGCGCTACGTATACGAGATATGTGTTAGGTTGAGTTTAGACTCATGCGGTGCAGGCCCTCCCTACGGACGGTAGGCGAGGAAGATCTCCCTACGGACAGTAGGTGAGTTTAGTATGCGGATACTATTTAGATTTGCGTTTCATATAGAACATAGGTTTTAGGTTTATTTGAGCTACGTATATCAGGTAGGGCTTAGATTTAGTTGCGCTACGTATAGGAGATGTGTTAGGTTGAGTTTAAACTCATGCGGTGTAGGCCCTCCCTACGGACGGTAGGCGAGGAAGTTCTCCCTACGAACAGTAGGTGAGTTTAGTATCCGGATACTGGGAGGGAGGGTGGGTTTTTTCCCTACGGACGGTAGGAGAGATCAGTATCCGGATACTGTTTAGATTTGCGTTTCGTATAGAACATAGATTTTAGGTTTATTTGAGCTACGTATATCAGGTAGGGCTTAGATTTAGTTGCGCTACGTATAGGAGATATGTGTTAGGTTGAGTTTAAACTCATGCGGTGCAGGCCCTCCCTACGGACGGTAGGCGAGGAAGTTCTCCCTACGGACGGTAGGAGAGATCAGTATGCGGATACTATTTAGATTTGCGTTTCATATAGAACATAGGTTTTAGGTTTATTTGAGCTACGTATATCAGGTAGGGCTTAGATTTAGTTGCGCTACGTATACGAGATATGTGTTAGGTTGAGTTTAAACTCATGCGGTGCAGGCCCTCCCTACGGACGGTAGGCGAGGAAGTTCTCCCTACGGACAGTAGGTGAGTTTAGTATCCGGATACTGGGAGGGAGGGTGGGTTTTCTCCCTACGGACGGTAGGAGAGATCAGTATCCGGATACTGTTTAGATTTGCGTTTCATATAGAACATAGGTTTTAGGTTTATTTGAGCTACGTATATCAGGCAGGGCTTAGATTTAGTTACGCTCCGTATAGGAGATATGTGTTAGGTTGAGTTTAAACTCATGCGGTGCAGGCCCTCCCTACGGACGGTAGGCGAGGAAGTTCTCCCTACGGACAGTAGGTGAGTTTAGTATGCGGATACTATTTAGATTTGCGTTTCATATAGAACATATTTTAGGTTTATTTGAGCTACGTATAACAGGTAGGGCTTAGATTTAGTTGCGCTACGTATACGAGATATGTGTTAGGTTGAGTTTAGACTCATGCGGTGCAGGCCCTCCCTACGGACGGTAGGCGAGGAAGTTCTCCCTACGGACAGTAGGTGAGTTTAGTATGCGGATACTATTTAGATTTGCGTTTCATATAGAACATAGGTTTTAGGTTTATTTGAGCTACGTATATCAGGTAGGGCTTAGATTTAGTTGCGCTACGTATAGGAGATGTGTTAGGTTGAGTTTAAACTCATGCGGTGTAGGCCCTCCCTACGGACGGTAGGCGAGGAAGTTCTCCCTACGAACAGTAGGTGAGTTTAGTATCCGGATACTGGGAGGGAGGGTGGGTTTTTTCCCTACGGACGGTAGGAGAGATCAGTATCCGGATACTGTTTAGATTTGCGTTTCGTATAGAACATAGATTTTAGGTTTATTTGAGCTACGTATATCAGGTAGGGCTTAGATTTAGTTGCGCTACGTATAGGAGATATGTGTTAGGTTGAGTTTAAACTCATGCGGTGCAGGCCCTCCCTACGGACGGTAGGCGAGGAAGTTCTCCCTACGGACAGTAGGTGAGTTTAGTATCCGGATACTGGGAGGGAGGGTGGGTTTTCTCCCTACGGACGGTAGGAGAGATCAGTATCCGGATACTGTTTAGATTTGCGTTTCATATAGAACATAGGTTTTAGGTTTATTTGAGCTACGTATATCAGGCAGGGCTTAGATTTAGTTACGCTCCGTATAGGAGATATGTGTTAGGTTGAGTTTAAACTCATGCGGTGCAGGCCCTCCCTACGGACGGTAGGCGAGGAAGTTCTCCCTACGGACAGTAGGTGAGTTTAGTATGCGGATACTATTTAGATTTGCGTTTCATATAGAACATATTTTAGGTTTATTTGAGCTACGTATAACAGGTAGGGCTTAGATTTAGTTGCGCTACGTATACGAGATATGTGTTAGGTTGAGTTTAGACTCATGCGGTGCAGGCCCTCCCTACGGACGGTAGGCGAGGAAGTTCTCCCTACGGACAGTAGGTGAGTTTAGTATGCGGATACTATTTAGATTTGCGTTTCATATAGAACATAGGTTTTAGGTTTATTTGAGCTACGTATATCAGGTAGGGCTTAGATTTAGTTGCGCTACGTATAGGAGATGTGTTAGGTTGAGTTTAAACTCATGCGGTGTAGGCCCTCCCTACGGACGGTAGGCGAGGAAGTTCTCCCTACGAACAGTAGGTGAGTTTAGTATCCGGATACTGGGAGGGAGGGTGGGTTTTTTCCCTACGGACGGTAGGAGAGATCAGTATCCGGATACTGTTTAGATTTGCGTTTCGTATAGAACATAGATTTTAGGTTTATTTGAGCTACGTATATCAGGTAGGGCTTAGATTTAGTTGCGCTACGTATAGGAGATATGTGTTAGGTTGAGTTTAAACTCATGCGGTGCAGGCCCTCCCTACGGACGGTAGGCGAGGAAGTTCTCCCTACGGACGGTAGGAGAGATCAGTATGCGGATACTATTTAGATTTGCGTTTCATATAGAACATAGGTTTTAGGTTTATTTGAGCTACGTATATCAGGTAGGGCTTAGATTTAGTTGCGCTACGTATACGAGATATGTGTTAGGTTGAGTTTAAACTCATGCGGTGTAGGCCCTCCCTACGGACGGTAGGCGAGGAAGTTCTCCCTACGGACGGTAGGAGAGATCAGTATGCGGATACTATTTAGATTTGCGTTTCATATAGAACATAGGTTTTAGGTTTATTTGAGCTACGTATATCAGGCAGGGCTTAGATTTAGTTGCGCTACGTATAGGAGATATGTGTTAGGTTGAGTTTAAACTCATGCGGTGTTGGCCCTCCCTACGGACGGTAGGCGAGGAAGTTCTCCCTACGGACGGTAGGAGAGATCAGTATGCGGATACTGTTAAGATATGCGTTTCATATAGAACATAGGTTTTAGGTTTATTTGAGCTACGTATATCAGGTAGGGCTTAGATTTAGTTGCGCTACGTATA